>WBMY01017832.1:36291-49800 GCA_013397315.1 Donacobius atricapilla
TCCCTCCTTCCATCTTTTCTGTTTGGGTTTGAAATTACAGTACAATATTTCTCTTTGCATTTATTCAGAGAAAGTCATAATTTTTTATTCAAACCCTGAAAACACTGGACTAGTATATAAGTAAAATTTTCATTTTCAGCTCTGGAAGAGACGAAAAAGGAAAACCTCTATGTTTTTACCACATTTTTATCTCATTCCTTAAAATGAATTTCAAAACCACCTTCTGTAGCACAGGGTAGTCTGCTTTGTATGATGAAAGACTTTAAATATCTGGAAAGTAGAAACAAATCATTTTAATACCACTGAATTAAAAAAAAGTGGAGAAACATTTTCATTTGGGAAAGCAATATTTTGTCATACAAANCTAAACTATTCTATCATTCTGCAATTTTTCTCCTAGGACAAAAACTGCCTTCCTGCAGTTTTCAGCTCTCTGCTCTGTGCCAGCTTTGGGCATGACTGAAAGATTTCTCTCGAGGCAAATGGCATTTCATGAGTCTTCCATGGCTGAGGTGATCAATAGGTCTGAGTGAATTGAGATTTCCTTAGACTGCAGTGTGGGACTTATCCTGGCTGTGCTGAAGCAATGAACCCACTTCTGCAAAGTGCTGAATACTTCAGTTCCCTTGAGTTTATGGAAAGACCTGATGGCAGTCAATATCTTGCTGGGCTGTGCTTCTGAGCATTGAAATTTATGGACTTGAATTCATCAGCCTTAATAAAAAGGGAGGAAGAGGAGAAAGAAATGGCTGGGAGAGTGGTCCAAAAGTTCCACCAGTGATTTTTTTTTATAATCAGGATAAAAGTTTAAATATGACAAACATGTAGCCTGTAAGCTTTTGGAGAGGTTTGCAGCTTTTTTTTTTTTTTAATCCCTGTCCTTTGAAATGACAGTTTCAGGAAGCACATACTTGATATACAGCCTAAATAGTTGATGTTTAAAAAACAAACCTAACAACCCCCCCCAACATGACACCCCCCCAGCCCTTTTGAGCTACAAATGCATTTTAAATGGAACTTTGATATCACTACTATCTTCTAAGAAATTCTAAGTTCTTTAGACACAAGGGAACCTGAGAAAAACAAAAATGCAAATAATGATATCCAGTCCCTCCTTCCATCTTTTCTGTTTGGGTTTGAAATTACAGTACAATATTTCTCTTTGCATTTATTCAGAGAAAGTCATAATTTTTTATTCAAACCCTGAAAACACTGGACTANTCCCCAAGTTTTACTTCCATCTCTTTTGTCCTTAAATGAAACAATTTCTTTTTATAATTTTTTCCCCATGAATTTAATTTCAAAATTATTTATATGCTGAAATTAAATTCTGGGTAGTTTTTCAGTCAACTCTATGACCTATGGTAAATCAACAGGGCTATGTGCTAAGTTTAAATACAATAATAGGCATGCCATTTCATGCAGTTGTTACCAAAATCATGAACAGTCTGGGTATGTAACAGTTTAGTTTCTAAGCAACCTACTGAAACACAGAAATAAACCTGTGCTCATCAGGGAAATATTAGTGGGCAATTGGCTTGTGGGCTGTTAGTCTGTAAAATAAGCAAACCATTAATCAGCCTTTCCATTGCTTCAGTGCTGAATCAGCTGAAAGGTTCAAACAAACTGACAGTCCTGAATGGAAATACTCAAAAATTAGTTACCAGGCTTGAGGCCTTTAGTGACTGCTGCTGCAAAGTGCCAGCTGTTGGGCAGGGGTCTGGACAACTTTCTATAGACAAATGTCTCAAACAATATGTGTGTATAAAAAGAAAAGGTGTCAGTCAGATTCAGTCAGGCTAGACAATGACCTTAAAGAGTATGTCCCAAAGTCTCATTACTAGCTGTAATGAGAATGTCTATGGTGTTATTTTCCTGTATTCCTTCTTTCACTGCAAAGTGAGCCTGCATGAGGGCCAGCCTGTTATTTATATTCATCTGTTCAGCACTCAGAGGGCAAAGAGATTAGATGACTGCAGGGAAACGTCATATCAAAGCGGGACCTAGGAGACAGGGAGAAAGGAAAGAAAAAGAAAAACAGAATTTAGAGGAAATTCGAATGAGTAAAGAAGCCAGCTGAATGTTTCTCTGGAGTATAGAAGGCAAACAGAGTGTGCACAGTCTCATTCACAGGGTAAGAGGGGATCCAGTAGCCCCTGGTGCACCCCACAGGCTCAAGCACCATCTCAGAGACTGCTCTTGGCCTAGAAACCTCTGTCTGATAGTCGTCAAGATGCATGTTCCCACATTAAATATCCACAGTTAGTTCAAGGGGCTTGTATCTCTGTGTGGTAGCTTGATTTTCTTGTGTAGAAAAGAATTATTACAGTTCAGCCAAAAAAATTATGAACTTATGAACACCTCTTCTTGTGATTGAATCTATAGATCATCGATAATCAATAAAGAACAAGCTTTACTTCACTTTATTTTGGAAAAACAAAATACTCTCATTCCTAGTAAGTCCTGAGGGACTCCTGTACAATTTAGTGTACTTTACAAACCAGAGCATAAAGAAAAACAGGTAATTTTTTTGCTGAACATTATTACAATCTCCAAGATAAAAATCAGAACTTGCATGTACACAAAGAAATCAAAATAAGCACTCCCATATCAGAATTTCCTTCCTGGAGAGCACACAGTCACATGAATGAAAATGTAGTTTTGTTTTAGTATAGCTGCACTTATTAAGTTGGCTATATAATACTAAACTGAACTTTTATACATTCTACATGTGTACACACAGATGAAAGTAACAGGAAATTCTTTCCCCCACAACATTTTGTGGTGCATTAGGGTCTTGGACATAAGGATTGAGTAATATGTCTCTAGGGGTTTTTCCAAGCCTGCACATAAGCTGAGATTTTCCTCTTTTTTCTCCTTTTTAAGTTGTATTGTTCTCATTGCTTTTTACAATGGAGATGGTATTTTAAGTTACTTATAAGTGGTCCAGAATTAGGCTTCAGAGATGGACATGTAAAATTGTCATCTTCAATGACACTTCTCAGTGAGAAATTTGCACTATCTGGTGTTACATTTGGGAGAAAATGTTTTCACTCAATGAAATCTCAAGCATCAGTTATTTTATTCCCCAGAGCTGTCATGAAGGTTTAAGTCTTGAAGTCTGGTGTCAGAAGTCAGTGAAATATGTCACTGGCTTGAGTCCTAGAAAGAAGTCAAAGGTGATATTTGCTGCTTGCCAGTGCTAATTATTCCCTGTGAAAACTTGCAGTCTGGTGAAAGTCATCAAACAACTTGTCTTAGTACTTTATTGGATAGGTAGGAGTTAATTGGGACTTTTTGTAACTCGTAGTACATAATTCATATTAGAGACTCTTAGAAAGACATATGTATTGTACTGCATTGTCAGCTATTTCTTCTACATTTCATGGACCAAATTTTCTACTAGTTTAAATGGTCATGTAAACTTTACATTTCAAGTGAAGATGCCTTAGTTTATATCAGCTAGAATCCAAAGTCTGACATGCTCACCCGCAGTGTTCCCTAATGCAGAAGTACCTAAGAAACTCACAATGAAAAAGATGTTACTGACGTGTTAAAAACTAAAATAATCCTGAAATTTAGGAATATATAATTTATTAGGTTGTTTTATGCATTTTTGGTCCATGCAATTGCTTAAAAATCACTGTGTACATTCCAGCTTCTGACCAGGGAGGCCACAGGCGGCTGTGCCTCTGCCAGCCTGAGACTCCACAGGCAAGGAGGTGTTGGGGATTGTCATATACAGGAGCCAGAGTTTTTACCCTGTGATCCTGGTGGGTCTCTCCCAACTCAGCTGTGATTCTATGGCTTCTCTGTGGGATGTGATTCTGTGGCTGGGTGTCTGTCACCCCACAGAGTGTCAGTGAGCAGCCGCACAGCAACGGGATCCACAGCCCAGAGAATCTTTGGCTTTGCATGGACACAGTTCAGATATAGAATGTCATCTTCCAAACAGCAGCAATGGTGTTTGTGCAATCTAAAAACTCGTGCTTTGAGATTGGGTAGCTCAATCACCAGTATGTGTGTGTCCCAAGAAATAGTTACTTGCATTTTTTCCTATGGCTATTTCTATTTACTGATCATTTATTCTTCCTTCAGCTGAGGAAGAGGTCTCTGTAAAGGTAACCATTTTGAAGTACAGTTGGCAGAGAGGTATAAAGCTGCAGATAGTGCTGATCTCACTTCCACATTCCTGTGTTTTCAGATCATATATAAGGAGCCACATGGTAATAGTCATTGCTATAGAGCAGAACTGAAGCAATTAAAAATTCACTTCCTAAGGACCCACAGACTTATGGCCTCACAAGGGTTAACCCTGTGCGTTATTTAATTTTATTATTTAGAAATCCAGATGCTAAGCAGATGTACTTATAAAAAAACAAAACAAACACACAAAACAAACCCCGGCAATTTCCTATGAGAGCTGAGAAACTCGCATAACAAACATGATCTTCCTGAAGAATAACTAATAGACTATTTTTATACTGTCCTATACTTCTCTCCCCATGACACATACTGTGACCTATGCCATGGAAACAGAGGCAGGCTGCTGTCAGATGTTTATGAGAACAATGTGAAAGAGGTAAATGTACTAGGACAAACCCAAGCTCACTGAAAATTGTTGAGAAGAAGCTTGCATTGATACTTGACTCAGTACATGCAGTGTCACCGTGGGAACAAAATGACTGTCCCTATACTTCTGCATCCTTTGTAAGCCTGTGAGACACATCATCTGTCTAACCAGCCCTCAGTGCCATGTGCTCATCTGCCTCAGCTCCTGTGGGGAGAACGCAGGGAAAGGAGCTGCAATACCAGCTCTTCCCACCACTCCACCCACGATGCCCTTGGAGATGAGAAAATAGCCACGTGCTTTTGTAGCGAAGCTCTACCCCACAGTTGCTTGCCCACAGATACCTCTGAGGGAATATTTGATCACTTCATGGCAGTCTGTGTTTGCCCACCATGTCAAGTCCTCACTCAAGTGCACACCCTGAGCAAGCACTGCTGAATATGTACTGTGTCCTTTGGGATTTCAGTAGTTTGGTATCCAGCTCTTGGTCAAAGACATGGATCTCCCATCTTCACGCTGAGTGCTTCACTCTGCAAGTACATAAGTTTATCCACACAGGAGGTGGGAATGCAAGCACCAGAATTGTGCAAAAGGAAACAATATGTAAAAAAATAGTTGGCAACAGCCGTCATGGCTTCACTGAGGAAAAATGTCTGGCAAATTTGGTGGCCTTCTACAACAGGGTTACACCACTGGTAAATGAGAGAAGGCCAGCTGACATCATCTACCTGGACTTGTGCAAATCATTTGGCATAGTCCCGCGCAGCATCTTTAAACTGGTCTTTAAACTGGGAAGCCATGGTTTAGATGGACACTTGGTAGATAAGAAGGTGTCTGGATGAATGCATCCAAAGAGCTGAGCACAGCAGCTCAATGTTGAAACTGAGACCACTGACCTGTGATGTTTCTTGGGGGTCAGTCCTGGGACCAGTGCTCTTTAACATCTTTGTCGATGATGGGGACAAACTTATGCAATGAAGACAGGCTGAGACCTGGGGTTACTCTGCCTGGAAAAGAGCAGTCTCCATGAAGACCTGTCAGTGTCATTCCAGCACCTAAAGGGGGCTTACAGGAAAGCTGGAGAGGAACTTTTTACACAGGCATGGAGTGATAGGAGAAGGTGTAATGGTCTCAAAATTAAAGTCAGTAGGTTAAATTAGATAATAGGAAGAAGTTATTTACTGAGCAGCTGGTGAGGCACAGTTTTCCTGGAGCAGTTGAGGATGCCTCATCCCTGGAATTGCTTAAGGCCAGGTTGGATCGGGTTTTGTACCACCTGGTCTAGTGGAAGGTGTCCCCAGCCATGGTGTGAGGCGTGGATTATCTTTCTTCCAACTTTAGCCAGTCTCTGATATGATTCTATGATGAAAAGTACTGCATAATGATGAATAAATATCTTATGCCATCTAGAAATCCAGTCCTTGTCACTTAAATAGGCTCCATAATTATAAGTGTCCCAACAGCACGAGATTACAAAATTAGGCTGCTACTTTTGAAATATCATAGCCCTAAGCACAGTGAGGCCAAGCTGAGGAAAATGCTGCTGGCATCAATTTCACATGGTAATTTCATACTATATAACTGGACTAAAAGTCAAAATCAGTTTTCAGAAGTTTTCAGAAGTGTAGGTGGGAACACTTGCAGCTAGCCAAACATTTGGTTATCTAAATTTTAAAATTAAAAATCCTAGTTTATTAGGATTTTTACATCATATTTACATCATATACATCACAGTGGAAATTACTACATAATTTCTGATTTATTTTTGTGCCATTATGATCAATAACCCTATGGAATTATGTCAATCAAATAGCAGTTGATCATATTCAGATGGTGATATACTAGGAAAAGGTGATGGTGTTCATGCATTCCATCATCCCCTAACAACATTTTGATCCAACGCATGTTTTTGATACCACTTCTTGACCCAAAGCAGCTGAAACTGCACTTGTTTTCCTCTGAATAGCAGAATTACTGATAACTAAGATGTCACTGGTTGCTCTGATTTGCATGATGATAGATGTGCTGTCTAAAGAAGCCAACATCTACCTACAACAGTACATGCCAGAGTGGTGTGTGAGGGTGGCTGAAGAAGACAGAGACATTCTTCTCTAAACCCAACCACTTTCAGATAACCTTTCTTTGACAAGCAGTTTTGCATTTTGTGTTGCGGCTGCTGCTGCCAATCAGTTAAACCCCCAAACAGATCTTGTCTAAATCTCTACATCCTTTGTCTGATAAGGTTATTGTCTGGTTCCACTTTACACAAAAAAGTACTCTCTGAAGAAGCACAGCATCAGTATTTTCAAGAGAGAGTAAGAGAGGACAAAGACATACCCAGAGCTTTAAAAATTTCCCTTTTTAACGGAAATCAAGTTCCCAAAGAAAGAAAACCCATCGCATTTATTTGGAAGATTATGCAGTATAGCTATATTTCCAAACTAAATAGATTACATTTACAGCATAATAAAATACATTTAGAAAAATATTATGTCAAGTACCACATAGCTCTGATCTCAGAGGACTTCCCAGCAGGAACTCTCAGCCACATTGAATTAATGTCATATTGCTGCATTACTCTTCTGCCTCCATCTGATAGAGAGAGATCAGGCTTTTGTCCTAGACCTCAACTTCCTGCAGCTACCCTCTACTCCTCCTATCCCTGTCTTTTGTCAGCACTTTCAGAGATGGCCCAACAAATTCTTGTGATGTTTCTGAACCAAAAAAGCATAGGTTCCAGTAGGCTACGGATGGCATTTAAGAGGAAAGTCTTTAGAAATATATGGCTGAAAAAAGCTGGAGGAGAAGCAAATTGCCTTTTTCTTCCAATAAAATTGTAAACAGTTTTTTTGTTTGGAAAATCTTGCAGTTCGCTGTCTGGTGCAACTCTCTTCTACAGCAAGTTTGGATCATCTTGTTCTCCAGATACACTCCAAGGGTCAAAGCTACAGAAGGCGATTATAAAACACTCTCTTGTTTCAACAGTAACCAACAGTTTTACTTGACAAAATAGAAATTGTAAGAGCAGCTTAATCTTTTAAAATGGGAAACAGAGGAGTTAACTGTCCCACTGAGTGTGCAAAGAGCTTCTCTTCTGGCAGAGAGATGGGCCAGGAACTTTGTCTCTCAAGAAGAGTTGGGAAAAAAATCTGCATGTTTCTTGACTCTTGCATCCAGAATTTTAGACAGTAGTGCTTCTGCTGAAGGTAGATATTATAGCAAATGTTTTAGAGTTTTCCTGGGGAGTCCACACTGTAATACCCCAGAATGATAACCTCAGTCATTTCACAGCCTCATATGCGCAAATGCGACTTTGTTAAAAACCAAAACAACTTCAAGAATGCCCAAGAACCAAGTTTCGTTGGTTTTAAAAATTTTTAGCTGAAGGTGGCTAGACAGTGAAATGCATGTTTGAGAGAGTAAACCTTAGATTTAGGTCCTGAGTTTGAATGCATGCACTTCTGACTTAATGGATTAGCAGAATATTTCATTATTAAATACTTGCAGTTTGTTTGTCATGTTACACAAATTAGATTCTTCTTTTTGCATGTGTTCTTCTAACACATTTTGTACAATATTTATTTTTTCTCCCCTCTTCATCTTCTCCCATACTTTTTTCTCACAAATCTGTCTTCCACCCCTCTCTTGCAGCTATAGATTTCTCTCAATACTTTTATCATTATTAAGATATTTTACAAATATAAAATATTTTATAAATATTTTATATTTATTATTTATTATATATTCTGTAGTCATATGTAGTCAAAAGTCACACTTTCTTCACTTTTTATTACTGTTACTATGATTTTGCTTGTTGTTTTTACCTTTGTTAGCCACAATTTCTTTTGCTCTTCTTTTTCTTCTCTTTCTTCTCTTTCTTCTCTCTCCATAGCCTTATTTTATCCCTTCTCCATTTTTCTATAATCAGAAGGTGAAGATAAGCATTACTGGTTGGCGCTTAGGTGCATAAGTCATGGCACTTTAGATCAAACTTTTGTTTTACATGCTTAAACTTTTACCACTGTCATTGTCTAAAGTCTTGAATTGTTAAGTATTGCTGTAATTAGTGCAATAGTTTTAGTGGATGCAACCAGCCCAATTGGTGTTACAGTATTTGCCAGAACTTGTGGAAAGTCTGAAATACTGGTCTGGACGATTTTCTTTTGTTCCTTGTCTTACCTCCACATTGCCCTGCAGGAAGATGAGAAGAAATAATGCTGCTTTTTCTCAGAGAATTTTGGAAAATGTTTGCTTTTATGTTAGTCTGTCTTGGTGAGAGATCAATAGCATTGTCCTGGTATATGTGGGGCTGTTGTGTCTGATCAGACATGTATGGTGTTTGATGGAAGGTTGCCTTACTTCAGTCCTGTCCAGCTTCATTCCCTGCTGATCAAACAAATGCAGCTCGTCTCTAGCTTGCTGTCTCCATGTCCTCCATCAGAGGCACACACATACATATGTGCCTGATCTAAGAAGATGGCCATCCTTCCTACCAGAGCAAGGCCTAGGAGGCAGGCAGAAAAGTCAGATCAGAGGGAGGTGGTCAGAGAGCAGTTTTGGTGTGAATGCAAGACAGGCACTTAAACATATGTGTTAATTGATATTTAGTAGACAGTAGATGGTGCTCCAGTATTAATTGCCACTGCTAATACATTTGGTAGGTAGCTTTTCTGGGCAATTACCTTTTCTTCTCTCTCAGTCCAGGCCTTACACAAGTCTATGAAATAAAAGGAGCAGTGAAAACTTCACTTTGGAGGCCACAGGCTGGGAGAGGACGGAAGTTTAGGTTTCGTTTAGAGACATAGCCACAGCTGCCAGAGACAAGATCATTGGGGACCTTTTTCTCTGGTTGTTGCTTTTGCACATGAGAGGGACAATTGATGCCTTATACTCCTTTCTCCAGCAGTGGATTCTTGTGTCTCCTTAGTCCTAGCTGCCTCAGCTCAGCAGATATTATAAGGCTGGAGCTCAGGGACATCTCTGTATATTGTAAGAGTAATTGCTGTTCCTGTAATTTACTTTATTGTGATGAATTAGGGAGTTAGCAGATTCATATTTTCCTCGCTGTGCTCTGTGTACTAACAGCAGTGCAGTGACATGTCAGCGAGGATGCTTCATCATGATGTAATTAGTGCACATACTAGCCCTTCAGACCAGCAGGCAGCTGTGGCTCATTAGAATCTTGGCTTAAGGCTGCATTTCATTTATGTTCAACCCTTCATATCTGATCAGCTCATCCTCGTGAAAACAAACCCCAGTGGCATGTCCAGGTAGGATACATGGGGTTTCTGGACCAGCCAGTAACAGCAGCCAAATGTCCCTGTATGGGTGCACAGCCCCTAATATCCGTGATATGAGTTATCCCCTGAAACAGAAGCTTTCCACTGATGCTCCTGGAAGGGTCACTGGGCTGTCTCTCCCATAGTTATTTTCTTGTGAGGAGAAGAACACTGACCCTTTTGTTCTCATGTTTTTTCTGTGCCAATGCCTATTCTGGTGGAGCTGGAAAAGCCTATGTCTTGTGCTCTTTGCTCTCATCTGCCGAGTGTGACCTCCATGTAGGCAGCTACAAAGAGACAAAGGGCAGTTTACAATGGTCACCTGCAGCCGTCAAGACCCCAGAGAAGGCCAAGGCAAGGGCAAACCCCTGCTTTCTGGCTTTCTTACATGCATGCATGCTCAGTGAGAGGTTGTATGGGAGCTGGAGGCTGTATGATCTTAAACTCTGCCCTAAACTCTCTGATGGTCAGCCACAAGCACAATCACTGGCAACCCCCAGAGCTGGGGCAGCAGCTTCCCTAGGCGAGGTTATGCAAAAAGGTTCATTATTCCAAAACCACTCTGACGGCTAGGTGCCAGGTGTTTTCAGTGGGATCTGCAAGCAAGGGCATTTCCTGCACAGTTGTAGCTCTGTAACTGTACTCTGAGGGTTTAAAGAGGGTTTGATTTTTTGCTGGAGTTTCTCCAGCTGAGTTCAGTAATTGAGATGTTCCTTTGGCTGCAGTGGGGCACACTGTAGAGTATCATTAGGTTTATTCTTGCTATGAAAATATAGAAAAATTAGCTGTTTAGGCAAACAGCCAGTGTAAACAAATGCATATGCAGCAGATAAAGCCAGACAATCGAATTACTACGTTCCAGGGAAATAGAAGAAATATATAGGAAACTACTTCTATCCCTTTAATAGACTTTTAAAAATTATTCCCTCAAGCTGCATATGGACAACTTTAAATGCATTGTTAACCTCTTTAGAGTGTGTTTGGTTTCCTGGTACAGGAAGTAATAACCATAAAGCAAACAAATGCCTTAATTAAACCAGCACATGAGAAGAGGCAAGGGTGATGTCATAATATTGCATTCAATGGCACTAGAAATATTAATGAAGCAATAGTCACTAACAAGTAGTTTTAAGATGTGGCAACAACACACATGTAATCAGCCACTGTTTCTACTGAAAAAAAAACACATTAAAAGATAACACTGCAAAGTTCCCCAGGGTAAACAGGGTGCCAGATGTCTTAGTTGAATAGTGTTGTGGTTAAGGGACAAGAACATAAAAGGGACATGAAAGAAATTCCTTCTCTGCATGAGAAAGTGTAAAAGAAAAGGCATGAGGCATTTCCGGAGAAGTGAATTCCTGACTGCTGCACATAGCTGTGCTGCACTACTCCCTGTCCATAGGAGGTGGAACAGGGCACCAGAGGATAACATATTTATTTGGGTGTGTTATACTCTATGTCATATCTTAATGCATGCTGCATGTATGGTTTGAGACGTACAGATCCTCTGGCCTCAGTCAAAGGTAAGTGAGAAATACGCCCTTCTGACTCAACATATCCCCAGTCGTTGGCCACCCATCAGTTTATGACCATAGCTAAGAAACCTTCTGGAAAAAGTCAAGAAAAATGAGAAGAAAAATAGGGTTTTGCAAGGAAGAGTCTGCCATGCCCTACACGGCATTTTCTCAGGCTATGACCTTTGGCAGAGGATCTGGATCCTGTGCTGGTCATGTTTCACAGGCTAACTCTGCTGTTGATGGACCTGTTTCTGTGGAAGTGACTGAAACTACTTAAGACCACAATTCTTTTCCCCACACATTTTCCTTACACTGTCCAGAGATAAGATACTTACTATGGTTCTTCCATTGCTAATTGTGACGGGGTTAAGAAAACAGCGATGTGTTGGAACACAAATTGGCAGTACCTCAGCAGCACTCAATCTTGGCAGGAGGCATCACAATGACTGGCATGTCCTCTCCCTTCCTTCACATGTGGGAGGACATGAAGTATCATTTCCTTGGGCAGCAACAGCCATGGTTGCCTTACAGCCCCCTCCACCTTTCCCTCCTTGGTCTCAAACTTTCAAATCTGCATTAGCCTGCAAACATCCCAGGTAAAACCTGAAGTTTTTATGGATTGGCTACAGTGCTTGCTTCATTGTGCAAGTGCAGCAGAAGTGTTTTGGTGAATTCAAACTCTTCCTCTATTATGAAGGAAAGTAGAAAGTAATGTAGAAAAGAGGATCTTTTTAATGGTGTGATGAATCTGTGGCTTTTAAATCAATGAGGAGTATAACAAAAATGTTGAAGGAAAAGTTGAAGCTCACTCTATTGCTACATCTTTTGGATACTGGAAGCTTCATGTGTCAAAATGAAAGAATATTTATTCTTATAGTTTTTACCTTTAGTGGAAACTGGGCCTGGAGAACTATGTCAGTAAATCAAAATTGTATCACACTACATTTACACATACAGTCTTTACTTCTCCCTTTGCAATCTGGAAAGTTCATTTTTTTTTGTTGTTGTCCATGCCTATTGGAAGATCAAAAAGATTTGATAAAATGCATATGCAAGCAATTTATTTTCAATTCAGACCACATTAGCCACTCAGACACAGCAGATAACTATTGGGAGATGTATGATTTGTAAGCAGCTTTAGAGATAACATATACCAGACTGTAGTATATGACTGGCCATTTTCTTCTTGGTGAATGATACAGTTCTGAACTCATCCTCTCTACTTAAACTGGGAATTACATTATGTACTTGAACTGTCTCTGTGTATAGTGCTGGGGAAAAAAGACCAGATCATTTGACTTTCCCATTTAATTCCCTGTCTTCAATAGAGGTTTGCTCTAACTTTTTGTTGCTCGATTTACTTTAGAATAGTTTGGTTTTTACACAATATATTCTTCCTAAAGAGATAGTTGTAAATACTGAAGGGAAAAGAAAAGGAAAAGAAAAAAGAAAAAGAAAAAAGAAAAAAGAGAAAAGAAAAAGAAAAAGAAAAAGAAAAAGAAAAAGAAAAAGAAAAAGAAAAAGAAAAAGAAAAAGAAAAAGAAAAAGAAAAAGAAAAAGAAAAAGAAAAAGNTCATGCAAGGAGTCTTATTTCAAAATATGAAGTAAAAGCTTTAGGATTTTTACACACTCAGATGAAGGTGTTACTATCACAGAAGTATCATCATCCAGATAAATCACAATTCTTGGAAATGCCATGACTGTTGCCACTTTGATTTTTTTCTTAAGAGAAGATCACCCAGTGTTTTGATAACATTACTTTTTTATTATGAAAGAAAATTTAGGTCAACATTCAGAAGCAACATAGAGCTTTTCAAGCCCACATGTAGGTTTGAAGTACCATCACAGGAATTTACGCCCTGCATATGTGTGTCCTGTGCATATGTGAACTGTTGGGAGACTGGGAGATGTATTGCACAGTTTATCCTTGGCTTCAGGGCAGTAATGCAAGGCTTTCATTTCTTCTGTGCTGAATAAATTGACTATCAAACAGTACTCTATTGGACTAAATTGGAGACAGTTACTGCTCTAAAGCAGTGCTAGATCACTTCGAGCAGAGAAAACCCTGCAGGGTATCTTTTGTGTTTCTGTTGCATGTAGGTGATACAGAAATTCAATAATAATTGTTAGAATATAATTTGGG
>WBMY01017832.1:49837-68701 GCA_013397315.1 Donacobius atricapilla
ATATCATGTCATAAGTGAGTGTTAGGGGTTTTATTTTGATCAGCAGTCCAAGAGCTTCCCAGAGATGTCATATAGATATGAAAGAAAAGGAATTTGAAAGGGGAAATTCCTGGTCGCATTCATACCATCCCAGACTTACTTTGACATCCATTAAAAAAAAAAAAGACATATGTGTCTCTGTGTAGATATGCAAGGCAAAATGTACCTGTTACAGCATTGCCAGAGTGTAGTTTTTTACGTCATTGTAGAGGAATAAATATAAGCTCTTAAATAGGAAGAACCCTGGCAGTAGTTCCACATTCTCACCTCAAAATATAATTAGAAATAACTTAAAGTAATTTTCAGAAAAGAAGCAGATGTCAAAATGGGTTACTATACCGTGATATGACAAACCAGGTAACCACTTAGGACACTGGATATTAAGGTTGTTCTTCAGCTTATTGCTCTGTGTGTCTATCCCACATGACGTAGAAACCTTGAGCTCATGTGGTATGTCATTACAACATAGTACAAGGTCTCATAGGAGTGCACACACACCATCGCAGGAAATAAGAAAGGATCTAGGTATCTGCTGGTGTGCCACAATCATTTGCGTGTCTGGTATCACTGCGAGCCCTCAGAAAACAAACTCTTGCAAAGAGCACAGCAGAACTGAGACTGCTGGACTGACTGGTATAATGGATGAAGACCTGCTCTGCATAATTTCTGTCCCCAAAGCAGGACTGTTAGTCTCTTTCCCAGGAATATTTTGTCACTAGCCAACCCTTACCTGTGTGCTCAAACCCAATCCATAAGGGGTTTCCTTAATCCTTAATCCTAAACCTAAAGATTTGCACTCAAATTACTATACTGCAAATGTCTGGCAGAACCTTCTATGCTGAGAAGAGGCATGAAATGGGTTCTTGGGGTGCAGCATCAGGCATAGTCATTATTTCACCAGAAGCTCTGCTTTAACTTTGACTGACTGCAAGGTTTGCCATAGAGAAAATGATAATTTCTTTAGAGTTCCCACAGAGCAATGCTGCGTGTGTTGGCTGGTGGCAAGGGCTGAGGAGCAGAGCAAGCTGAGCTGTCTCACAGGGCTGGTGTATGTTCTCCCACACAGCACCCCCTCCACCTCAGATCACCCTTTCAGGAAGGCTGTGTGAACTCCACCAACACAGGATGGGGGCTGCCAAAAAAAAATAAAGCCATGAACTTCTCACTTTGGGACACAAACAGCATCTGCTGAGTATTTCCTTAAATCTGAACACTGCAAGGTCTGCAGTTTTTCAGCAACTGTTTTAGTAGAGGAGGGGAAAAGTCTTCCAATCTTTTGGGAAATCTCCGGACAACAATTTCCATTAATATTTTTTGAGGAAGTCTTGAACCTCTCATTGACTAGGATAACATTCCCATAGTGTGTTCCAACTTCTGCAAAAGCCATTAACACAGATTTCTTTGAGCAGCACAGCTCTATCAGCTACAGTAAAACATTTGCCATGCAGAGTATCTAATTGGCTCCAAATAAATTGAATGTGTCACACAAGAGTTGGAAGGGCACAGAAGTCTTTTGCCATACTTCACTTTACCTTTGAGACAAATGTGGGATTTGTCTAAGTAAAAAATGCTGGGTTTTTATCTCACCTTTTGGCAAGTACTTGAAACGTTGTACTTGGGTCAAACATTGTATAACTTTGAGAAAACAAAACTAAAACTCAGGAGAATGTGTTGCATGTTGTACATTCCCTACAGGAAAATGGAAAAAAGACATTAGTTAATCAAAGCTTTGTCAGAGGGCAGTATATGGGCAGTAAATTAGCTTTCCAATACTGCAGCCAGGTATTCCAGAATGAGCTGTAATTTGGTGGTAAAGATTCTCAAAGTATCACAGATACCTATGAAAAATGATGTAGGCACTGAAGTATCCAAAATGAAGGGCTACTTCTGGAAAATCTGAATGTCCTTGCTTTATTTTGCCAGTTACAAGTATTTCTGAAGTGAAAAATGAAAGGGATGACAGAGACTCTCTGATCACCTCCACATTGTCACATATTAGTGAGACAGAAAAGGCAGTAGAATGATACGAAAGGGAGCTTTCGCCAACCACTATCTTTGATGGGGCCTGACAGAGGGAAGTGAATAAAAAATATACATATCTCTATTCATATTATTTGCTCTGAGTGCTGCAATTGTTAAAAACTTTCCCTTCTGACGACGAATCACAGGCTTTGTAAATGTCTTGTGTTACCTTCTGTAACATCAGTTACACAACCTCAGAATAAATCAGTTTTTCCTGAAATTTAGCATGGATTTATTAGATTCCTCAAAGCCTCTAAAAAGGGGTAAGCCCAATAAAAACCCACCAAGAAGTATGACAAAGGTCTGTGCTCTGAAGCTTGTTGATGGCTGTGCCCTTCACCTGTGATTCACTGTAGAGAGCTTAATGTTGCAATACACATTTTCAAGGTTCACAGCAGCAATTCACCAAAAGGCATCACTTAGCTGACCCCACTAGAACCTACTCATTATACCTTAGCTGTTGAATCTATTGGAGTGAGGCAGCATATCCTTCAGTTTCCAGATGATGGAGGTTGCTCACTATCTTATTATGGAGATACAGTACCTCCTAAGTATTAGTGCTTTTAACGCTGTTCTTACATATGTTCTTAAAATCAGCAAACTGGTGCTGAATGTGCAGTAAAATGCATGCAGTTTGCTTCATTCCTTTCATTTGTGTACACCTATAACTGGGTATGTTCTACTTAAATCAATTAGTTTGATGATTCTCATTAAAAATAAATCAGACTACTGTCCTCTAGCTTGCTTACTGTTATAATACAAACATAATAAGAGGAAAAATCAAATCAGATCATTCTGAAAGGGGATTACAGGCAGGATTTAAGATCAAAAGAAAATAAAAATATAAACAATAACGGCCTAAATAGCATTGATTTTACTTGTTTCTTAATTATAAGATCTGATGGGTTTCACATGTTTAAATCCAGAGAACTTTTATCAAAATAAAAATACCAGAAGTTTTTAAAAGTCCTTCTATCAGTTACTTTGGAGTTGAGCTGTTTTCTTTATGTACAAGATGGCTTTCACATTAGCAGTAAGCACATGCTTTGGTAAAGCAATAAGGACTACGTCTAGATGTGCTCTTGAAGGCCACACTCATCTCTTGGAGAAATTATTTAATTTACTAATGTTAGTGTGTTGAAATCCATGAAACAATGAACTGTATATTCTGTATTCTCCAGCAGGCTGCAAACAGATTGTGTTCCCACTAAGGTATTGCATGCGGCAGTCAAACTTTCCACAAATTATACTTTCAGAAGAAGTAATTTTTCAATTTCAGAGTAATGTAATATGTGATCAGCACAGTACTCTCTTCACACAGCCTGGCTGTTTTCTATTGCCTGTCTCTGGTTAGTTTCCAGACAGGACTGCTGACAGTGTAATGACACATGCTCCCCTACATTACCATTATGCTTGTGAAATCTCTTCTGCTCTCTGGGGACAGGGAGGTGAAAGCAGCAAACCACGAAATCTTCCAGCACTGTCTCATGGAACATTCCTCTGAAAGGCTGTAAATCCAGAAAACTGCCAGTCTCTGTGAAGAATATGGGTCTGTTCAAATACAGTCTGATTAGTCAGTCACAATTTTAATTAAATCCTTCTGTCTCTTCTTTGAACTATTTCTCTCATAGGTGTTTTCTAAACTTCTACAAATGAGCTTTGTCAGTCTTGCCACACTCACCAGTGGTAACACAAGACCTATGGGCACAAGTTGGTGTGAGACTTGAGTATAAGAGCAACTTGCCAAGAAAGAAAGATAGGAGGTAAAACTGTGGCTCAGTTCCTCCAAGAATACAGCCAAGAACAGTGATTTGCTCTGTGAGCCATCAATGATGAGTTGTAAGGGATATTTTGTGATCTGTTCACACTGCTCTTTTCCCTGACCTTTCTTCTTTTCCTATTTTAAGAAGGTCAAAATACAGGATTTCAACACCTAAGTCCTCATTGCCTCTTGGAAAGGCCTCTTTCTACATTCTAGGCTTTGATATAAATGAAGGCATAGACAGGAAAAAAACGCCATAATGTTTGCTGCATAGATAATTTTGTTGCTGCACTTACAGAGGAAACAGATTAGAGGTAAGGGATGAAAGAATGTGCAGTGATAGGGCTCTGGTTGAGACTAACAGGTCTACTGCCTAAAAGGCAAGATCAGACCTTTAAAAATAAATATGGACAATAGCAGTTTGGATATGAATGATCAGGGAGATAAAATGATCCACAGGCCCAGCAATATGAATATTATCTTAATATCAAATCTCAGGATCTCTGGGAGGAAGCAAAACCTCGGAAAATATCAGTTTTATCCAAACCATGCAAAGTACAATCTGATATTTGTGTATCATGTCAGACAGAGACACCAAATGCAGGAATGATGTCAAGGACTATGAATAAAGGAAAAAGAAAATACTTGGGAATCATTTGTGATTGATACTCACTAGTTAATTATAAAAGTGGACTAACCAGTTCAAGGAAAGAAGAAAAGTGAAAGGCATGAGTGTCAATGGGGAAAATATTAAAGGACAGTCTAGAACACAGAAGCAGGGATCCCTTATATTTAATTTACAGCAGAACTAAGAAGAGCCAGAAGAAGATGTGTGCTTGGAGTGAATATTGTGTTGAAAGTTGACCCATCACAACAGACAGATCATATAAATTCTACAAAAACCCCACAAATCTTCCTGCCTAATTTCTCTAATGCTTTCCCTCCCAAATTAATGCAAGTTCTGTTTACTGGCACTCTTGTAGTGTTTGGCAGAAGTAGATATCTTCAACATACTGGCTGGTAGCTGAAAACTCTTGAGATTTTTTTTTAATCTATGTAAAAATTCTTTTTAATGGAGTGGGGCAGACCTATCAATATGGAGGAGTATCACAAGTCCCAGCTCATGCATGTCTGTCTCATTATTAGAGAAACACCAAACTGAATTATATTAGTGGATTTTTAAAATTGATCTGGCATGAAGAATACAAAGCAATAAAACCCTACTGTCCTAGCTTGACTAAGAGAATCATAAAGTTTCTTGGTGTGAGGTTTTCATTGATAAATGATACATTTATGTGGCTGGTGGGTCTCTGCATGCTCCTAACATAGATCCATGGTCTCAAAGAGAGTAATTCAAAGCCTGCAGGAATCAAGATGAGTCTTTTTACTGTCTCAAACTCGGGCCTTGTTTTTTGTTGATATAAATGCAGCAGCTGGAAAGCATATGTAAACTGCTGTAAAGCGTCAAGATTTGCCAGCTAACCCAGAAAACCAGGTGATTTATATTTTACATTGAAATACCCCATGCTGATTGGTAAACACAAATCAATCAAAGCTGCATACATACATTGCTTACCAGGGAAACAATTAAAAACAGGTTCCAGCATTTGCTGGACTCTGTTACCAAAGAGTTTATGCTTCAGTTCTCAGCACATCCTGCATTCATGGGAAGAAGTTATTCAAAACAGGAAAGTATTCTTTCTCACTTAATTATGGTGACAGTGAAGTACATTTGCTTAGTTTCCTTCTTGAAAGTAGTTCTACATACTTTCATATCAATGTTCTAAATAATGCCATTTCTCCCAGACTTTCATAAGGTGTTAGTAAAACATGCATTCTTAAATCACAGTCATGCATATCAGCTGATACCTAAATCTTGACAAATTAGCTTTCAACTCAAGCCATACAAGAAACTGTATGTTCCATTTCTCTCCAACACAAATAAGCTGTGTGGTTATTAGAGGACAAAAAGTCCTCTGACTCTTAGGCAATTCTGTTCAGCATAATTGTGAGCTCTCCAGTGTGTTGTCTTCTGGGAAAATTGTTATTTCTCACTCACTATATATATTTTGTACTTATAGTGACATATGACTAAAAATTAAATATTGCCTCAATGGACCTACAGGGCTTCAAACGCTGTGCTTTTGTTATGTTGATCTTTGTTTCAGTGCTGATGCATTTCCCATAGAAAATTAAGGCCTTTATTATAGAGTCTGAATGGTCTTGAATACACACAGCTTCTGTAAAATCAAGGTAATGGGAAGTGAGCAGTCTTCATAACCTACATTCGCAATACCAACCAGCATCAGGTAGGCCCTAGTGGTTTGCACGGGATGTGTATTTTTGTGCTTAATATGCCTGCAATACTTGCAAGACCGTTGTCCTGAAAAGCTCTTACCAAGCAGTGTCATTGTAAGAGGCTATTGTCAAAGTGTGGAGCCTTTCTTCACCTCAGCTTAGCTGAAATATGTCTGAAACATCTGTGAATTGACTGGTCCTTACCCCAACTCTTCTCAGTACATACCCCAACTGTCCTCTGACATTTCTCAGATTTCCAGATGCTTTCTCTTAGCCTTCCTTAAGCCACCAAATCAACTTCTTAGTGCTCATTCATTTTTCCTGGACCTTTACACTGAAAACCTTTTCACATAGCCCTTCCCTGCCAAACCCCTTCCTTTCCTTTCATTATCTAAAGCGCTTCAGAATGCCTTCAGGTTCTGGCACCTGTGAGGATGATTTGGCAGAAAACAGGATTTTCATTTCACCTCAAGCTCATTCCTCCAAAAGACTTAATAAGGAAATAAAGCAAAGTACAAAGCCAGTTAAATGTTGATTTTTGATTAATGGACTCATAGTGGTAAGATACTGAATGATCAGAGCTGTAAAAGTAAAATTGAATCTTAAATTGCAGGATATTAATAATTTCCAAAATATTTAGACAAGGTGCTTTCAGTCCTCTTGAGAACTAACAGCTGATGACTGAAAAAAAGTAAGCATTTTTATTGGGAAGTAGGACACTGAGACTCTTCATCCCTAAATGTTAGATAATTATACATCACTTAAAATACAATTATATCTTATAATGGGCTTGCTTAAAACAAAATAATCACCGTCTCATGATATAGAAGACAGGAACCCAAGCCCATGGTTTTCCTATCATTTTCAGAGTCTTGTATTTGTTCTGATTATCTGAGACTTGGAAGTTATCTGTTCAAATGTTTTGAAGAAGGTGTATAGTCTACACACACGTTACAGAAGACCAAGACCAGTTGTCAGATTTCAATACTCCCAATTAATAACTAAGCTAGCTTTGTACTGAATACTTAAAAATGTGTTTCCAATGACTGTGAAATCTTTAAAGAATAAGATCAATTTTTGGACTTCTTGAATCAGTCAAAATTTATATTTAAATTTATGTGATATAGGACAGATGTATATTTATGCAGAGATCCTGAAAAATAATTAGTAGCAGTTCTTAAATTTTATACTACACTTAAATGTTTGAATCTCGTATATCTTCTCAACAGCTAGCATTACAGAATTTACATTCTTAATTACTTTTCAAAATGCAATCTACTAATCACTGGATGTCAAATCCATTCTGACTGTGTACAGTGTCTTTACACTAGTACATGAGAGGCTTACTTATTAGCTTCAGCTTTAAATCTTGCAAAGATCCCCAAAAGAGTCTGATTCTGTCCTCAATGAAGGTAGAAAAAATGCCATAAACACAAAAAAAAAAAAACCAAACCAAAAAACAACCCAGAAGCCAGAGCTGGCCTTGCATTAAAAGGCTGCTTAGCTGGAAGGGATGCCATCTTGCATCAAAATAGTTGAGGCATAGCAATGTGATTTATTTAGAAAAATGCAACTGGAAAAGATAGGAAGTCCTATGATAGGGCAGATTGCCATTCCAACTCCTGTCAAATTCAAAAATTATTTAGTATTTGCCCATTCATCCACCTTTACTGTTTTTGAAAACACAAAATTATATTGCGAATTATTATTTACTGCATTTCCTTAAATTTCAGAAAAACGTGAAAAATCCTTCTAGCCATTCCACTTAATGGGTGATGCGCAGGACTTGGGATATAAGTATGCTTTTCCACAAAACATCAAAGTGCGCTGTGAACATGAAGCATAGGCAGTTATTTACAATGCTGAAACTCCTTGCTACAGCCAAAAATATTCCAGAAGGCTCTGGAGTCACTTCTCTGGCTGATGAGCTGTGGGGGAGAACCTCTCCTGACACTGTACCTCAGTACTTGTGAAAGGTGCCCAGCGATGCAAAGATATTCTGGCTGCCTTGGCCATCTCTGGTCCCCTCTCTCTGTGGAGGAAGTCTGGTGAGCAACAGCTTTGGCAGCGCTGAGGCTGCTCTCGTGCACCTTCCACTCAGTGTAAACCATCCTAGTTAACAGTCATCTTTGTAAAGCTGCCAGCTTCATTACATGGGGAAATATTGCCCCAAACATCTCCCTTCATCAGAAGCCCCTACAGGAAGCAGGGAAATCATCTCCAGTGTAAGGAAAATCAGACTGTTGCTCAAGTGCTCTGGATAGGCCATCTCCCCCTCAGGGGACTCAGTAGCCAATGTCTTGCGCTTCTCACACATACACGCACACCATCAGTTTTCTAATTAATCTACAGCAATTGTAACAATAAATTCTCAGTGCTTCAGAATTCATTGTGCCAGTTTTTCATCCCAAAATCTCTCTCTTTGCAGGTTGCACTGTTTTCTGCTTATGCATGCCTTGATTTGCTGGAGATTTCTCCCCATCTTGGGAAATGACAGAAACTAATTTTACCAAATACCCAACACACAGTTTCCAGCTTCTGTCTGCTTTGAAAACCTGTAAATCTTTNNAAAAAAAAAAAAAAAAAAAAAAAGTGGATGGTTGCTGCAAACAAAAGCTGTTAATTTTCCAAAGTCACATTAAATACCGTGTCTGAAATTTCAATTACATATATTTTGTTATACATTATATAAAAGCAAAGAAAAATTGCAGTCATCTAGGCTTCTGGAAAGAACATTTTATTTTGGTTGATGCAATCAGATGTCTTTTAAAGTTAGGCTGTGATTATAGGTTATGCATGGGCAAGCACAGAAAGAATCCCAGCTGCCCAGAGCAGCACAGGCTACACAGATTGTGATCTATGTGCATGTAAGTAATCAGGTCTAACCATTGGCTTTATTCCTGCTCCTTGCATAGATGCATAGAGGACAAACAGGGAAAAGGAGCTACCTTTTTCTAAAGGTTTACAGGTGGAAAAAACCATAAGAACTTCCAGAGGATAAACTGGAAAATGTTCTTTTTAGACACTACTCCAGCAATTGAAGCAGAACTTCAGTGCATTTTCCGAGAGGTGGGCATACAGTGTGCAAAATGAGACTCTGAAAAAGAAAAAAATAATTCCTCTCCCTATCTTTCCTGTAGCTTCTCTTAGAGAAGTTATGTTTCTTTAAGGTGAAAGGCTTTAAGGTGAAAAGAAGCTTATTTCACCCTTTTCACAGGAGGAATATTTCCAGTTCTAAAGAGAAATGAGAGAGAAGATACAGAAACACAGATATTTTATAAATTGCAAAGACAGACTTCTAAAAATAGATGTTAAAATTGTGTCAGAATCAATTCTGTTGCAAAATTTTTGCAAACCTCCTGGAGATGAGTGTTTTCCTGAAGATTTTGTGACAGTCATCAGTAAGTTATACTGTCCGAGGCCAAATCATAGCAGTAGATAAGTAAACTAGAAGCTATCAACAGCAGCTGTTAAAAAGGTTGGTTAAATTCAATGCTCATTTGGGCATTTATCTACATGATGTTGTGTATGTATAAATCCTTGTAAATTTTTGTTCTGAAATCATGCTTACATAGTGTACGTCACAATAGGTACCTGGATCTGAGATCTTGTAATTCATCTGTGAGACACATTTGTGTTAGAGACACAAATTCAATAGTGTGGAAATGACTGAATATTTTTACCTTTACTGTGTGGAAAAAAAAAGTCCTGAGAAGCTGGAATTTTTCAGTAAATTTAGGTAGCTCATCTCACCACTGTCCTACCAGTCAGCAATCATTGATTGCCATTATGATGGTAACCATATGTCCCTTGCTTTAAAGCAGCACTGAAGGAAAGCTTCAAGAATCTTTATGGAAGAAGCTGTCTCTTTAGGCAGATGAATTTTTTTTTTCTAAATGACATGATAAGACTGATGAAAACCTCACCATAAGAAGTTGTGGAGCTTTTAAATAGCAGATGGCCCAACATGATTTGTTATTGACTAAGTGCACCCATGAATTCTAAAATACATATAAAAGCACATCGCCCTTTGGTTGAAGTACAAATATAACCCATGAACTTATCTCACTGCTCAAGCAGCATTTAATGTCTGCCAAACAACAGATGTTGAAACATATGGAGACATGGCTAAAGACTATAAAAATATAAATAATCCTCAAACTTTTCTGTTATTCTTTAACCATATTGGTTCCATCTGACACCCTGAAAATGTCTGCTCGGGCATCATAGGGAAACCTGACTCCCTATTAAGTGTCAGCTGCTTGAAGAGATCACAGTACAAGTTGTCAACTCCAGGAAAAAGTAAAGCAAGGTCTTAGGAAAGAAAAGAGAATAGGAATCACTTACTTGGGAAGAAAAGATATGGCTTGGGTCTGAAGAGCAATGAACAAGAAACAGACTGAATGGAAAAAGTGATCTAAAAAGGATCAGTGAGAGCATAAATTTAAAGACTGGGCACTGTCCTTTGAGCGCCACACTAGCTAGGAGAAATCCAGAGCAATGCATCTGTTCTGTGTGCCTCTGCTTCCAGATAAATTTGTTTATTTGTTGCTGTTGCTGGGGAGGGGAAAGTGAATAGGGCTTTGTTGGTGCAAGCATTTCAGCTTAACTTGGTTCAATTTCACTGTTTTTGGCTTGGGGTGTTCTTTTTCTGGATATCCTCTGTCTTTCCCAAGTCAGCAGGAGAGAGCATGTTTCTCGGGTATCACACTTCTCCTCATTCCCTTTTGCTGGCTGCACTCTATTCCTTACGAAGACAGAAAAGATGATTTAGCCTAGGCCTGCACATGTGAGTGACTACTCTGTAAGCGCTGCACCATGACAGTTAGTGGTTGCCTTCAGGGTACCGAGTCCCTCAAAATATTTGACTGCTTTTGACTCCCTGAAAGAAGACTAAGATGTGAGGTTGGATCACACCACAATCTGCATATGTGAAATTACCTAATTTCCATTAAATAGCGGGAGCTGAGACAAGCCCAGAAAGGTCTGGGCACCACCTGACTGCTGCTTTTGATGTTTCAGCCTTGCCCATACAATTTCTTGCTGGTTAATGTTTCTCATAGCACGTGTATTCTTTATGGGTCACTGACACAAAAATTAAAGGCTAACTTTTTTCTTGCATTGAATTTTGGTGCCATATGCTGCACTAATCTACAGAGTGAACTTATTCAGAGCAGTGACAGCTAAAAAGAAGATTGGTTTTGGATTGGTGAAGAGCACTTATGAGAAAACATTAAAATTAGACCACCAAAAAAAAATTACCCATGCTCAATTTAAAGAAATAGGCCTTCATTTTAAAATAAAGTGAAGAACTACTATAATTCAGTAAAATTTTACAGGAATTAATAAATGCTTTTTTCGTCTTTGCAGCTGCATGCAGAAAGGTGGGAAAGTAATGTACAGCACATGGGTCACCCTTTTGTCTGTCTGTATATCTAAAGCATATTCAGGGCCTTGGTCCATTGAAATCAACAGCATGACTATGTAGAACTGAAGAGCAAAATTAACATCGTCCCATGGCTGGATTTTTTTTTTTGAGGGATTTTCTGGCTAGTATTTGCTCTCAGTAGGGTTTTTTCTTTTTAGGAGGGATAATCCAGCAACATCTATTTCTACTGAGTTCCATAGTTTTCTGCTGCATCGGAGTACTGTGAACACCCACATACATTTTTCATTCATGGAAACTGTGTGAACCTGCTTCCTGCTTCTCTCTATCCTGCAGCTCCCTGTGTCTTCATTATCACTAGTATTAAATCTATGTGTATTCATTAACTAAGAACTAGAAAAATCACAGATACACAGGGAGTAGAAGTTTCTCACAGAGATCTAATGGTTGAAATGTAAATCTGTCTACTACTGAGATGTAAATTCAGACCCGAGTGCAGCCAGATCCCTGGAAGGCATTTGGAGTCACTGCTGCTAATCTTATTTTTCCTCCTCTTTGCTGGGTTGGCAGTGTCAGACTGAGACTCTGCCAAGCACTGGAAGGAATAACTGAGTTTTTCATTTTGTCTTCATGTTCAAAGTTTGGTAAGAACATGGATTCATGAGGAAAGACCAGAGATACATATATCTCAAAATCTATTATGGGACTCAATATTCATAAAGATGCAATGTTTATAGTATAAGAATAAAAGGAGATAACTGAATTACAGGCTATGGTGTGAACAACAGGAGATATTACTTAGCTTGAGTTATTGAATCATTCTAGAATATATTAAATGTTGAAGGCAAGCTGGAGAAAGTCCAGTCAAAACAGTGGAAGTGATAAGAAATTAAGAAAGATGTCCTGCAAGGAAAGGTTGAGGAGAAAGAAACATTTATTTCATGTAGAAGACACAGGGACATGATAACAGTTTCTGGTTTGATGTTGAGAATCTGGCGACCTATGCTCTCTTATGACCATTAGGGAAGGCAAGAAGTAAGTTTGAATAGTTACAGTTGAGATTTATAATAGATGCTACATTTCTTTTTGGTGTCAGGAAAACAGAATGAGGTAACTAGTTCAGCAGAGAAACCTGGGGCTATCTGGAGCATAATTAATACGGCTTTGGGTAACTTCTTTAGAGTAAGGCATATCACGCCCTTGGAAGTACCCATTACTCCCTGTGGACCCTGAAGCAAGCCTGGGGTGACTAACTCTGATGTAGTCATCCTCATTCCATCAGATGAATCCCCACACCAGATGTCCAATTTGACTTGATAGTCCCAGAGCACAGGGGCCATCTTGGCACTGTGACAAAAAATAAGGATGTTATTTTTTTCATGAAGTTTTGTCAGGATACCAGATTTTCCCTGTCTCTTCCTGTCAAGCTGCAACCCTGAGAACAAACTTATTCCCAGCACCGTAGCAAAAGATGTCAGGACCTCTCCCGTCCCTGTTCTTGACCCCTCCACACGGGCCATCAGAGGATGGGAGTGTTCCCACCTATGTTACACCCCTTTAAAAAAAAAACGCCCAAAAAACCAGCACTGAGCATTTTTCAGATATGATCAGAGAAGCATTACTTGGTATGATTCATCCTACTTCTGTGCTGGGACTAAAACTAAGCTCATCAACAGGGATCCCACTTTTTCTGCCGTCATAGTTATTAAGATGAATTATTGGAAAAGACAACAGAATATTGAGTTTCAAAATCACAAAAAGGTTACCAATAGTAAGAGTGGATCAGACTGGAGTAGAAAATGATCCAATGGATCAAGGAGAAGCATCAATAAAATGGATTGAGATCATAATGGAATAAAAACTGCAAGTAATAATCTCAGGAGGACCTTGAGAGCATGGACCAGAGGTAATCTTTCTGATGGTTAGAATCAACAAGTTTTAGATTACACTGACATAAAATATATTTTCCTCACAGATCAGTAAAAGAAAAAAGACCCCCTTTAAAACAATAGTTTTCAGCTGAGTAAAATTCCTGTTCATAAGACAGTGTTACTGTCCCTTTAGTAGTTAATATGACAAATTTTCATTGTCTGACTTACTGTAATATTACAGAATACTACGACTCCCCTGCAGCTGGAGTCCCCACAGGTACCAGCTTTTTATTTAGAACAGTTTTTCTCAGTATTTTAAAAGCTGTTTTCCAAGACACACGTTTATTTTTTCCAGTTTTTCAGAGCTCCAGGTAAAAACTGAATTGCTTTTGTTCTACAGCCTTCTGGAATATGGCCAAGCACTTGAAGACTAAATCATTGCAAGTCAAGGTGGGCCCTGATTATCTTCCTGGGTTTCCACACTTCCTTCCTCCTCATTTGCTGCCCGTTCTCCCGAGACTCTTGCTTACATGGAAATGCTTAGGTGCAGCTGCTTCCCAGAACTAATTTTGATAAGTGGTCCTTGTCAGCACAGGTGCTCTAGGAACAAGACAGCACTATGAGTGGTTACAGGGGGATTGGAGATGGCAGCTTTTTGATGCTGCTCAGTCAAAGACAGGACACAATTAATTCAGCATAATAAAATGGACATTAGTTAACTGAGCATGGGGAAAATGGGGTTGAGCAGAAACATAAGGAGTATGACAGTGTCCTTTTCCTCCTTATAAGCAGAACCCTTGGAACACCTACCAAGAGCTTGTTCCTGAGCTTCCCATTCCCCGTGGGGAAAGCTGCCCTCAGACCCATGGAAGTTTTGCTTGAATGAGGGGTTTGGGACGAGGTACACTACAGACAGTGATGCTGGTTGATGGCGCTGTTTCTTTGAGGCAGAGCCCAGTGCAGCTGGCTCAAGAAGCTGTGGTAGTCCATTCTGTGTAGGGTGGATTTGTGGCCATTTACACTGACACCATCGTCCACTAGGTAATGAACATTTAATTCCTTCCCATTCCTAACTGTTTGGGATGCCTGGCTGCCCTGGAACAACTCCCTAAAATCCTGCCGGCTTCAGCAGGAGCTAGTGAGATAAGTTCTTCAGAACTGAATATTGAAGTAACAAGACATAATATTACTTTTAATTGTTTTTCCAGAACTGGTTCTGTGTTTTCCTCTGGAGGGTTTCAGGACTGGTGGTTCCAAAGAGCAATGCTCCCTTCTTATTCAGGTATCTCAGTGTAAAGATTCTCATGTCCCAAAATGAGCACAAGCTTAAGTGGTTTGGTGGATGAAAGCCAGCTTGCTCAGCAGCATCTCTGTCGGATAAGGTGCCCACAAAATAGACAGAGAAGGTAGGTTAAAAATCTATCCATCACACACAGCACATTTTACCTATCCAGGATCCTGCTCAGACGCATTAAGGATATATTTTAATTTCTCAGATGCAAAGTCATTCTGCTCTTAGTAATTTCAAGCTCACAGAGCTTTCAGGAGAACTCTTAGTGAGCACAAGATAACTATTGGTGCTCATAAAGGTATACATCAGGAAGAAAGATATAAGTATTAAGCACATTGGGCATGAGTCAGAACTCACAGAAGGGTTATAAAGAGGCATAAGGCTTTGGTCCTGCCTCACAGAAATGAATGCTAGATGAGAACTGCAGTATTTGTGTTTGGAGTACAAACACTTCAATAAAGAGGCAGCTAATTCAGTCATGACAACAAAAAGAAAAGGCCACAAAGGAAACAGCAGCAGCACTTTGTACTAAAATGGATGCACTTCTTCTCCTCACTAAAGTCCTGGGTTAAACTTTGCATTTGTTTTCCTTTGTGTTGACCTTGGATTTTTAATCACTGTTCTGCAACCTTTCTTAGATGCCCTAATTACCGTTGTGTTCATATATGGGGTTTTTTTGCAAAGAGGCATTCATTATTAGGATCTTCATAGCATTTCCATGCAACGGGAAAAGCCTAGGTCTGATTGAAAAATTATTTCATGGGGATTCTACTTTCACAGTGTCATGCTTATTTAAGTACTCGTTTGAGTAACATCATTAAAAAGTCAATCTTTCAAAATGTGATGCCATGAGTTTTGGAGATATTTCACAAATATTCATGAATTAAGTTATGTAAGTCATGCAAGTTACAGTTAGATAAACATAACTGTGGTGCTTTTGGAACAGGTTTTTGCAACAGGTTAAGAGGAAGTAGAAAAGTGCAACACAGAAACACAACAGTTCTGGAGTAAATTAAGTAACACCAATTGAATAACATCAAATTAAACCAAGGTGAATTTCTTTCATTTCAAGAAAGACATAGGAAACTGCATACCATTCTTTAACCACTAAATAAAATCCTGCAAATCATTTTTAACTGGGATATTTTTGTTAAAGCTTGTCTATAGAAATTATAGACCCCACTCAGAAATAGAAATTGCTAGTCCCTGAAAATTTGTCAAAATAAAGACAAAAACCTGGAGAAGTAGTAGCAAGCATCTAAAGAATAGGGAGAAAAAAAATAACAAGATGAAAATAGATTTTTAATTTCAGCTTAATGTTGGGCAATGAAAAGATTAAGTGGACAGGCAACTAGTCAAGAGGCACTGTTTCCCATGTACATAGTAGTGGACCTCAGATAAAGGCAGAGCAGGGGCCTGTGATATCCCTAATTCACAGGTCACACAGGATAAATAATTCGATGAGACACGTGGTGTAAGAGTTTGCAGAAACAGCAGTATATTATTCCCTTACCCTGTTTCTCGTGCATCACTTTGAGCTGGAGGCAGTGCTGCGATGTAACTGCAAAAGCAAAAAGGCATAAAATTAAGTGTTTCCATGGATGGATAGGAATGTTTGGGGGTTCCCCTTTCTTTAAGAGGGATAATGAAATTTTTTGTCCGATTTTCTTTCTTTTATAAATAAAGCTGTCAATCCTGAACCCATGAAAACTGGATCCCAGACTTTTGCAGCATCTACATTTTAAAAAACAGCTGCACAATCAGAGATGAGACAAAAAGGATGGTGTAGCTGTAACAGTTTACAGCCTACTAAGAGCAGATGATCATCCCTGATGATCAGCTAAGGACTTAATCTTAGGCAATTTAAACTGTAGCAATTCCAGATTTCTAGGAATCTCTTTCAGGATTTCCTAAAACTGCCAAATATGAGCTATGAACTGTCATCAGATCATCACCCCTTTAAGCTAGCCCCAGATCCTGTGGGGCTATTCTTCTGCTATGAATATAAAAATTGAGGGAAGGGGTGGCTTTTGAATATCTATGCACACAGGGATTTTTGTCCCAGCTTTCTAAAAATAGAACAGAAAACCATTGTCCTTACTTCTTCTGGACCAGTATGACCAGTGATGCTGGATGATATAAATCAAATACCAACTTTCATTATGTGAATATTTCACAGCCCATTAAGTAGGGCCTTATTAAGAAATTAATGTTGTTATACATCTCCCTTTTCAGCCTTGCAGCAACAGTGACACTCATTGGAAACATAATTTATAGAGACTGCAAACTTCAGTGTCTGCACATTGAAGGGCTAACTTATATGTGCTGTGAAAAAGGTTACTGCTCTTTTATGGAATGATAAGATTCAGAGCCTCATAAAGCTAAATGACGAAAGGAACACAGAGAAAACCTAAGTTTTCTCATCAACAGACAGAGATTTTTTTATCAGCTATAAGAAGACAAAAATTCTTGCAAAAGCAGCTGTGACCAGTTACAGCCACTCAGGACGTGGGGCGGCTCTGGCCATGCAATGGCCGCTGAAGGAAGGGAACGTCCCTTCCAGCTACACCTGCATCTAATGAGCTGCAAGCCTCAGCCCATGGTTATTCTTTAAAAAGATGGAAGTCACAAAGCAGGCATTTGGACCAGTCACTTATTTTGCATCATGTCAAGGTTTTAAAACATGGGACAGAAAATAAAGAGATGCTGGAGGTGATGGGAGAGAAGAGTATCGGACTGAAGTACACCAGGTGATAAGAATGTGGGGTCAATTCTTTTTGGAAGGAAACAGTAGAACACAGAATACAGAATGAAGAATAATATCCACATCTATCCATAAAGGAGCCCTAAGTATACCTCTCTGTAGGAGACCAGAACAAAGCTTGTCTTGTTAACAGTTAAAATCATGATGTATTTATTGACTGAGACAAAGGCAGAGTATTTTCAGATACAGAAGAAGCCACATCAAAGCATTGTGTCCACAGCTCCAGCTGTCTCTGAATTGACCAGATCAGGAGAAGCAAAAAACTGCATCCCCACTATTTAGAGTAAAAGAATAACACAAAGGAGAAAAAAAAAAAAAGGCAGAAGAAGAATTAACATACTTGATATGTAAAGTATGAATGATAGAAATGTTTTTATCTACTTAGCAGAGGTGCCAGTTACAAGTATGCCAGTCCCATAGAAGGAGTTAGAGAGCTTTGAGTAGATAAATAATATCTTTGAAAAAAAAGGAGAATAAGATGGTAAGAAAATAGGGAACCTGCTGAAATTGTGTTTGAAGAAAAATTCTCTAATAAGGTTAAGTTTAATGAGCTATTGGGAGTCATCCTCACTCCTTAGCTACAAAGACAGTGATGAATATTAAACTAATTATACAGAACATTTCACACATCTCAAAATAATGCTCCCACTCCATGTGTTTTCCAGCCTGAGGATGCTTGTGTCTCCAGTGCTACTCAATTATTGGACAAAATATTGAAGAATGCCCTTTCCATTTAATTTCAAAATGTCTGTTTATGTTTATCACGCAGGCAAGTAATTTTGCACAAAATTTACTTATGGGTTTTATAGAAATTTTCCAAGCAGCAGCTGGTAAAAAAAATTACAGTCATTATTTTAGATCAGGTACCTCTCTGCACTGTTTGCTTCTTTAAATGGCATTGATAATTCCAAAGGTTTACCTCACTGTTTTTTGCATCTGAACTTTCAACTCTTGGGTAAAATTGACTTGTCCCATTTTATATTGGAAGTTCATCTCATATATCTTTGTTAGTGTTAAAAAATATGAGCTTATCTCATGTTCAGCAAGTAAATGAAAATAAACTAAGCTTCAACACGGAGTACTTTTTCTGCTTCATATCCCTGTACTTATAAACCAGAGGAAAAGGGTAAAGCCCAGAGAACATGCTTGTGAAGACTGCCTCTGCCACCTTGACTGAGAAAATACCTTTAGAGGTATTTGCTTGGTATTTGTAAATATGATTTACCCTTCAGAGGTTTCCGTTTTCTGGTGATACTCTGGGATGCAAAAATGTCTTTAGATATTCATGTTACAACAAAGATCAGAGTGGGTATGTTTTAGTCTCTGTCAGACTGGGAGACTTTGACAGCTTCACTTGATCTATGCCATAAAATCAGCTAGGGGAACTGCACCTTGTATACAATACAGAAATCTGTTGGCTTTTTTTTTTTT
>WBMY01017832.1:68740-100044 GCA_013397315.1 Donacobius atricapilla
TTTTTTTTAATGGTATTCATCAATCTATTTTGGGTTAGCTCTCTGGACTCTTCCACCTTATAAGAGCAACAAAACAGTTGCAGATTTGGCCTGATGTTTATCTGAAGAACTGAAAATCCATTCTGGACACTTTGGGAATCCCCAAATATGTATAACAATTTGGATCTGATATTTGTTGCAGATTTAATGCAATAGAGGCCCTTTAACTGTGATGTTAAAATATTGATTTACATAATGGACTGCAGCTGTTTCAGAAACCTACTCCCTGAGGCCAATTAGACAGACTGACCCAAACATCAGCAATAAACCAGGCCTTTATTGCTTGGCAAAGTCTCATCCAGTTTTCTTTTTCTTGTTCCTCTGTCTGCTTTCAAAAAGTGGTCTTACACTTAGCACTATAGATTTCTGTGTTTTCCAGAACAATCTGCTAATAGGATGAAGTTTCCTGCAAGGAGACACTCAGTCCTTGATTCAAGAGCATTTTCCTAAACTCTGTAAGAATTTCTTAGGCCACAGTAATTTTTCAGAGAGAAGACAAAGCTAGCAGAAGCTTTTGCTAAAATTCCATTAAATGCTCATCATCAAAGAGCTGTAATGTGACAGGAACACAGAGAGACAAAGTCTGTGATATGGTAGCTACAACTCCTCATCCTACAGCATATCCAAGGTATCAATCTTGGGGAAATCCTGGGACAGCCATACTCTTCTTCATATAGCATTTATTAGGAAGGTCTGAGAAACAACATTCTGTAGCCTAGCAGATAGGATGCTTTCCCTGAAAGAGAGTTCCTGTTTTTTTGTGAATGAATACAATTACTGACCATAAAATTATTTGGTTTTAAACACACTCAGGTCTCCTGCCTCTTATACACAAAAGAAACATTATTTGCGAAGTCTGATAATAGGCAGGTATTCTGCAAGGTCCCTGAAACACAAGCTCTTAGGGGAGAGAAATGAAGAGGTAGGTGTGTCAAAGAAAAATCCAGGAGGTTTCTAAGGCTCTTGGCCACCCCTCTTCCACCGTTGTGATGCTGCTCATCAGCTGTATGTGGCACAGCTGACAGGTATTGTGACTAAGGTTGATTTAATCTTGCAACTATTTGGTATAGTTGGCAGCAACCATACTACAAGTAGATGCTATCAGAAGTATGTGAGCCTCTAGCAGCAGTGCCCATGTAGGTGTTATACAGACATCCAAAAGCAAATAGGGGAAAAAAAACAACCCAACCCAACCAACAATAATTTCTGTTTACATTCCTCTTCTCTCTTTACATGAACAGTAGACAACAGCATTTTCCTCAGCTATTTAGCAGTGGTTTTCCACTTGGAGAGTCACACATAGGGCTGTCCCCAGGTGTCAGGAAACCTACAATAGCCATAACAGAGAGTCCAGTGTTTAATTTCTTTGTTTCTAAAACAGAGCATATTGCAATATTGCTGCCTCCCTTCTGCCTTGAGACAAGGCAACACCTACATGGTGACAAGAAGGCATGACAAAAGCTGCCTTCTACTAAGTCGAGCCAGATTCAAGTGCCTAGTTGAGGCACAGATTTTTACCTTGGAGCATGTTTTGTGAAACTCTGATTTACTGAATTTGGCCTTACCTAGAAGCAGGATTTTATTTACATTACAGGAATCCAACTCAAGGCTTTTTTTTTGTTTTGTTTACTATTATTACTACAAGGCTATGTGTTTACTATTAGTCCATTATTTTTATCTTATCTCAGGCTGGCTCCTGAGCAGGGAAACAAGCACCTCAAAAACTCTGAACCAGATCATCAGAGCAAAGCAGGCACTCAACATATGGGAATGTAATGCAAGACTTTATTTTATGGGGTATTGATGTTGAAGTAAAACTCTTTGATCCCTTACTTCCACAGCACGTGAGCTGCAATGGACTACGCAGACAGCAGATGTACTTACTAATTACTACTAATTGCTGCTGTCTAGACACCATGTGAAGACTAAACTACCAGCCTTGTTTACAAACCAGCAAATACCTGCATACTCCTCTCATATTATTCTGGATCACTGCATGTTAAGTTCACCAGTGCTGAGCTTGTGTACATCAATGCCAGTAAGAACAACAGTACATAATTTCTGCAGCAGTCTGGACAATTCTATAAAGTGAAGAGAACTGGACAGTTGAGCCCTCTGTTGCTAACAACATTCATTTTCATTTGTCAAATCCTTACTGTGTTTTTAGCAGTGTGTACCACAGGAGGAAGCAATTTTCTGCATTAAACTCTCAGTCAAAAATCCAAGAATGAGAAATTCTCACAAAGGCTTCCACCAGGCAAAAACCTCACATGGATTTTGTGGCACAAAAGACTCAGCATATTTAAAAAGTGAATAATATTAATCACTTTTGTTCGGTTTCTTTTAAACTGATACCAGTTTAAGTAGTAAATATCAGTAGCTGCCATCATCATCATCATCCTGTGGCAAAAACACCTTCTTGTGATGGTTTTCACAAAAAAATAGTGTAGCACAGACTTCCACAAGCTGACATTTTTTGCTATGCCTTTCTGAAAATAGCTTGCAATTGTTTTAAAGCCATGACACTCTACTTATTCCGCCTTTCTCCATCCTTCCTACAGAGACCAATACGCAGGCTCAAGCATTAAGAGTCAGCAATATCAAACATTTTATGTATCTTATCTCTCCTATGTGTTAGCACATCTACCATTTTTCTGCCTCATGATGTTTTCTCCCTTCTTAGCTGTCATGAAAACAAAATGCAGTATTTCATGGACAAAATTTTAAAATATACATTAGTGGAACCTGCACAAGAATTTTCTACCTGCATCACACCAGTTCTGCACGAGAAAACCTCCCAAATGAGACTACATGACAGAGAAAGTTAAAGAGAGTAAAGGAAATAGCAAATGAAATAGATTAACGTGGAGGTACATGGATATGAAGGAAGTAGAATAGAATTTTGGAAGCAGAGAAAAAATTATTTAAAGGGGCCAAGTTAATGCATTGTTCTTTACGTGGAACTAGAGACTTTTTACAAAATTTCACTTACCTAAATGAGAGAAGAGCTGCCATCAAGAAATGGTGCCAGATTATAAAGTGAGCCTTAATTTAAAATGGAATTACTAAAACCAAGGTCTTTCTTAAAGTGTTAGACTGTTGAGGCTAAGAGGGAGGTAGTAAGGTATGGAAAAAGGTATGTAACATTACTGGAAAAAGGTATGTAACATTACTGTCTGAACATGATTATGAACTGACTTGCTTGACCCAAGACTGGAATTACCCAAGTCAGAAATGACTGAGGCAAAGCATTGCCAGCGCCAGCCATGCATGCACAGATAAACCCTGCCTTTGGAAATAGTGCAATTTGAGCAGTAAGCAGCTGGTAGCTGCTTTTCAAACTTCCCAGGAGAACAGGGAGAAGTGGCAAATGGGTGGAACCAGTGACTGCCTCCTCTGTCAGTACCCCTCAGCCAAAATATCCTCATTGCATAGCATGTCTATGTTAACCTTGCCTTGTCACTGCAAAACTGGCAGCCTGGGCTCAGGTCGTGGCTGGAGGCAGGATCTGCACCCCACAGTGGCACAGGGCATCTGCATGCAAATATACAGAGAGGAAGAGGAGGTGTCCAAGGCATCACTTACCTACACATGTTTTTTTTCCATACTGTCATACATTCAATAACTCTTGGGGTTTTTTTTCCCTCTTAACTGCAGTATGATAACTATGAAACTTCAATGTCACTTTTCTTGACTTTCCTGGCTAGCTCATAATTTGGAGGTTTGGAACTTACTTGAATGAAAAGGAATGATTGGTGAAAGGACACGGGATTTTTCAGACACTAAAAAATCCCTCTATTTTCGTGAATGAACAAAGTCATGTTCTCCAGGACACACGGGGGACCTAAAAGTGGATAGCTTTCTGCCTCCTTCAGAGAAATATGACCCCAAAGCCCTTTGTTACTTAGTGCCAAACTTATGTTTTTCTAGAAGCCTTGAAAAACTGTCCCTGTCTTTGAAACTTTGTGCATTTTTCACTCCTTCTCTCTTCTTCAAAATGCCTTGTCCAGTCCTTTCTGCCCAGATTATCTGAATTTGTGAACAGCTTTTTATTCACCTTTTGTTTTAGTTGAAATGACTTATTTTCGTCTTTCTTATAGCTCCCTGAAATACAGTAAACAAAGAGAAACTTAGCACTTCATAATATATTGAACCTACTCAGTTATTCTCAAGACCCTTCTACTTCAGAACAAAGTACATCTTCTGTTGTAGTTCGAGTTTTAGCTGACATTTCCTTATAAATAACTGAAGAAAGAAAAAAATAAAATGAGAACGTGGGTTGATGTTCAAGTTCACACAGTTCCTTTGTCCACAATTGGCCTCTCTCCAGCTCTCACAAGTCCCTAGACACATCTTACTTTTCTACTTGATGTTTCCACTGATGCCAGGTGGCTGATCTTCTGTGTGACTGCTTGGGACAGCTAGGCTTTGCAATACACAATTACGTGCCTCCAAAGCAAAAACTTTCCTCAGTAGGAATCATAAGGAGGTTTAGAGAAAAAAACCCCACCAAGTCATAATCTGTACTCAGGGTTAGAAAATAAAGAGTAGTTCTTTATGAAGGACAGAAAGATGACATTGAATGCTGAAGGACCTGTAGAAGGTAAACTAAACATACCTTATTAATGCCTGTGTTAGACTGAGTCAGTCAAGAACCTGCTTGGGGAAGAAAATGCTGGGTGCTGAAGACACTAGGGCTCTGCCACCAACAGTTTTGTTGAACTCACACAGAGGCTGCTGTTACAGGCATGAGGGAACCCACTCTCCTCATTTAGCCTAGATCCCAAGCAGTAACAGCTCTTCATATCTCTTCTCGATCTCAAGAAACACTAGAGGTCTTCAGAGCTCTCTGCCTCTCTTCATTGCCTGTCTTGTGAAATTACACCTTTTTTCCAGAAGCCCCCACCAAAGTATCCCCAAAGCACATGACTATCTGTTAAGGTACTGAACCATCAAGAGAAAGCTTTTTGAGTTGAATCTAGCCTCTCAATACTTTATTGACACACCTACATTGTACCTTGACTCCTTCTAAAAAAACACAGCTCGCACTCCCAAGCTATTTTCTTCAGTCCCAGAAAGTCTTTCGCCCTGCCATGGCTCCTATGCATGAGTCTGGTGTTACCTGAAGATCCGGGAGCTACATCTGCTTTTACCATTGTTACACAGCCCCAGGCCATGCCCACTGCACGTTTTCACAGCCAGTATGAGCAGCAGCCAAGGTAGGCTGCTGCATGAAACATGGGACAGAGCATGCGACTTTATTTTTGCCTGGCTTCCTCTTGGAACATCAGGCATTTCAACGTAAGACCCCATCCCCACTGCAGAGTGGGACAGTGTGCTGTGCTCCTCACACCCAGATGCTGTAAGAAGCTCATCCCTCTGCTCTTGGGACTGTGGGCAGTATCTACTCTTAGGATGGACCTGACTCCTGGGATCAGCAGATGCAAGTGTTTATGCAGAAACTTCTTTTGTTTTCCAGAAACAAGCTTCCAGGAGACTATAGTTAATGTTTAAGTAGTGACATTTTACCCAGAGAAAACCAAAGTGTTTTGCACTCTGCATAAGAAAAGAATAGATTAGCACCACGACAATGTGCGGGCAGGACGAAGTTAGTGCCTGATTCCCATCTGCAGCTGCCTTCCTAGTGCAGCTGCCCCAGAAGGAGTGACCAGGTTTTTGGAGACATGCTGGCTACCCAAATGTCAGCCAAGTTTACCTGCCACTGTGGAGGGGAGGAGAAAGCCACCAGAGAGGCAGAGCTCTTGCCCCAGGAAAGATATTGAGACTGGGTCAGCACAGACCAGGGGAGAATACTGACAGGCAAGGAAATGAGAGTCTCCCTGATGCCATGGCAATTTTGAAAAAATTGCTCCTGGGCTGCACAAGCTCAACCAGGTGCACACAAGTCCATTCCATCCCAGACGCTCACTGCAAGAGAATGCATTAGTGGGAAGTATTTTAGCTTTTATTTTGGCCCTTGTGAGGTGCTCTGGATGTCCATGCAAAATGCTGAGCTCACAGTCTGTGAGGCACACTGAGGAGCACAGCACTGACCCACAAAATTATATAGTCTTATTATATAGTGGGTTCTCTTCCCCCAGTGATGTTAGCCAGATGGCCTGGATGTAGCCGAGTGTAGATATACAGATTAGAGAAAGTAGTAAATCAAGATGTGCTATAGCTAAACAGACATACAGAAATCATGAGTCATGCCCAGAATAACCCAGAGACCAGCTTTAAAACTGTGGGTTCTGAAAAGCATTCGGAGGATGTTGTACTGCTTTTATTTTCCTGCCATTTTTTAACATTTCACATGGATTTTGATTAAATTCCAAGTAATCATATGGGTGAAAACTGTGATTTTTGTTTGTTTGTTTGTTTGTTTGCTTGTTTTATAAAAAGCTAGAGTTGTAAAGACCCTATAATTGCCTTACTGATTGGACTAAGACTTTTACAAAAAAAAAAAAACCAAACCAAACCAACAAACAAACAAACAAACAAAAACAGTATTAAAAAGCAGTATTAGCAGGGAGACTTCAGCACAATTGCAGAGGCTGGTAGCATTGAAATACCCCCAAGCTCCCATTTCATGGAGACTACAACAGTAACAGCCTCACTGACGAGCTCAGAGCAAATATCCATGGAGAAGTCACTATATTACAGTTACCTCCCTGCAGTACAGCATCATCTAACATGTCAACAAGTTGAAATGAACCTTTCTCCTCCTGCCGACCTTCACCCCTTTATCTTATAATAGGGCTGGATGTTCTTCTGTCCCTGGCTTTTTAAGAAACACCAGCCTGGACTTTTTAACTTCCCTGTCCCAATTCTCTTGATAGTTTCAGTGACATAAATAAATCACATGCTTTTAACTCATGACTCCACTGCTTGGGTTTTTGGTTTTGGGGTTTTTTTTTTGTGTGTGTCAGTTCTATAGCTAAGCTATTGCTAAGAAAGCTGAAACTTAAATAAATATCTATATAGTCGGTATATTCCCTATTGCTGCTCCACAAATGAAATCTGAATGCAATGAAAGTTAGATAGCCCTTGAACAGTTGTGGCTCCACTATACCTAGCATAGATACAGCAAAGTTAGATACAGCAACTAATTTGCCTCAGGCAGCCATAAAATAACTGGTATCCCAGCCATTTGTGGTCTAGCATAATGGGGCTTCAGGTCTGGCCACTCCAACCAAACAAATCCCTTTTTTAAATTCCATGTTTTTAAACAAAGTCCCGCTCTCCCAGGCTCTGTGAAAAGTAGTAATCCTGGACATCTTCATTCTCTGTTTTCTTTTAAAAGTTGGAACATACCCCTGTATTTCCACGCCTATACCATCTCTGCTTTCCTTGCACTTACTTTGCAGTGCTGCCTCGTCTGTTGGTCCCAGGGAAACTTCCTCTGATAGTGCTCCTGGGAATACAAGAGATTTGTAGCCAAACTGGTAGTAAGGCTGCGGTTGCATGCATGTTTGCAAAGTTTGTTTTGTAAAGATTTAATCTGAGGCAAAGCAACTGGATGGAAGTTTCTGCTACTCCAGGCTGCGCACAGATGCTTTGTCTGAAGTCTCCTTATCTTTGCCTGAAAATCCCAGCTCATATGACTTCGCATTCTGAACTGACATGATATACATAAGTTGAATAATCAAAAGAAGAGGAAATGTTAAAAATTTTTTCAGACTTCTAAAATATTTCATACTCTGTAAATCTCTGTAAATATGTTGCCAAATAAAGACCTGTGTGGGGCTAAAAGAGAAAAGAGCTCATTCTCTCTCACGCCCTCCTCCTCTCTTCAACAGCTCACCCTGTAGGAGAGGACCTCTGTCCACATCTGGCAGAGAGAAAGACACAGCTGAAAGCAACCAAAAACCAGACACAAAGCTTGTTTATTTTTCAGAAGCTGCTGAGCCGGGTCAGGATGCACTTCTAAGAAAGGAAAAGCATGGAGGAACATCAGGAGCAGTGGGAAGTTTACAGCAGCCGCCGTTAGAAACTTGGGCCACCACTGGATGTGTGCATGTGCCCTGCATTAGTGGTCCCCTGTCTGGGGAAAAGCTCCTTGCCCTGAGGCCTGAAAAGAAAACCAATCAACCAAAGATAAAATATATTTAGAGGTCTTCAGAGGACTTAAAAGATAAAGGGATTTGGTGCTATAGGGAGTTTTAAGAAAGAAATTAAATAGGTGGAGAAAAAAGACACTGCTAAAGTAACTGAGTGGGGCCTTTGTAAATGGGGAAAAATAATTACCTAGGCAGAAAGTAGTTTAGTTTAAATTACTTAACCTCTGGATGAGAGTTTAAGCTAATCTTTCATTAGTGATATCTCAAATTTGATCCTCACACTTTCAAATCTGGCCTTGGAGTCACGGCACAGGATTATTATATCTGTGGAGGTGCAGCTAGTGTGCATGAACTGCAAATAGAGTTTCCAGCTGAGCACAGCTTTTTTCTCTAGCATGTTGTCTTCTATTTTTGTTCATTTTGATATATAATGATATGTAATAAACTTTGGATTAGTATAAATTGTAGTATAAACTTTTTTTTTTACACTCAGATCTCTCTCTTGCTTATTTAAGTAAGTCTTCCACTGTCAGCTTGCATTATCTATTAAAGGGAGTTCTGCTCCTTTCCAGTGTGCTGCAAGCTGAAGGAAGCTATCAACTTCTTGTTTAGGTCAGGGTCCGCTCAAAAACCAACTTCCTCTCATCTTTAATTTGATGCATTATGATGGTGCTTTCCACTGCTGCAGTTGCAAGGCTGTTTTACCCTCTCATGCAGCAGCACTGCTTATGTGTAAATATCCATTTGTATGCTTCTCCAGAACTGAGATGGCATGGCATATCATCAATTAAAGAGAGACTAAGATCATGGTGAATTTCAGACTCATAGCTCTTCTTTCTCATGTAGTACTCCATTTCCAGAGATTTCTTCCTTTGCCTGTCAACCACATCCTACTGTTTTGTAACAGCATATTTCCTTTGACCTCAGCTTTAGTGTAAAATAGAGTCCAGTTTCATAGTTTTCATGAAAAAACACCCAAACAATAACACGCATTTAAATACCTCTCTCAGTTTATCTCTCCTCCTAGGTATATGCTCATTACATACTTACTACAATATCTGAGCATCTATATTGGCCATAGATCTTTAGCAAGTTCTAGTTATACTTGTATTCTGGCCCTCCTTGACTGTCCCTTGGCTGAGGCACAATGCACCTTTGTCTACAAACAGTCCACTCTCCTGCATTTGTCATCTGAGCTCCCAAAACCCTATTTTTCTATACAATGAAAAAAAGCTAACAAAAACTGGTTCACCAATCTTTCAGGCCAAAGGTTAGGACGCTGTTTTTTCCTATTGCAATGCTGTCCTCAGTTTGCATGGAGAGTATGGGCATTACTGCAACACAAACATCAAGTGATGATAAGGATACAAGGGGAGAATAGAAAACCAATCATACATAGTAAGTTCATCCCTCCACAACAAATATTTTTGAAACACCATGAGAAAGACATTTTCCCACTGAAAGATTCCACAGGAAATAAAAAAACCATCAGCAGTTTGACATGATGGTCTAACTGAACTCTTTTCTTTTTGTATGGGAGTTCAACGAGTATTTAAACAATTTGGTTTGTTGGTCTGCAACAGATGACCAAGAACCTTCATGACCAGCCCTCAGAGAAAATACTTGCAAATATTAAGGCAGCACAAGTGGTGTTACTTAAATGAAGGCACTCTAAATAATTGCTTAAACCACCCAAATTTCCAAACCCACAGTCCAGAGATTACCTTGAATTCAGTATACATGGATTTTTTCTTCCTTGTATGGATTTCTGTGAACACTAAGAGGCCTACATCCTTTCCCATTAACTCCAGACTCTGACTGGCCCTGTGTGCACTGGCAATCAGACACAATATTGCAGATTTGCTCTCAGTCCATGAAAGCTCAGGAGAGCAGAGACTAGACTTTTATTTTCAGACTTGAGGAGCCCTTAGGCTTTGGCCACACTGCCCAGTGTCCTGTTGTAGGTCATGCTACTTCCGGATAACAGTAGTTACCTTAAAATGCTTGCAGCACATATATCTGTCCATTGACAGCTTCTATGCAGCTAATGAAGGAATGATGTAGTTCATTTTAGGGGCAAATAGAAAAATACAGGAGCACTGGAAAGCAGACAGGTTGCCCTGCCACTTAGAAGCTGGCATTAGCATAGATAAAGTGAAAAATACACAGGCACAATACAGACAACAGTTACAAAAGTGTTAAAGATCAGGAAGAAGCAATAAAACCATAATTATATGTATCTATGATTCATATCAGCCTCAGGAGACTTCAACTCTGCCTATGAAGCATTTACCTGAATTTAGAACTTATTTCTTGCACACTCTTCTCTGTGCCTTTAAAGAGACAAATCAGATACAGGGAACATTTAACTATTATGCAAACTGGTGTTGTATTCTTCTTTACATCTGCCCTGTCTATCCCTGAATGATCCTTATTTCAGTACCTTTTGCTCCTGGCTAAAAACCTTTCTTTATCCAGGACATTCATTCAAAAACCTTGGCCACATCTGGGAAAAGCCACCTCCTGCCCCAAATGATGGCCGCCTGATTCAGAGGAAAACTGTGAAGCACAAAGAAGATCTCTGGGCGCTGTCTCTGGAAAATATTTGCATCAAAAGTAACACTTTGCCACCTTCTTTTTTCACTCAGTTGATTCCCACAGTGATGTTAATGCCCTCAGCCACCCAAACATGAATTAGGAGCTACCTGATATAACCCTGCAGCCTGGAGAAAAGACCACAGGTGTGGCCTCTAGATGCAAATGATTGAAACAGCACTGCTCCAAGGATCAAGCTCTGCAAATCACTGTTGCTCTAGGCAGAGCCCGCAGCAGTGCTTTGCACTCTGAGTTAGTTTTCTTTGTGTCCCCTGCTCCTGGCAATGAGGGCCCTGGGACATTATGCTTTTCTTTGTGTCTCCTGCTCCTGGCAATGATGGCACTGGGACATTATGCTTCTCCCCAGCAGAGACCTCAATGCCATGGGTGGTGTGGATGAAGCTCAGTCCTGCAGTGAAACTGCAGAAAGGCCTCCTGCAGAGGCCTCTGTGCAGTCTCCTCATACTGACATAGTATGATGTGTTAGTATTTATTCATCCAAGTATTGGTAGTCAAGGCAAGATGTTGATAGAAATAGTTTTGGTTTAAGGCAGAGGACATCCTTAGCAAAGTTATTTATTATTTTAGAGTCACACTTCTTCATCAATAAGATTTTACTAACAGAAAAAACCTTCAGCAATTACCGAAGACAAAATCCAGCTCACGTCCAAGCACCACAACCAAATATACCACCAGCAGTACAGTCGCAAGCTCCTACATATGTATCAAAATTTATGGCTATACAAAATACTTAGCAAGAAAAGTGTTATATTGAAAGCAAAGAGATGGAGAGATGTAAGGAAGGATAAAAGTGTGGAACCAGCAGTTAGGTGGGCTGTTCCCTGACCCTTCTTATGCGCTTACAAAGAAATGGTATGAGTAGCATTGCATTGGCTTGGATGCACAGAGATTCTTGTGGCTGACTTACTTCACTGTCACCCAGTTACAACTTCAGTAAAGCATTAAAGACAACGAACTGCATTTTGAAAATAAGCATAAACAATGTCGCAAACTAAAACCTCGGAAAACATTGCCAGAAAGGATGTGGTAAACATCTGTCAGCCTGCATCCTTTTTAAAAAATACCCAGGGGAAGTACATTTCATTACTGACTATGCATAATTACCGCAAGCTTAACCTTTTCATTGAATAATTGAGTATCCTTCATACTCTGAACCAGATGAATGGTTTGTGAGAGCTGTTAGGGAGATTAGACTGCTTGTAAATAATCCTGGCATCCATCTATTCTGTTCTCCTCTCTTGAAAAAAGAACTCCATCAATGAAGGAAGATCACTCCAGAGGGACCAGTTTCAGAGCAGTGGTTTATGCAGTCACAGTTGTTCTGGGGATGTTGAATCACTCAAGAAAAAGATCAGTTGCTAATGACTAAGAGTTATACCTTGTATTTATTCCAGAATATTTTGCAGCAATCTTGGCTTTTCTCTCTTCCAATATGACTCACTGCACTTAAAAAAAAAACAAACAAACTGAAAACTTCCTTTCTATACAATGCATTATTATTTGAAGTGCAACGTTCCCATAATATACTTTACCTGAAATTATATATGTATATTCTCTCCATCTTGACACATGTTTTACTTTGTTTTTGAAAACTGAATGAAGTTATATGCCAAGAGGACAGAGGTACATATAACTATATGTTTGTAAATGTCAGAAAGGTAGCTGTGTCCTGGCAACCTGTATTTGCTTTGCAACCAACCTATTTCTAAAAATCTCCTGCTCTGGTGCAGGTGCACCTGCACCTGCCAAGTGAAGGAGTCATTAGTGAAAAGCAGGGGAGGAAGCCATTGCCCAACACTTCAGCTAGAGTTTGTATTTTGTGTAATTTAGGTTAGGCTTTTCCATACCTCAGACAAACACATTTTGCAGTTTTTAGACCAAGGGAAAAAAAGAAGTGTTATTATAACCCAGCTAATTTTTTTTTTTTTTGCAGTTAACTGAGGTACCTAAGGTAGATGCATCTTCAGCTGAGGTTGTGCTGCCATGATTGATACAGAAAGAAGCCCTGCAGGGAAGCTTGCTGATCAGGTCTTGGGACAGGAGTGTGTCCGTACGTGTGTATGTGCACATGTGTTCCTCCAAAACGCTGCCCTCCCGGAACAAACACCTCAGCTAAGTGCCTACTGTGGCAGGGCACAAATTCAACAATGAGTTATGAGGGTCTTTCCTGACACAACAGGGCTAAGAATTACGTGGAGAGAAGATTTATATTTATGTACTTGGCAATCCCTAGGAGTCTGCAGAAGGATGCAGACGTAGTTTACAGGTTTATATTTATTCCTCTACATGACAAAAACGCTGGGACCACTTTTCATACCAGATGACCCTTCGTATGGTTGCAAATTACATGAGCTCAAAGAGTCTTGAGATGAAAAGTTGCCCAAGCGACTGGAGGTGTATTGCAAGTTGCCAAAATCTTTTACTTCAGTCTTGCTTTTAGAAACCCCAGCATAATGAAAGATGAACCGTGTTTCTCTAATCATACATTCTGGCCTAACCTGTTCAGCATTTCTGTGAAATCATGGTGAGAAGTACAAGATTTGATTCTTCACAAAATCAGCAATAAAAATCTAATCATTAGTTTGCATCTGTATGTGGTATTCCCCATAAGCATTTGACTAACACATGATTGCTCAAGGAGAATTAGAAGTGGCCAGATGCTGTGCCAAACCAGTTAGATAAAATAAAACTCGAAGTAGGAGTGAGATTAGATATGGTAGAAAGCTTCTATAGTTTTGCTTCTGCAAGATACTGCTAGAATGTGCTAGATAACTCCACTCTATCAAGTGATATACTTCCTCCGTGTCAAGTGACCATGAATAGTTGTTACGCAACAGGACAACTGCTGTTTTATTACCTGTTCATTATATTTTTGTAAAACATCCTTGTAGGAGGAGAACAGATGTCCTGTGCTAACAATTTAATTATTGTGTTTGGGGGTTTTGGTTGGTTAGTTGGTTGGTTGGTTGGTTTGGTTTGGTTTTTGTTCCGCAAGAGCAATATGCATCAATCTTTCTAAGTCTGAAAAGCTGCCCTTCCTGGAAAACCGGCCACTAGAGACCAGAGCAGAAACTTTCCTGGATAAAAACCCATCTGTGGCTGTTTTCCCCTGCAATTTCTGCACCTAGGATTAAGGCAGGCTGTTCATGCCACTCCCTCATATCCTCTCCATGGTCCCACAGGACCCTGCAAGGTACCCTGTGGTGTGTACCTCCTATATCCTCTATCTGGAGCAAAAGGACACCTGCTCTCAGTTGTTGAAATATGGGCCTGTACAGGTGGGGAGCAGGACATATTCTCTCTGAGTTGCTGGAACTCATGAGTCAGTTTATCTGTCAGTTTATTTATCAGTTTCTCCAAAGCCGCAATGATGGAGGAAGAAACACTCTCTTCACATTCCCAGAGTCACCAAATCTCATCACCAACAGTTGGTGGTACATCACCATTCCAAGAAATTGTTGCCAAGGGGTCATCATGTACTGTTGGTGCACTCTGTATAAATTTCCTCCACAAAGTTCATTGATATAAGAGGTCATCTTGATCTGCGGGGAGCTGCACATTGTCTGGGTCAAAATTTTATTTCTTTCACATATTTCATTTCCCTCAATTATTTAATACCTTTCTCTACTGTATTCCATTTTTCCATTTGCATGAGTTATATGAAATATCATATTTATAGGCATACCTTTCCCTCACAATTGCTAAGAACTTCCTCCAGCGNTGCCATCTCATTGTCAGATTCAGAGACCCCCCTGCGGCCACTGAGTGCTGCTGAACGTGGCTCAATAGGCTTGGCCAGGCCCCAACACTTCACAGTCAGTTGGGTCCTCTCTGGAGTGCCAGCACTCCTTTAAAAGAAATACTTAACTAGTTTTTCTGGATTCTGAATTTGTTCAAGGGTAGGGTATGTACACATTGGACTTGTCCACTGCCCCAAGTACTTGCTCAAACAATCCCACACTCCTCGGCACTCCAAACTATCCAACCTTTGTGCAGATCTTTGGGTAATATTCTGAATTACTTGTCTAACTTTAAACAAGACCTGAACCATATGCAAAAACATGCTGGAATTTTCAAAATCTTTAAAATTCTCTACTGTAATCAGCCTGGAGGACAAGGAAAGAAAAAGGGAGGGAAAAATGATAGGAAGGTATCCCTGTCACAGTTTGTTCCTCTGAGAAGAAAAGAACAAAGATGTGATTTTTAATCATTCCCAGTAGATGACTCCCAAAATATAGAGTTGTATGCAATACTGAATACAGACACCAGACTGATGTCCTGAGAAGAGACCTTGTCACAGAATCCTTGCCTGTCCTGTGAAATACCACAAAGAACACAAACTGCAAGTAAGGTATTACTGGTATAAGAGAGCCTAATCAAATATGAGAGAAAATATGTCTGCATTGTAACTAACAACCGCTAAACCAACACAACAGATGTTTGAAACTATTTTCTTTTAACATGCCCAGGTCAGGTCTGTTGTTATCTCAATGCTTTGTGTTCAATATTGGGCATCCAAATGGATCATTGTGGTTTAACCCCAAATGGAAAAGAAAGCACCACACAGCCACTCACTCAAACCCCCTCTCTACTCACTCTGCACCACAGCTGAAGGGAAGGAGAATCAAAGTAAAACTTATAGGTTGAGATAAGAACAGTTTAATGATGAAAAATTAAGTGAAATACAATACCAATGGTAAATTATGATAATAGTGACAATAAAAAGGAAAAAAGTGGTGCAAAATTCAACTGCTCACCACCAGCTGACCAGTGCCAAGCCCCTTCACCCTGAACCCAGACAGATTCCCCCTTTCCCCATACGTTCCCCCAGTTTATATACTGTTATGACATTCTGTGATGTGGAACATCCCTTTGGTCAGGTCACCTGTCCCAGCTGTGCTCCCTCAAAGGTATTTTTGCATCCTGCCTCACTAGCAGAGCATGAGAGAGAAGAAAAAAGTCCTTGACTCAGAATAAACACAACTTGGCAAAAACCAAAACAGTGTGTTATCAATGCTGTTCCCATTCTGAATACAAAACACAGCAGTGCAACAGCTGCTGAGCAGAAATTAACTCTATCCTAGCTGAAAACGGGACAATGAGATAGGAGTGACTTTTGAATGGCACGGCCTCATGCTAGTGCAAACATATTGCAGAGATGTGCCTGGACATCACACACTCCCAGCGCAGAAAGGCTTCAGTTGCATGTGTAGCTGCTTTAGATCACATTAATTGCAATTTTTCTCAGTGGAAATCCCAAAAGAGTAGGAAGGAAGCCTCCTGGGGCTTCATTTATGTGCGGGCCAGGCCAGCTTACAAGAATATGAAAGGAAATTCCTCTTTTCATGACTCCACGAACAGAGCTATTGGGGTTTCCTGTTAAATATTTGCTTGCTAGCAACGAAGCACACTCCATACAGTATTTATGGGTCATTAAGAATTTGTACTCCTTCTCCATACTTCTTCCACTATCTCCGGTCACTTGAAGACCTTTTAAGAGCTACTCCAACCTATCTGTGTCAGGAGTTGACTATAGGACAATGGGTGAGCCTGTAACAACTGTGGTTCATGTTTAAATCAAATTCCTTAAATATTCATTTCAGGAAGCTTACCAGGAATCAAGAGACTCAGTTTTAATTGCATTCTGCCTGAAATTTATTATCAGCTGGCACCTCAATTGTCTTTTTAAAGTCTAGCTCCAAAGTAATTATACTCAGCACAGCAAATGCAGGATAAAAATTTATTTCTCAAAAATATAACAAAGGTATTTCACAACCTGAAAACTTGTATGTCAAGTAAACTGACAAAATCAGTTGTACTTTCTCCTCACAGCCTCATGACTGCTGTTTTTTATCTCCTTTTATGCTTTAAGCAGTTTAAAATTGGTGATCAAACAGCTCCTGATAAAGAAAAATGACCATAAATTCTTTTTCAGACAAGACTCCTTCCTGCGCCAAGGATCACAGCAATGAGAAACATGGTAATATTGCATGTCCACACAGGCTTCCTTCGCAGGCTGCCTTTGGTCTGTGCCAGTTGTAGACAGAATTAAAGAGAGATGGGTACACAGCAGAGAACCTGAAAGCGAGCCTTAACACAGATTTGCTTGGCTGATTGCTTTTTGCCTATCACACCCTTTACATGGGGCTATGCTGTCAGATTTGATACCTGTTGGATGGTATCTGATGATGCCTCTGGCTCTTCCAGAACAATGTGGCATGGAGGGTTGGGCTGGCAGCCACTTCAGAGGCAGTCCTGACTATGTCCTCTCAAGGTGGCCAAGAAAGGAGCCCCAGCAACTTTGCTGGTATGTTATTCCATCCCAAAAATCTCAGGGTTACCCTTCAGCACTCCCCCTCCACAATCCCAACAGGATGAAATGAACCCAAGAAGCAAAAATCTTCCCTCTCCCACAGCAGTGTGCAGAGCTCCCTGCAAGGGCACTGCGCCAGGCCATCAATTGTGCTGTGCTTAATCCTAGTTATTTTTACAGCATTTCTTGTAATTGTCAAAGATGCATTAGATGTTTAACCTTGATTGTGGAAGTTTGATGTTTGTTCAAAAGCTGCACTATGAGAGCTGAGGTAAATCAATATTTTGCATCACATTGTATGAAAACTTCTGCCATATCACCTCAGCCAACTTGCATACTAACACATTGGTAATTTTTTAAATAGAACTGAAAAGGCTTAGTGGAACTGCCTGTGCTTTCATTTTAGATACAACAGGAACTTACCCTTCATGTAGGAAACCACAAAGAGAATATAAAATATGTCACAAATCCAAACACCTTGGCACCTTTACACTGTTCAACACAATTTACAAAATACTTGGAGTGAATAAAGCATTAGTTTGTAAAACATCAGCTAATTTTGTTCTCATATTAACAATTAAACAGGAACCAGCTCTGATTCACTCTAGACAAGCAGTAATTTAAACAAACTTTATAGTTAAGGCTTATTTAGACTTTGTTGCCTGGTCAGCTCTGCATAAAAATGTGTTTTGCAAACTATGGCAAGCAGTAGTCTCAGTAGGCAGATATTTCTGAACAGCACAGAACCCAAGCAGAGACATTTGTCCATCTTCCAAAATCACATTTATTTCTGCATTACTCAGATGAGAATTACTACCTCATTTCCCTCACCTGAGTGCTCAGTAAAATGACTCATAAGCTACAGAAATAAGATACAGGTCCACTGCCCCAGAAGCAATGAAAGATTTCAGTGCCATAGATGTTCCTGAGCAAAAGTCTTCCACTTGCAACCAAACAAGCAGTTCAGACCTTTCAAAGTTCCTGGTGTCATAGACCATTTAGGATGTCCTACCACCAGACATAACATAAACATAATGTAAACATCAGGGTATTTTTCAAGGCAATCAAACACATCTGAAAAGAGGAAGAGATAATAATCTTTTTGATATATAAAGAAATGTTTCCCAGCAAAGAGTACCGATATGTTTTGTATCAATATGCTGGGAGGCACTACTTAGTAATTCCCACTGTAAAAATCTCTTAAGGCCCTGGAGTGAAAGAATAGAACTATTACACAGAAAAGGAGCTATACATACATTGAGCCCCACAGAACTATGGTGCTCACTACTCACACTGAACCAGTTCATAATTAATTTTAACCATAGATGGTAAATTTCCAGATGATGACTACACTTTACTTCACAGGAAGCTGAGATCCTGTGACGGTGTCTGTCATGGCAATGCTGGATGAAGTTCTGCACATCACCAGTGACATGGTCTTTGACACCAAGAAATCGACCCGTTCCTGCTCACTGTCTCAGGTCGTTCTGCCACAGATGCTATTTCTTTTCAGTCAAACATAGAAGCATTTCTTCAGAATGTGCAACAACAGTGAAAAGCCTGGGAGAATTTTCTCTTTGGTTTCAAGCTCCTCTCTCAGGCCATTCATGTCAGTGTACTGTTAGTACTGAAGGAGCCTAAAGAATCCATTTGCCTTTGTGCTGCTTTCTTAATGAAAACCACAAAAGATTAATGAATGACTGTGATAAAGAAGATACTCCACAGATAGCGGAAAAGGTAAGCAATAAAAGTCAAGAAAAGGCAGAACACAAGAGTTAAGTATATATGCTATAGAAAAGGGGGCAAGCAAAAACCCCAATACCCTTCAAGAGACATTTTCAACCAATAAGTCCTCCTGAGTTTATCTGTGAGACAATATGCTCATGAGAACTCTTGTTGCTTTGCCACACACACATCCCTCTCCTGCAATTCCCCACAGTTCAACAATTAAAGTAGCCACTCTCACTCAAGTCATCAGCCCACTGTATATTTATAGCACTTCTGCTATTAATTCACTCCTTTTGTGGGTGGTCTCTTGAGATATGCTTCCCCCTGCATCCTGTGATTATTCATGACAGCTAAAAATAGTCAGCTGAGTGGGTCAGTGCATCCTTTCCCCTTCTCTGAAACACAAATACTCTGGTCCTCATTTTCTGAGTGAGGACGTCTTCACTGCTGCAAAAAGACACTTGAAGAGGATATTGCTGAGACTACAATATTTGATGAAATAAAATTAGTGAGGTATTTCTCCAGCTATCTTGCAGAAGAGAAAGAGAAGGAATAGAGTCTTGTACAAAGTACAGGCATGCACAAGATACTTTATCTTTGCAGCCTTATGTGACCCAGAGCACAGCATTTGTGAGGAAAGCTTCTCATCTCTTTTATCTCTAATAAGTGGCCACATGGTTATACCTGGAATCATATCACATTCCACAGCAGCTATTAAGACACTGTGTAATTTCTTTTCCTTCTGTGCTGGGGAATAGTGCCCAATTCTCCAATCTTGTAACAGGAAGAACTCATAACAAACTATTTTAAGCCACACTATTTTAAGCTGGCCATATATTAGAAGACCTTAACTGATAGGACAATAACCAATGTTCAACAGAAATCTCACCAAACAAGCCCGGAAAAATATCAGTCACTGTCAGCATGACCATTAGTGCCGGACAGCAAACACAGATCACAGAAATTCCCTAGAATGAAAACATGGGTGTCTTCAAAGCTTATAGTGATAGGTAGCTGTCTCACAGCCTACCCTCTAATATTATAGTCCACATTCTTATTATAGGCATATCCCTTGAAGACTGCAAGAATATGCCCAAAATCTGCTTAGGGCAAGAGACACAAGGTCCGCCAGATTCACTTCCAAAACAAGCAACATATTTTTTCATTTCCTCTCTTTAAATGGCTGAGGAAAAAAAAATCAGCAAAAAACCCCACATAAATCATGTCAAGTGAACAAATTTATGCAAAGAACGAGTTCTGGCCAGAACCTTAAAAGAAGAATTAAAATTGCTTACATAGGGAACTTCTGTTTATGGAGATCTTATGAAACTACTTTAAGGGGACACACAAACTACTTTCTAGTGACACAACAGTAGGTGTTTCCAGATTCATCTGAAGGCAACCTGCTGACTAAACACAGTGAAAGGAAACCAAGAGAAGAACGCAAAAGGTATGAGATGTACACACAGTAATTCAGTAACATAGCTATTTTCACTGAGGCTACAAAATCAACATTTGTAAACACATAAATGCAAGGCAGATTTTGAAATCACCAAACAGTTCTCAAAATAATGCAAATTTTGTTTCCAAAGCTCACTTATAAATTGTTGTATACATATATTATGGATGAGATTTCTTAGGACAAAACACCCTTTCACTGGTATTTCTATTTGCCCAGAGTTCTTGGATACCTGGCATGGATTGAAGGAAGGCATCACAAAAGTGTCAGAGCATTTTCAGTCTTTCCTACATCTTTCCCTGCCCCTCAAAATCCTGATTCACAGGGCATCAAGGTAATGCCACTAACAAAATATCATTTCTGCGTAAGTAGGTTCCAAAGCTTTAGGTGCTGAAGTCAGATAGTGTGGGCCCTAGTCAACAGGAAAATATCTATCAGTTTCAGTGTCTTCAGGTTGAAGCTTCGACCAGAAATTCAGAGTTGGAATGCATCATGTCTGCACCATAATCAAATGAATAGTTGAGAATAAGAAAATTTCACTTGCAGAGTCATCAAGTGACTCAGGAAATTAGGTGAAAATGGTACATTGATTTAAAAGTACAAATCCCAAAGAATTAATTTCTTATACAAATCTTCAAAGTCTGACAATAAACAGGAATGCTGCAAATTATTTTGCTCCACAACCACTATCCTGTGTTACTTCTTTGTCTTCCAGCACAAAGACAGCTCTGTCTGGAGGCAGCATGAGACAATGACCTACAAGAAATAAAAACCAGCATTTACAAAGAAAAGGTGATTGATACAGACACAAGGATTAGCCACACAGTCACTGTCCCCTATTTGCAGTGTAAGAGAGCATGGGCACACATAGGTTCCATCAGAATTAATAGTGATAAGGTGTTTTAAATGAGAATAGAATAGAGTCATTCATTTACTGATCTCTCTCTTTGTGCCTGGTACAGAGGGTCTGCGCCCACGTAGACCAAAAGACCATGTTCCTGTTCGATAAAACATCATGTCACAGATCTCCTGATATGCTCTCAGCAGAACAACATTTTCGATGTGCGCACAGCACAAATGACAAACTCTGTGTGTTGACATCCCCTCCTAGACACACCCATCTTTGACCACAAATTTGCGCTGGTCCAGGCCCCACAGACCTTGGGAGTTCTGTAACATCAAACTCCTCAATTTTTTATAATGACAGCTTACTCATTAGCTATTGAAAATTAATACTAAAACATAAAGATACATAGAAAAGTGATATAGTAGTAGCAACTTGATGCAGAAAATGATTTTTGTCAGTGAAGTAGTAAAATAAGAGATTCTTATAAGTGTTTATCTGTACTTTTAAAAAAATAAATACCAGACATCAAAGATTGCACAAAATGAAATGAAAACAACTTCTTACATCTTTATCTCATTATGCAAAATTTTGTCCTATGTACAACTTACTCAATTTTCTTTAGGGGACTATTCTTTGCAGGAAATGAATGCATCAGCAAGGTTTACAGGCTTTTAAGCAATTCCAGGGAAAACAGAAAGAGTATTGAAGAAAATACAGAGAAATATGACAGATTTTGAATTTAATTTCATATTGAGCTATGTGTTCTGCTTTCTGGTCTTCAATGCTTAACCTGAGCTCCTGGTGCTTTCAGGTGCCTTCAGCTGCCGGGGGCTGAGGTATAAATGTGCAAGCAGTCCTTTACCTTTGGCTTATTCTGTTTCCTATGCCATTCTGCTTCCTTTGGTGCCTATCCCAGTGGGGTAGGTGGAGAAGGAGTCTAAACAAGGCAGAGATTTGAAACTGCATGCAGTCAAAAGCCATGGATGCTGAGACATAGTCTTGCCTCTTTTGCACTAATATATTGCAGCACTTACAGCAATGATGGTCCTGCTGCAGAGAGGGTATTTAGCTCCTTTCATTGTCATCCCCAGTGCATTCACAGTTACCCAGTAACAACTGGAAGGATGCCACTGGTAACTACTCTGTGTCCATACATGCTACATGACCATCAGAGCAGATGCAAATGAAGGATTTGTGTTCCAGAACTAGAGAGCTCTGTATTTAAGCTAAATAAGGCTTTGATTATGCCTTTTATTCCCAGGCTCACCAATGGGTGGGACATAAATAACGCTATGCCAAAAACATCCCAGAAAATAACATGCCCTGGAGACACACATTCCTACTCTTCTCTGGAGGTGGGAAAAATTCTTATAAGCAATGTTTCTCCTCAGGCACCTCATATTTCAGGTGACCCATGAACTTCATCTAGTTCCACATCTATTACTTTCAGCTCTGCCAAAGACTCCAGAGACAAGGTTTGATAGACACCATCATACTTAAGCAAGTTGTTCCTGCTCCAGCAGACACCTGGGAGCATGTAAGCTGCAGCACTAAACCAACAAGAAGCCAATTTTTGGTTCCACTGATGTTTTAAATATTGATGTCTTTAGAAGTCTTTTAAAAGAGTAGCAATGAGCAGAAAAGAGATATGAGAGAAGCAGGCAGAGGGCACAGAGAGTTTGAATACTAGCAAAAGAAGATTGGTGTCAGAGCTTTCAAGCCTAAGAGCAGAAATTAGAGTTACAGAAAAATGTAGGAATCTAGGAAAACTTAATATGGGAAATTGAATACTAAAAAAAAAATTCAGTAGCTGGAGAACCTGACATTCTGAAAAATGTAAGGTATATAAAAAGGTAAAGTGTAAAAAGGAACACAAATGAGAAGATATGGATAAGGAGGACACTTAAGAAATAGGAGGGCCTTTAATATCAGTGGGGATCTTTGTGTTGTGTTGGCATAAAAAGGCCAATATTTCATCTTATTTGTACACTGCCATGCAGAAAATCGCTTAGTGTAAAAGAAGTTAATAAAATAAATAACTTAAGTGTATAGCATGCAGTAAGGACATGAGTTACAACCCTGAGAATACCACAGACAGGATGAGGTGGTCGGTATGGCACTATTTTAGGTACTACAGAGGTCGTAGGGTGTCACCAAGAATGTCACCAAGAATATGCATTACTTAACAGAGCCAGTGACAGAGCAGTGTCCCATGCCAGAGGAGCAATAAGGCTGCCAAGTGTCTGGGTGACAGTGTGGGTGGGTGTTACCACACAGCACTGCCTCACAGACGCTTTCAAGAGGAACAGTGAAAAACATATTCCAAACTTCAAAACAACTTTCCGCTATTTTATGTGCAGGTATGGATGGCATCATGTGGGTATGTGTGAAAGCATCTGGCAGGTTCACTCACCTTCAAGCCTTCCTCCGCCAGCAATCCTACTCCACTCAGCGACACAATCCTCAGTCTCGCCTGCAGGCCATATTTCCATCGGGGCATTATTTACACAGACCCTTACCATGACACTTCAGCCATCACGTTCCATGAAACAGCAACAAACACGCCATCCATTAGCTCCTAAAGAGCTCTTAAAGTCTGATTGACAGCAGTGGCACGAAGTCCTTCTGGGGAACTTCTTGTTTCACCAAGTAATAACACTTCTTAAGGAATGCTGTGTGGTATGGGAGGAATTTATCTCCTGTGTAAAGGGAAACAGATGTCGAAGAGAGAAGGACATAAGAACATAAGGGGCTGCTGTGACTGGTCTAGGGTTCTTTTCTGAACAGTGCTTGTTTTCTACTTTTCTAATAATGTTGAATCATTATTGTAAAGTCAATACATATGCTGGATATTTAACATTTCTGAGTACTCTCAGCCCCTCTTAACCCCAGTAATTTCTCAGAATTTCTCAATGGCTTTCAAAAGCAGGTCTATTATCTCTTCTAAGATGTTAATTCTTTTCCTACCCACCTCCACTTCTCTTTTCTTTCCTCTTAATCATTCTCAGCATATAAATTTCTCATGTTAGAGACAGCTAGAATTCCAGTGCCTAGACTGAAATGCCTTTACACTCAGAGTAAGTACAGATTTTAGTCTAGTCTGCTACTAATACAAACAGTGTCTTCTGTTTGAAGTGCTTAGCCTCTGCGGCTGCATCACAGGGCCGTTGTGGAATAGGTAAACTGGATTCTGAGGGAACATGCATTTCCTAGGAGTTTCTGGTCTTCCCAAGCAAGTTTTAGGGGTGGTGTAAGTAGCCTTAACCCAGGCTGCCTGCAGAGAGATATGCTACAATGCTCTGTAGACATAGAGACACTTAAATGTGTCTTTCTTTCCATCCCTCTATTACCTGGATAACTTAAGTCAAGTCTAGGTATCTATTTATTTGCACTGTTAAGGGAATATGTGTTAGGTTTCCACAGCTTACTTCCATATGTCCCACTATGAGTCTCCTCCTTGGCTCCTGATGCGTCTTGTCAGCAGTGACTTGTCCAAGCTGGTAGTAGCCAAGATGTAATTGGCCACAGAGTCCCTGCACACTGCTAGTGAGCCTCAAACACAGCTTGAACTGCATTTTCCAGAATAGGCTTCGAGGAGATTTGGAGACATTGAAAAGAAAGGAAACTCATTAAGTGAATAAACTTGACACGGGCACAACCATGCCATTTTAAAGCATGGCACACCTCAGAATTCAGACTCACGATCCCCCCAGGGGCTCAGCAGAGGTGATTGATTTTCAGGGCCCTGGGGGCACTACTCCCTGGAGGGGCGTATCTCCAGCCCCATCTCCTGCTGTTCCCCGGTCTGTATCAAGGGTGGCCATGACCCTACAACCAGCCCCTTGCATTGCCCCTTTCACATGCACATAGGGGAGGGCCAGGCCATGCGAGGTGGCCCCACTCCAGATTCCCAGGCACTAAAGATCCCATAACCACTGCCTATCATACCTGTCTGAGGTAAGGCATTCCTTTCAATGGAGACAGCAAGGCTGATGTTAAACCCACTTGAACCCACAGTGCTTTACAGCCCAGAGTACAACACAGCGGCTGGTCATTTAAAGAAACAAGACCAAGCTATAGACTGTCTTTACAGAGATGGAAACAAATTATAGCATTATAGCAAAACGGTTGATAAGATAACAGGGCAGCAATAAGTTCAACTTATCTCAGCAGGGCTTGAAAATCATGGCCCATTATTACAAGAGTTAAATACAGCACATCGAGCATCACAATGAAAAAAAGTGCAGTCTCCCAGCATTACAAAAGCATTGTGTCGGTACAAAGTCCAGGGGAATCCTTCTTGCTTTGTGTTTTTTTACTGCCCCAAAAGAGGTCCTTTTTCAGCAAGATGTCCCAAGAGCCCAGCTGCTGTAATTTTTTTTTTCTGGCTTTTTTTTTTTTTTGCCTGTCTCAGGCCTTCAAGGCTCCTAAACAGTTGCATCCTTCCAAGAAGGGCTTGAGTGTGTAGGTGAAAAAGAAGCTCAATATTCCTCATCACTGCATGCCTGCCAGCCTGGATCAAGCCCTATCCTAGAAGGACAGGCTGCAAGATGTGGGATTGTTCAACTTGGGAAGAGAAGACTTCAGGGTGACCTAACTGTGGGCTTCCATTACTTGCAGGGGATCAGCAAAAAAGCAGGAGAGGGACTTTTTACAAGGGCATGAAGTGATAGGACAAGGGGGAATGACTTTAAAGTGAAAGTAGATTTCCAGTGCATATCAGGAAGAAATTCTTTACCTGGAGGCGAGGGACTGGCATAAGTTGCCCAGAGAAGTTGTGGATGCCTCATCTCCAGAAGTGCTCAAGGCCAGGCTGGATGCAGCTTTGAGTAACCTGTCTCCTGGAAGATGTGCCCACCTATGGCAGTGGAGGTGGAACTAGGTTATATTTAAGGTTCCTTCGAAACCAAACCGCCTCATGATTCTATCTCCATCTTCCTTTGATATGCTTAGCCTCTGCTTGCTTTTCTATTAACTAAAATTTGGTTCTTTACTGTAAATTCTATCCAAAACCCTCAAATTTATCTTGAGTGTTAGTCATGCTGTAGTTCTTGGCTAGTTTAGAAAGAGTTCAATCAGATTATCTACAGTTTGTTGTTTTTCTCTTCACACTTTTTTGCCACTTTTGCTGAGAGTTGAATTTTACCATTCTTTCAGCCCACCCTTTTGCTTTCACTAAAAGATGAAAAAAAAAAAAGGGTCGGCATGCTCCAAGAGGGGAGGTGCACATTCCCATCACGTGAGGCTCTGTTAAGGAAGTGTAGCACTCCTCCAGGGATGGTGTGGGTACAGCTAAGCCCATGGATTTGGCAGTGGGCACCCTGCATCTGCCTACCCTTTGCAGGGGTGCAGGAATACCCATCACCAGGGCTGGATCTCATGGAGGCAGCCTAGGCAGCAGGAGCGCTGCAGGACCTGTGCCTGATGGGTTATGCTGCAGCAGTGCATTCACATGAGCTGGCCCAGGTCACCCTGGACATCTCCCTTTGGTACCCTGAGGCTCAGTGGGCAGGAGGAGATGGCAACTACTGGGGAAGAATGGACTGAAACTACTGGGGAAAGATGGGAATAATGTTCAGAAAAGAAAGGAGGGACAAGCCTTCAGACAGTGATGTAGGCGTCTTCATGTCAACATGTCTGGAGCACTGAGCTGTAGAATGCAGATGGGGAAACCCAAGGAGCTGTTTGACTGAACTCATTTCCCCTTCTCCTTTTTCTGCATTTCACTTTTTACATCATGTCTGGCTGGAATTGCTATGATAACAGCTATCTTTCCTTTAACATGTGCAGTCTGTACAGTGCTGGACGTGGAGCTGAGTCAGTGTTAACATTAACAATACCGATAAATAACTGGCCATGCTCTGAGCATCTGCCCCTTTATCCCTAGAGAAATGTGTCTGTTGCAGAGGCAGAGACAGCTCATCTTAGCTAAGTGCATGATTCCAGTAGTTAATATAAAACTTGCAACTGAAGTATGTCCTATGAGCATATATTTGCTTACACATGTGCCATGGTATACAAGTGCACTAGGACGTGAGAAGAGTCATAGGTTTTGAAGTTTCCAAAATATCCTCTGCTTATATTTTATAATAGTTGACAGATTTATTCTTTGATGTAGTATCCAAATGTATTTCAGTCACTGTAGATTATGATTTAAAAGCACTCCAAATAAATGTTCTTCCATTTTGGTTTTATTTTTTATATTAAATTGAAATATTAATTAATATTACTTATATTTCAATTTAAACAATACTGCATTTAATATTGGCTTACCACTGAGTTGGAGTCACAGAAATAAGAACAAAAATGGTATTACAAAAAAAATGTTGCATAATTTCATCTTCTAGATGGAATAATGCATAATTCCTCTGTTAATATAAAGATGATAGTTCAGCAGCAGTAGAAAAGTAGAGAGCTATAATATGCTATCACAGAATCAGATAAATACCATATTACTTTGAATTGTAATTTTAAAATTTTCTTGCTGCTGTTTAGCCTTTATACCAAACCAGTCAAAATAAGGGTTTGATTTTCCAAATGACAAAGCATTACTTCAAGAACTCCAGGCAAGTAAATCAGTGGCAGACCTGTAAAGCATTGGATGAATGTCAGTATGAAGAAATTACAGCTAATGCATTAATAAAACATTGCATGATCTTGACAGATAGATATCACAAAGATTTTTATCATGCCCTAAACAATTAACAGAAAAAGGAGATTCTTCAAGGACTTACTTGTAGCTACCACATGAGAAGGACAATATTAATCTTGAAACATTATCTCTTTCATCTGTAGAGAAACCACAATATCTTCATCTGAGAGTAACTCCAACTTTTATTGCATGTTTATATATTTTATCTATATGTAAGTAGAAGTGACTTTAACCACTTTTCTGACTTTAAATCATGTAAATTTGAAAAGTCATCCATACCAATGGCACTCATCATCCACTGCATTCATTGGACAAAATGCTACATTTGGGGAAAAAAAAAATAGCCTTTTAAAAATCATTTATTCTCCACGTAAAACCCATGACAGAAAAGCAAATCCATTAGCTGTGGCAGGGTGCTGGGAGGCCCAGGACCATTCAGATAACTTCACTAGGACATTTGCTGAGCCTTTCCTCTCTGATCCCTCTACTGACTATTCCTCTGTCACGCTACAGAAACATCTCCTTTTTTCAATACCCGCTAAAGTGGGCAACAGACACTCTTTTAAATTTGCCATGGCTTGCTCCTTAGTCAAGACCACACTTAATTGCAACACAGAAGAAAAGAGTACAGACAGGATTCGGCCCATGCCAACTTTGGAGCAAGAATCATGCAGGGTAAATACCACCCCTGCTTGTGATTCCCAACCATTGTGCCCTGCACTTCTCACTGTACTTAACAGCTATTGGCAGCCCTTTACTCCAGGTGGTTTCATCAGTTTGTTTAATCACTTTTTCTCTCATGTTTGTTGGTTTCCACAGCTCAACAGTATGTTAGAAATTTGTGTCCTTGTCTTTTAAAGTGTTTCATCTTGTGTTTTTCCATCTTTTTTTTTTGACCATTGATTAGCCTTAGCCAACCTGAATTTTCCCTGCACAAATAACTTCTCTAACTATTCCATTGCCTTTTTTGCCTTTTTCTGTTTTACAGAGCAGGAGATGAAGTAACTTGTGGTACTCAAGGTGCCAAGCTCACAGAAGAGCTCAATCATGTTTTCCAATTTGTTCTCCTTTCGTTTCTCAATCTTAGAATTCAGTTTCCCTTTGACAATTAATGAATGTCAGTTGCGTTTCAAGGACTATCCACAAAGACCTCTCTTCCGAGTATTAAAACCAACCCCACATGAATTTATGCATCTATCACTAGAGTTGGTTTTCTACATTTCACTTAGCAGCATGGAAATTAACATTGCATTTTATCAGCAGGTCAGTCAGGACCCCCAGGACTTGGAAATATCTTGTTCTCAGATTTAGTTTTCCGTTGTCAAATACCCCCAATAACATCAGCAAATAGTGATTTCCCATTATTCATCCTGTTTGCCCAATCATTCAGGAATTTCCAGGGCAGAAATGACTCCTCATCCTCAGAAAACTGAGCCATTAATCTCCTGTTGCTATGAAAATTCATCACTGCTCCTGTCCTTCTCTTTCTATGTCTTTCTTAGTCATTAATCTCTCTACTACACAAAAATGTAATTTCTTTTAAGGTTGAAATCTGTTTGGAAAGCTCTCCATGGGTGCCTCACTGGCTGTTGCATGACATTTGGAATTGAATCAGTGCGTTGTATCAGATATTGCCAAAGAGGTTGAGCTCTCAGAAGGTTTTTGCCAACAGCTGCTTTGGCCTGAGATGCCACACCAGGCGAATCCCCTGCAGCCTCCGAACAGGGACCCTCTACCACCCTTCATTCCCGAGTGGCTTCTCCAGCTTGCCCTTCAGTATCCTGCCACCTACCTCTTTTAATGATGTCAGCAGCCACTGCAACCACAGGGGTCAAGAGGCCTCTGCAAGAAACCACTGTCTGCTGATGAACCAGACCCCCCTGCAGCACAGCTGTATGTGAAGTCAGTTTCCCATGATGGATAGGAAAGCTGGGGCATGAGATCGCTACGCTCACTTGGTGGGATTGCATTGCTCATAGTGCTTTGTAGCCAAGGTGGTTTCAGACACCACCAGATCAGATACCATCAGAAGTCTCGGTCAGAAATAATATCTGATCCTCATCAAATACCACTTCCCTTGTACTGTAGCAGGGCCTTGTTGTTAGCTGCTCCTGTGCGTTGCTGGTGGTGGTAAGCCCAACTGAAGGCAAATTAAAACCATTACAAGCAGCAGGACGCAGTTTGCCACCTCCTGGAGCTATTGCCAAAAAATCTTTGTGGCAGCAGTGTCTTGTCCCCTCATCCATGACAGTTTGGTAGGAGTGACTATTTCTTCTGGCTCCCCTCTCCAGGTAATCAAAAGATAGTAAAGGAAAAACATGGAGACAGGAGAAAATAACAAGGAATAATAGAACCCAGAGCCAGGATAGAGGCTACTTACATACACTATACATGAACTGGATCTCGCTGGTGTGTAGCAAGTGGCTGCCAGGAGGACCACAGAGCTTCCTGGGTTGGTTTTCAGGGAATCTGTAGAACAAGACTTTTCTGAGCAATGGGAGAGTTGTAATTCACAGGCCTGAGCTCCCCTTTAACAAAAAGTAGTGTGTACTTTTACATGACATGAATGAAGTTTTCCACTCCTGCTCTGCAGAAGAGAAATGATTTCACACAGCACACAAAATGGGAGGACAGGAGATAAGGCTAAGACCACTACAGATTGCAGTATAGTCCTATCCATAGGTAAAGGGGGCCATATCCATCGGGTCCATCACCTTGGAAGCAATTTTGCCATTTTGCTCAGTGGAGTCCTTATTTCCTATCAAAGTCCTAAACCAGAAAAGTTCTATTACTCCTCTTCAGGAGATAAAAAGCAGTCACAGAGACAACCATTTGCTCTGCTACATCAGTTTAAACTTCTGGCTTTAAAAAGCCTAGTTCTGCTTTCCTCCAGGACTTTTCCTCCCTGCAGCACAACAATGCAGGCAACCTGACAGCCAGCCCCATGGCATGAGTCCAAGTGCGATGATGCTCAGGTCCAGACAGGAATCTCCCAAAAAAACCACTGATTGCTGTGAGACGATAGGCAACCCTACATGTCTGCCTGTGCTTAGCAAGGTTGCTGCAGCATTTCTGTTTGCCAGCTTTACCTTATTCACTTGATAGAAAGATTTGCTGTACCCACAAGATCTTACAAGTGCATTTAAATAAGACACTTGTGGGATCCGGGTTCTAACTTCATTTTCAAAGTGCTGCTCCCATCAGTGGCACAATCCACGTGTCTGTTGCTGTCCTTGGGTTGTTATTATTCTCTCAATAACTCTATCAAGAAGTACCTTTCCAGGAGCATGTTGTAATCAGCAGTTCTGGGTCAAACCAGAAGTACTTTTACCAAGAATTTCTCAATGTTTTACTCTGTACCTCTCGATCCAAGCTCTCTGAAGGTCGCATTACTGGACACAGTGAAACAGAGGAGCGGAGGCAGCATACGTACAACTTGACTTGAACATTCTGATCATTCGACCCGAGCAGCCCTCCACCTCTCATTCTTCTGGACGTTATAAATACTCGGCGGCGGGCTCTGCCGCCTCACACTTCCACGCCGGCTGGCCAAAACGCCCTTTAAACATTCAAACGCACCGGCACCCCCT
>WBMY01017832.1:100093-136735 GCA_013397315.1 Donacobius atricapilla
GGAGCGGCAGCGAGCCGCGCCGGAGCCCCGGGTCCAGGGGTGCGCACAGCCCGCGGGCAGAGCGGCGTTCTCCGTGAGCGACCCGCCGCGGACACGCCGGGTGACCTAAACAAGGTGCTGGTCACCCCAGAGGGCTCCGGCCACAGCGCAGATGGGAATCTGAGAACAGTTAATGAAGTTCGGAGTCGGGGGGATAGGTCGGGAGCGCTGGGAGACGGGGAACGAAGTCAAAATGCCTTCCCTTAAGTTAAACCATGCGGGAGCTCCCCTGTGAGGTGTACGTGTGTGTTACTCGATATTACAAAATTCAAACGGATGTCTAAAAGCCAGAAGCCAGGCAAAGTGGCTATTTGTTTTCCTGAGGCTGTAAACTGCCAGCACATTCACTTAAGAAGAAGAACTTTTGTAAGTTTATTTGAGTTCTCTAAGACATTTTTCTGCAGCAGATGTTTATTGTCTAAACTTCATTTGCATCCAGCACAGCTAAATTTCAGTGGAAGTGTGTATTGAAATGTGCTGCTCTTCTCTAAAGTCCTTTCTGTTAATGTGACTACGAGGGTGTGCCTGATAAATTACATGTGTTTACTTTTCATTTGGAAAGGCTTTATAGATACATAAAATATAAAAAGGTTTGGCTTCAGATTTGCATTCTTGTCTTTCCCTTTGCCATTTTTAAAATTCTCCTTTTTGGCCAAAGTGGAAGTTGTACGTGGAAGAGGAGGGAGAACTGCAGCGTAGGTGGTAGTGGTGGTGGTAGTGGTGGTGGTGGTGGTGGTGAAGGGGCGTCAGGTTTCTTTGATCAAGTCTGTTTGTGGCTATTTGGAAAACAAGAAAATATGATTCCATATTATGAGTGTACTGAATGCGTAGTATTGTGTTCTTCTGCAGGCAAAAGTATGTAGTGGAAGGTCAAATCCTATGCTCACTTTATTCTCATTCGTTGCTTTCACTTCAGGAAAATTGAAAGCAGTTTGGCTTGCTTTTTGAATACAGGGACTTCCTACTTCTTTTAGATATAAAGTGCCCAGTGACTCATGAGAGCGTAAAAGCCCTCAGGCTCCCTGTGGGACTCATAACCAGGAGCCCACTGGAAACAGAATCAAGATGTACGGGAGGGAGATGATTGCTGAAGGGTTTTGGCATCCCCATTGTCACAGGTTCCCTGCTGCCTCCTGGCACTGGGAAGTAAGTGTTCCCAGAGAAATGTTGCAGGCCAGGTGAGCCAGTAAGAGCTATGACCCTGAGTTTTTACCTGTACCCCCTTGTGGTTCAGTTGGAGAAGACAGAGGAGCTGTGTCTTGCCATAGGGCAAGTCAAGGGTTTGTGGCCTTCCGTGCAGCATTGCTTCTTTCATGGTGCGTGTGGCAGAGGAGCCATACGGATACTGGTGGACCCTATCCACCAGTGATGTGATCCATGGTAAAGAGCCCCTGCTTTAACTTGAAAGGGTGCTTGACCCCGCCAGAATCCTTGACCTCTGCAGGAAACCACATTAACCTCTATCCACTGGTTAAACCCCCAAGCATGCTGGTGGGCAAGGAGATTGCACTGGAGGGGGGATGTCTTGATGCTCACAGCTGACCCCAGCTGCTCTCTCCATCCTTGGAGCTGGAACAATAGAGGTCAGCCAAATAGCTGGAGAAGGCAACTGAATTCCTCTGAACATGACTGTGGTTCTGGACATTGTACCACTGCCTTAATTTGGTGATTTACCAACTGCTGTTTCAGCCAGCGCATCCATGAGGAAGTACAGCCAGATTTCCCCTGCACTGCAAAGAGGTTTGACCTTCTAATGGTAACTGGTGGTGCACAGATAGGGATCCTCTGCTTTCCTTTAGAGGAAATAATACTCATTTCCAGTGGTTTCAAGAGTCTGGGATGCTGAGGTACCTAACCATGGCTGTGCTGGGCAAGCAACATGCCACAGACAGGTTATTCAGGTAGTTTTTTAAATATTTTGAAACAACATCCATGTTTTGCAGCTAGTATGTGAGTGGGGCAAACTTCTTTTGAGGAGTAAATTGTTGAGCTGTCACAAAGCAGTGAAACATTATCCTGAACCTGACTTGTTGCTTTCTTGCTATTATAATGCATAACCAACATTAATTTTTCTAATTATTAAAGAAAAAATGTGCTTCCTGAATTACTGGCTCCAAAGCAGGAGGGAAAAGAAGACCATGACTGAACTTGGAAAGAAATTCTAATTTATTACGTTATTTATATTAAATTTCAAATGTCTTGAGTGTGATACTCAGTCAGTGAGAGTCCTGGAAAATAATAATGTTACAACTTTCATTGTCTTCTTACTATCTTGGCAGAGGGAAAGATTTACTTTTGTGATACTAAGTTTGCTATAACAATATTAAGAGAAGTAATTACTAACAATGGCAGAGGCTGTAGGATTTCTGCTGATTGAGTGCATCATCCCCGCTTTCAGCCAGGAGAACTGGTATAGTACCATTACCTTTAGTGCAGTCATGACACTTTACATCTGCTGAGTTGCAGCTGATAGACTCCTATGTCTGGCATATAATTTTCTTCACAGAAAGAAATGTATTTGCCCTTTGATAGACGAGGATGATAACTCACTTGAAAATGACTTAAAGAAATATTTATTTTATTGCAAGTGGTGCTCTTAAATGATAGGAATACCATTCTCTTGGGCAGCCATCAACCAGTCTGGTGGGTATTGCTGGTTGAACTATTATTAACACATACTCTTCTAGTCAAATGTAATTGTTTGTTTTACAGTGGAAAGCACTTGCAATTCCTATGGACACAGTGGGATTTTGTTATAAGCCAATACAATGAAAGACTGTGACAGTTAATGTGATAACAGTGCACAGATTGTAACTGAATTACAATTACACGGAACCTTAGCTGAGGTGAAGTTTTTCTGTTGAGAGCTTCACTGTTACCATGCTTCAGGAAAGAATTTAACAGCTCCAGGGCCCAGTTCAGCACCTGGGAAAGGAATGAGGTGGTTGCTGTCATCTTCAGAGTAAAAAGGGACCAAGGACAGCAAGCAAGCAACTGTGTTTCTTGGATGTCTTTCCCAGTGGACATTTTCAACCGTAGTAGTTTGGACCAATGAACTAGAATGGGGAAATAACAGTGGGGAAACACCAAGTTGTTTTCTCAGAAAGTAATTTTAGAACATCCTGAGTGTTCGCCCTGAATGTACTAAAGAATTCAAGTCAGTTAGTTCACTGTAAGCTCTTATCAGATAACTTCTTTTCTGAAAGAGGGAATCAAGGAAGAGGAAGGGTGGGAAAATAGGGTGTGGCTCACCATTTAAATCCCTTTACTTTCATCTGGGATGTGGTTTGCTCCTCCCCTCATCCTCGGAAGGCACTTGAAAGTGCATCTCTGACTTCTTGAGTGCCCAAAACAATCTGTTGGGTCAGCAGTGACTCACACATTTTTCTGATCTTAGGACACTTGAATACAGACTCATAAAATCAGAGAATGGATTGGATTGGANGTTCAGTCCTCATCTCTCATCTCCATCCTTGTTTTTTTAGAAAAGTGAAAATTTTGCCATTTGCTCATCCTCAGTGCATACATTTGGGACATGAGCACTGATTGTCATTAGAGTATGCAGCAACTAAACTGCAACATTTTTGCTAAAAACCATAAGTGCTTCTGACATCTTCTGATATTTTTACTGTGCAGATCTCTTCTGATATTTTGGAAAAAAAAAAGACACATTGGAACATCTGCTGTGAAAATGGAAACGCAAAGTCCATGGGAAGATGTTGCAGTAAATTTAAGTTGTAATTTCAAGAAAATCAGAATTTCTGAGAAAGACAAATTTGGTGTAACTATTTTTTATTTTTTTAAAAAAACCTAAGAATATTAAATATATGTCCAGTATACCTATGCAAAGGGAAAAAAAAAAAGTAGAGTTAGCTATAAAGAGAAAAAACACTTATAAAAATATGACTTGCTGTGTTTATTTTAAAAAAGGTAGCAGAAATCCAACTAATTTGAGTGGGAGGTAGGATTGCCTTTATGATGATGGACTTTCAGTGCAGCTTCTCAATTGTAAATATCAGAAATCTGTACCATTAACGGGAGGAAGTTATTTTAGGCACTGGCAGCATGCATACTGGCATCAAGACTTGACTCCAGCTTTCTCAGGATCCTTCCTACCTTGGGTCTGCATGGCAAGCAAGAACAAGCTTAGAAGGCATAGAGTTTGCCCTACTGCTGTGGAGGTAGTGATGGTTGGGTGGTGTTTTGGTAGTGCAATGTACACTTGGGTCTTTTTGAGAGGAGGTGAGCTGCTTGCTGTGCACACTATGGCTTCCTGGGTCTGTTTGCCAGTCCTTCTCATGGCTCTTCTGTGTGTTTTTCAGCATGAGAATTTTGTACGGGGGAAACACCTTCGAGCAGTTTACTACACTGCCCTTGTATTTCTGCATCCAGACTGCGTCTGAGCTTACCTACAGCTCCCATGAGAGGCATGCAGCAGTGCTCGACCTTGATGCCCCGTCAGTCACAGTCCCTCACCCCTGGCTCCTGGGTGTATGTAGCAGCTTAAGCACTGGGTGACATGAAGACAGTGATATTTACGTTGCATTTGTCCGTTTTATTTTCAGAGCCTGGTTTGAGAGCCACTCTCCCAAATTAATGCGTGAGGCTTGCTGGTGGTGGGGATATACAACGCCTACCCAGAGGAGCATTGGGAAGAACGTGGCTTGATCTCCCTCTTGTGGAAAATTATTGGAACTATATTCTTGTGATACGGAAGAAAAATAGTCCAGCATCCATCAGGAAACAAATGATGGCAGCAGTTACCATGCCACCTGATGCGCTTGTCAGCCCTCAAGGAAATGAAGAGGTGGACTCTCTGATTGTGCTGCATTATAATTACACAGGAAAGCTTGTTTTAAGGGAAAAGGCAACTGATAAAATAGACCTGCCCACTATTTCATTTCTGATCCTATGTAGTTTCATAGTCCTGGAAAACTTGATGGTGTTGATTGCCATATGGAAAAACAATAAATTTCACAACCGCATGTACTTCTTTATTGGCAATCTAGCTCTCTGTGATCTTTTAGCTGGGATTGTTTACAAAGTAAACATTCTTATGTCTGGGAAGAAAACTCTGAGCTTGTCCTCCACAATCTGGTTCATTAGGGAAGGTAGCATGTTTGCTGCCCTGGGAGCTTCCACTTTCAGCTTGCTAGCGATCGCTATTGAGCGGCACTTGACCATGATTAAAATGAGGCCTTACGATGCAAATAAAAAATACAGAGTGTTCCTTCTCATTGGTACATGCTGGCTTATTTCAATTTCCTTGGGTGCCCTCCCCATCCTCGGCTGGAACTGTATAAACAACTTACCAGATTGCTCAACAATTTTGCCTCTGTACTCCAAAAAGTACGTTGTGTTCTGCATTAGTATCTTCATAGCCATTTTGGTTGCCATTGTCATCCTTTATGCCCGTATCTACATACTGGTTAAGTCCAGCAGTCGTAATGTCACCAACCACAATAACTCGGAGCGGTCCATGGCACTCCTTAGGACTGTTGTGATCGTTGTTAGTGTCTTCATTGCATGCTGGTCTCCACTGTTCATCCTGTTCCTCATCGATGTGGCCTGCAGAGTCAAGGAGTGCTCTATCTTGTACAAAGCCCACTGGTTTATCGCTCTGGCGGTCATCAATTCCGCTATGAACCCCATCATCTACACCCTGGCCAGTAAGGAAATGCGTCGGGCTTTCTTTCGCCTTGTTTGTGGCTGCCTGGTGAAATCCAAGGTGGCCAGATCTTTGCCTATTCAGCCCACTCCAGATCACAGTCGAAGTAAATCCAGCAGCAGCAATACCCAGAAACCAAAGGAAGATTTCCCACCAATAAATGTTCCCTCATGTATTGCTGAGAAAAATGAATCTTCATTTCATAATGGAAACTTCTGTAAGTAAAGGATTCCTTGAGACAAGTACTTTTCTCTGGGTTTTAGGTTTAAGCTACAAGTGTAGTTTAAATATTCATGCACTTCAGTCACAGGGGAAAACACTAACCATTTATTTAACTCTGAGAACTTATTTATCAACAATCATTTGCTTTGGGTCTTCATTCAGTAACACACCTGATTCAGAAAAAGCCTTTCATGCTACCCAGCGGCCAGGATAGACTCCATGCACAGCTAAGGACATCTTGTGCCACAATGACATTGCATGCTAAGGCTTCATCTGGCACCTCCTGATCTTGCAAGACATCACTAAAACCTGTTAGAAATTCAGCATTCACTAAAGACTGCTGACGATTGTAAGATGAGCCCGGTTATTGCCGACTGGGAGAAGAATTCATTGCATAAGGTGGTGATTATAGTTCTCTACATGTATCTTGCTGTTGTGTTAATGGTTTTATAAGTATGTGGTATAAATAGATGTATATTTGTACAATTTCTCGTTAAAAAGTCAACTATTGGTAAAAGTTTACAACATGCTAAACATTGTATTGTAGTATACAGTGTGATTAATTGTACAAATAGATGTGTTTCAATGGGGATATTTAAAATGAAGTAGTAGCTTTTAACTGTCAGAAACTTTAACAAGTCATATCAATGCAGTATTTTTATTTTTTCCATTATTATTCAAACTTTTTGTGTTTAGTAAAAGACAACATGACAGTTGTCACTGTGGCATTTCACAACATATTTTAAGTAAGCAGTAGTAAACCGTTGAGAGAGGATATATATTTGCTATTTAAAGTAGTTAAAATGTGACCCCTCAATACATGTATGACAAGTGTATGTGCTGTTACAATGAATATATTTTTGCTTACTATTTTCAATATATTTAAAATGGTATGTTATGTCCCGCCTATGTAAATCTGTGCAAATTGTAAATGCACTACTTAAGCTGAGATCCTTCAGTTCTGAAAGAATGACGTATCATTTCAGAAAGCAATGAACCACACTGGGTTCCCGTGGAGTTCCTTCTTTCCTCTCCACAGCATGGGATTGTGTTAGAAATTCTCCCTGGGAAGTTCAGCGAGTGGGACAATGTCCCATTTTCTGTCAGTGGGATCCTATCTTCTACCATTTCTGGACACTTCTGCCGATACAAGAGGGACGATGCGGTACAACAGGGTCATGCTGAAGGGCATATCTCCATTTATACCCGACCCTGCCTTGGGTTTGGGAGGAAGGTTTGTTTGGTTTGGAAGACCTGGAGCCCCAGGCGTGACCTTCTGAGTCTGTTCCAGAGAAGCCTGAAAACAACTTTATAGTTCATCACTGCCTTATCAGCCTAAGTACAGGTTGGTGTTGAGTGTCAAAGTGGTTCCCTGAGTCCTGGAGCGATAAAGACTTCACAGACATCTGGTTTCAGGTCCCCATGGAAGTGGCCTGTGGTACTTCCATCAATTGTACTTTATGGATGGAGGCTTCAGTGGAGTTTGATGGGAAATTCTGGGACAAGTTCCTGTTGTCTCAGTAAGAATGTATACATGTAACTAAATTGGGCTCTTTCAAAGATCTGTGTTTAATGTCTCAAAATACACTTTGCCTTATGCACAATCAGAAGTAGTTGAGACTTTTTTAATACACAGCCTGAAAGAGCTCATCCTTAGCTTTACTCTGGTCTTAATCATTTAAAGTAGCAGCATTAGACTCTTCTCAAGTATGTGTAGTATATGAGTTGTGTATTGTATGTAGCAAAAACCTTTAAAATGTAGAGTTTTGCATTGTGATTATCTTTTACAAATTAACAGTCTGTAAATGTTTTATGCTGTTAGAAAAGTGTATAAGAACAAAGAATTGTATTTGAATGAAAAAACTGTGAAAGAGAATAGTAAATATGAAATAATTTCTACCAAAAATGTTGAAAAACAGTGCACTTAGAGAAGAAGAAAAAGCTAAACCAAGCTAAGCATGATGTAACTATATGGATTGTAGGTACAGGCTGCAGGCAATGTAGCTTTGTGAGAGATAGACTTGGTGGCCTTGCATTGCCATGGCTTGATTAGGTTTTAGATTTTACATTGCTATGGGGCTGTATTGTGGAAGTTCTCCCCTGAAGCTGTGGCTTTTAAAACTGCAAGCTAAAATATTTGTATACTTGTGTTAGTTCCCAAAGTGGTGGCACACGGCGGCTTCCTTGCTACTGTAGAGCAGATAGGCCTTAGGAACACAATGGTTTGAGAAAACATGGTGGCTGAACCCACACCAACACTCATGTCAAGGATTCTTGCTATATAGGTGAAAAATAAAAATTTTTAGCAGCCAAAGTCCAAGAAAACGTGCATAAAAGTGAGTATTAACATCTGTGTTCTAGCCTTAGCTATTGTCAGTATTGGTGCAATGTGCAAGTAATGCAAAGAACTCCACTGTTAAACACCATGTGATTGCTTGTTGGTACATAACCCTTTCATTCTTCTTTGATTTCCTTCTTTTATTTTGGAGCTGTGGGGATACTTTGTTAGTTCACTACCCTGCTGTACTTGAAGCAGGTTTCTAAGATTCATGGCTTCACACGTAACACTGCTAATACAATTTACAAAGTACTTCTGTCTGGAGGAAAAAAGCTATTGTCAATACAATCTTCAGTGAGTCCAACCCATTGGGAAGTATTAGGTAAGGCGTAGATTGTGGAAGAGCAGAATTTTAAATTAGGACAAGTCAAGGGTTTAACAGCAGTAGACCTTAAAGGAAGATGACATACCCTTGAAGCTGGAAGAAGATGGAGAATATCTTGTTTCACCCTAAAATATTAGAAAATTCTTCCAAACACTTCCCAGAATCTAAGCCTTTTATCAACTAGGCTGGTTTGAGCATACAGGAAAATGAATTGGGTTTTCCTTTCCAATTGGTTTTACATGGAACAAAGGCCACAAAGGAGACTAACATTTCATTCACCTTATTTCATTAATTAGAATTTTTTTTTGATTATGGATTATGAAATAAATGCAAATCCAGCCACCTATGGAGAAAATAAAGGTTTTCACAATCTGCTTTCCAAGAGTCCTTTATTGCCAACAGTCTTAGAGAGTGTTTTCAACTCATTAGGTACCAGAAACATTTTGAAAACTTCTAATAAAAAAAATCTCAAACCTTTAAAGGTGTCAAGCAGTCATTTTTCAAAGAATTGTGAAAAGGTTTTTGCTTTCTATGGAAAACATTCATTTAAACTCTGTTTGTTGTGCCTGAAGGCAAAAGGCTGTCTTGGTTGAACAGGTATCTTCTCTTGGAAACGAGACTAAAATGGAAGGTATGTGCCCAGTGGAAGCGAGGTCAGATGACATGGGAAGAATACTGAGATGCTGTTTGCCAGTGGAGGGAGAAACTTTCTTGTGGTCAAAGCTCAACTGGAGATGAACTGCTAGAAATGCAGGGAACAATAAAAGGTTATTTCAATATCCATGACAAAAAGCAGCTTAGAAATAAAATCAGCCCATTAAGGGTGAGGATAGTTACCTCACAAATGGGCATGGACAAGGCAGAGGTGTTCAATGCATTCTTTGCCTCTGTCTTCAACACAGATGACAGACCAAGGGAGGCTCAGTGCCCTGAGCTTCAAGGATCATGACTGCAAGAATGATCAATTCCCAGCTGACCCTGAAATTGTGTGGGACCTGGTGCTCCTGCTGGATCACTACAAGTCTATAGGGCCTGACAGGGATTTATCCAAGAATGCTCAAAGAGCTGATGTTGTCATTGCAAAATCTCTCTCAATGATTTTCATGGGATTTTGGGAATCCAGAGAGGTCTCAGCTGACTGAAAGCTGGAGAATGTTGTCTTGAGTTTCAAAAATGGCAGAAAAGAGGATCCTTGAAACTACAGGTCTCTCAGTGTCATTTCAGTGCCCAGTAAAATCATGGTCAAGATTATTTTGGGAGGTATTGAAAACCTGGAAGATAATGCAGTCATCAGTCACAGCCAGCACATCTTCTTGAGAGGGAAGAGTTCTGCTTGTCAAACATGATTTCCTTCTATGACAGGGTAGCCCACTTTGTTGATCAAGGGAAAAAAGTTGATGTAATCTTTTGGTGTTTCAGCAAAGCTTTCTATAATGTCTCATTCAGAATCCTTCTGGACAAAATCCCACAGCTGGATAAACACATCCTGTGATGGGTGAGCAGCTGGCTCATGGGTCAGGCACAAAGGGTTATAGAGAATGGGGTGACATCAGACTGGGCACCTGTCACTGGAGGGGTTCCGCAGGGCCCTGTCCTCAGCCCTGTGCTCTTCAACATCTTCATAAATTACTTGGATGGAGTACTCGATGGAATACTAAGTAAGGTTGCTGATGATACAACACTGGGGGAAGCTGCCAGCTCCCTCAGAGGCAGAGAGGCCCTGCAGAGAGACCTCGATGAATTCAAGGACTGTGCAATCTCCAGCCATATGAGGTTTAACAAGGGCAAGTGCTGGATTCTGCACTTGTGATGGTGAAGCCCTGCTTGTGTGTGTAGACTGGGGAACGGGAGGCCTGGAGACCAGCAGTGTGGAAAGGGACTTGAGGATCCTGCTCAATGGCAAGCTGATCATGAGTCAGCAGTGCCCTGGCAGCCAGGAGGGCCAACCCTGTCCTGGGAGGCATCAGGCACAGCATTGCCAGCCGGGCAAGAGAGGTAATTGTCCTGCTCTGCTCTGAACTGGGGCAGCCTCACCTTGAGTCCTGAGGGCAGTTTTGAGTGTCACAATATAAAAAAAAAAAAAATTGTCCAATAGAAGGCCATGGGGATGGTGAAGGGTTTGGAGGGGAAGCTGTGTGAGGACCAGTTGAGTCTTATGTTTCATCTTGGAGGAGACTGAGGGAAGGCCTCATTGTGGTCTACATCCTCATGAGGGGAGGGGACCTCTTCACTCCCACGACCAATGACAGACCTTCAGGAAATGGCATGAAGTTGACTCAGGAGAAGTTTCAGTTGGATATCAGGGGAAGGCTTTTCACCCAGAGGGTGGTTGAGTACTGGAACAGACTCCCCAAGGAAGTGGTTACAGCTCCAAGCCTGACAGAATTGAAGAAACATTTGGACTCTCCGACACATGGTGTGATTCTTAGGGTGTATAGCACAGGGCCAGGAGTTGGATGTGATGATCATGATGGATCCCCTCCAGCTCAGGATATTACATGATTCTGTGAATGCTAAGCAGCTGAGGGCGGCAGGCTCTGCATCTGCCATCCCCAGGGCTGGAGGAAGGCTTTGTCCCTGCTTTCTGGGAGTAGAGTCAGCCCCTGTCCTATCTGCTTGGAGGGCTGTCTGCTCCAGTTATGCCAGTCATGGCTGCTCCTTGGAAAGAGACATTTTGCAAGAAGCAACCCGGGAAGCTTTGTGCTGCCTTCAAGGCTTGTTTCTAACTGCCTAGTCGGGAAATGGAAAACACGCCTGTGCATAAAGTGCCAGTCACCAAAAAGCTTGTGTCCTAAAGGTGGGCAGCCGGCTGCTTCTGAGCAGAAGTGTGCTGGTGTTCACCTGCAGGTGCCATTTCACCTGCCAACACAACTAAGGACGCTCCCAGCAGGAGTTGGGAACCTACACCATGCTAGGCCTGGAGACACTCTCTTCTCATGGCCAGACTCATGGGGGCCAGGTACAGCAGCAGTGACTGGGGGTTTCTGCTACTCCCCTGTGGGCCCCCCAGGACCTGAAGCAGTGTGCCTGATGCCTGATACACAGGAGGCACTGTGCAGAGGCATGCAGAGTTTGCGAGTGCCTCTGATGCATTTAGAGCTGCTTTTCTTCTCCCCAAGAGCAGCATTACTTCCCAGGGCATGTTCAGGCTCAGCTTTTGTCCAAGTGGTCAAAAAGGAAGGGCCTTTGCAAGAAGACGTGGTAAGTGGAGGAAGTGGACTAGGGTTATAACTCAGCATAGCTATCCTTCCTGCTGACATGGAGACATTATCTCCACAGTACACAAAGTGGCTGCTCTTATCCTTGCAGTCACTCTCTATGGAAACATCGTGGAGTGGAATTCTCACCTATTCCATGTGCCAAGCAGGAAAGCTACCTTCCAGGACAGGGCATCATCTGGCTCAGAAGGAAGGCCTATATTAGTGCTTACATGCTTTCACAAAAATAGTATTTGTCGAAAACAAACACGCGTTGTCTCTGTCAAAGTATGTGAAGCACCTGTGGGGGTGTAAGGTCAGTGTAGCTGAGGTCCAGATCCTCATGTGCCATTTTGTCTTCTGACATTTTTCATCCCTGATTCTACTGGGTTGAGCAATTTATTGATTTACTAATATTCAGTATCCAGGTGTAGCTTTTGGAATGGCACACATTCGGCTAAAAAATGTCAGTGCCTTTAGGTCAGTTAAAAAACCCAAGCCCAACCCCAAACCCTGCAAATAAACTTCATTAAAGAATTAACCTAAGGGAATAGACTCAAGCCCGCTTTACATGAGTTTCAATCTAGTAATAGTGCTCACTGTTTTATTACTTTGGTTAAACATATACAAACTGAATAATCAGAAAACAGTTGCATGACACTTATATTCCAAACTACATTGCTCAAGGACTTCCTCAGAGACAAAATTTGTGTCTATAGCTAAAATATCACAGTCAGCAGAGAGGCAAAGACTTGAGATTCACAAAAGTGGTTAGGAATATAAATTATCACAATATTTCCACATACATTATTTTTTCCTGCAATTCTCAGTTAAAAATGTTTCTAAAAGTAATAAATATTATTAAATAACAATTGTACAATAAAACTTCCTTTTACAGCAAAATAGTCACTTTTTAGTTTTGTTGTTGCTGCCCACACAATGCAAAGAAAAACATTTACCTCTAAAGAAGAAATATAGCTTCTTTCAAGTTTTAACTCTGCAGGACTTTACTAAGAAGCAGTTATCACAGCAATCCAGACAAAAAGGACACAAATATATACTAATTATAATCTTCACATTCTTCACTTAATAGAAAATTTCACTTAATTTTAGAATAATGTATGCCTGGGTGTGTTTGTTGTCTTTTTCCTCATGGAAGAAAAAGGAGGACTGCTGGAAAAAGCTTTCGTTTGACCTGGACTTTATTTGATCTTCATGATAGTTACATAAAGTGTAAACCTGCATCTTAATCTCAGATTCTGAGGCTACCATTGTTTTCTGACTCATCTGCACTGTCTCTTACACAGTAGGGTAGCAGAATGAGTCACCTGGTTCTAGCTTCTTTCTTCCTCTGGTTTCCATGACCTGTTAAGTTGTCAAACAAAGTTTAAACACTCTTTGTATGGTGCTTTTGCTAGAAATGTGTAGCTCCAAAATCTTATCCCCTTTACTGAGAAAAAAAAATTAAAAAAAAGAGCCCTGCATTTTCTCCCTGGAAGCCTCAGGAGATATTTATGTTGGAGTGCGCAGAGGAATAGATCAGGGCTTGTGAGCACAAACGTCTCAATAAGAGATGAGCAGTAGGCTTTGTATCCCCAGAGGTTCTGCTTTAACTCTATCAACCAATTAGCATGTTTATAATTTGGCAACAACTCTCCATTCTCATTAGCGGCTTAAATGCCTACTGGCTCATGTTTCCAGGCTTCACATTTCTTATCCCTGAAGTTTTCTCTCCCGTGACAGCTTCCACTCTCTATCCAAACCTCTGGTTGACTGCAGGCAAATTGTATGTCTGTGTTATCTTTTCCATGGGCCTGCCCTCATTCCAGCTGCATCCAATGCAAATATGACCAAGGTCCACAGACACTGTATGCGAGTGAGTAGAGTAAGTCCAGCTGATCACAGAGCATTAGGTGGAAATTCACCCACATTTTGACAGCTTTGAACATACATGGGTGTGTGAAGAATGCAAACCTCAGCTTGGGCAAAAAAGACCGTGTAAGTCAAAGTGGTTTTGACAGTACACTAAGGTATGTCTGAATTTAGAGTTTATGCAGACATATTTTGAAACTGTCAGGCAGATAAAAAGGGAAGTATGTCTCTTACTTCAGTATAGACTTCATTTATGCAAATATGGATTATGGTTTACTTAATATAAATTCTTGGTTCTACCACTTTGTATAGACACTGGAAGCTAAAGAACAGTTTTGCAAGCAGGATTTGTAAGCCTTTTTCAGAATATTCACAAGTTCCAAATATCCCTCTGATAACTGCAAATTTCCTAGAAGGTGCAAAACTTTGCTGATTATCAAATCTACTGACAAATGTCTAAATATGAATCAATTCTATTATTAATACATTATAGTTGGCACCTGGCATTGATGTGCCAGCAGCAATCACACTACAGTGTGATCTTTTTTTTTTAGTTCTCCTCATCTTACGGCACTTGATGCCTGGGGACCATGGTGATAAAAAATGTGAGTATATTATTCCAGTGTGGAAAAAGTATGAATGCAGGCTATAGAAAATTTAGTGCTGGCAGGTGATATTTACCAGACTGTTAAACATTTTGTTCCAGTGCCAGTGCACACTTTGCACTGAAGTCTTGGTCCCAGGACCTTTGTTCAAGCTTTTATTGAATGTCTGGCAGACAGGTTTTGGCAGAACCAGTGTTACCTCCCGTTGTGAACCCTGTAGGAAATGAAGTGAAACAACTGTATAACTGGGAAAAAGGCAGGCATTAAGCCATGGAATTTGCATCTTCTCATATGGTGACCAGTCAGGCATGGTTAGTTTGAACACTCTCTTCTTGCATTAAGGAAAGAGAAGCTGCAACTCCTCACTCTGAGCAAAGTCCCATTTGTCAGAAAGAATTTCAGTTTTCAAACCATATTTTCCAGTTTCATTGCTTCTGAAGTATGAGACCATTATTGTACCTAGATGTCCAGCCTATCACTGCCAGCAATATTGGATGAATTTTATTAACTTAATAATTAGTCTATATCTGCAATAAAAAGTAATCAAAACCATCTGGTTCACATAAAATGTTCTTTGTTTAGAGGCATTGAATATGTTTTCCTTTCCTATAGTTGCAACACAACTGAAATCAAAATTGTTAATCAGATAGGACTCAAAACCGATGTAGACACTCTTGCAGGATATTTAGATTTCCACTTCTGACTTCTCAGCTATTAGTTGGAAAAACATGAAAAGATACCATCACATCACCCAATCTCAGTGATTTCTATTGAGTCTAGAAATTTTTTTCTTTCAGTAAAACACTACTTCTTGAAGTCATGGTACTGAGTTACCACAAGCGTCTAGTCCTTGAGATTGCATTAAAAACAAACAAACGAACAAAACAATAAAAAAGTGAGGGACTCCAAACCAAAGGCGAACATTAAAAGACTCTCATTATTATGCTGTCAGTTGTTAGGTGTTCAGCTAACTTCTCAGCATTTAAGTCTACTTTACTACTTTTACATCTCTTAAATTGGTGGCAGTGTTGGCTCTTCACAGAAGTGAGGCCAGCCACTCCAGCAGGCTCAATTAGTTCCTGTTGAAATCAGTATAAAATTGGCCCAATGACAACTGGTTTGGAACTGCTATCAAAGCTTTACAGTTTATTTGCCCTTTTCATAAAGGGGAAAGCCAAATCTACCAGAGTGACAGGGATAAAAATCATGGCAGGATCCACAAATGGAGTACTGAATGGCACACTCTTCCTTTCTGTCCAGTTTTGAAACTGTGTGGCTCCCAGAGATGTTGAAAAGCCTCATGTGTGGTCAGACAGGATGTGCTGGCCCATGGTGTCAGGCGGGCACTGTCACAGTGCAGTGGCGCTGTTGCCATCTCGCACCACATTGCATCTAGACAAGATATATGTAACCTTTGCATCATCAGTGGATATGCTGAGCTGAGCAGATTGGCCATGCTGACAGAGCAGCTCAAAAATAGCCACATTTCCCTGGAGGCACAGTTTGTGAAATATAGTCTGGGAAATTTAGTATTTCTGTCAGGCAGTTTCATTTTGTGTCTCCTTGACACCAACCTTAATTTCCAAAACATGCAGCTAAGTAGCTGCTAAGTTATTAAAGCTACAGCTAGGACAGTGGTAAAAAAATTAAGATATTTATTTCTGTGTATGTTTAGTGCCTCTAATTCATACACCCAAATCTTGTCACATTTTTCCAAGATATGTAGGAATCCAAAATGGACATAGGAAGCATGTGGGCTTTTTGAAGACACCTAAGGGGGTTATGCAGCAGAATTTTACTGAAATTATATGCAATATTCAAAGAAAAAAAAGACACTTTCTCTTATAGGTAGTGATATCACAGTGAAAACTTTCCAGAACACGGCTAAAGGAAGGTTAGAACATGGAATAACAAACATTATATATGAAAAAAAGTGGCAGCTGAGATAACTTAAACTGGAATATGGTGAGATATGGATAAATAAAGTCAATTTTTGAGACCCTCAAATAAACTCATCTTGGTGGATACTACTTTGGGATATAAGATCTGTTCCTATTTCCTTGCCATTCCCTATCTAGTAAAACAAAATTTTATGAATTCCACTAAACTCAGTGACATACTGATTTGGGTTGAATTTAATTACTCTCCTTTTTTCTCAGCTCCCATTCAGACCTAGAAATATCAAAAATAACTATTTTTAGTAAAATTAATCACAAGCATTTGGTTCATTAATGTCTTAATTTAGCTTCTGGATGTCCTAATTACAGTATCAAGTGCATTTTTACATAGGCTGAGGTTACATGATTAGTCTTAGGTGTCTCAATAATTTTCAGTTTTGAGATTACTCAAAGTCAGTCTTTCAAGCTGCAACTTCATCATATTTAAAAGCAGAAGGCACAAGAAAGTTATTTCAGAATCTTAACATGATAGTCCTGCCTGAATATATTCTAAGTGAGTTCTTCTGTCAATTTGATTATGGTTTGACAGATTTTTAAACATGGCAAATTCTTAGAACCAAATGTAACTTTAAGTATACTGCGGGGTAGGCAGATACTTAACCTAGACTTACCCTGCTAAGTTTTTATGAATCAAGTCTGAAGATTTGATTTGAGAGACTGGTGCTAGAGAAGACCTTGGATTGCTAAAGGCTAAATCTTGACTCTGGCACAAGCATTGCATTTACAGGAACGGTGTCTATTGAATTTCACTCATAATAAGATTCATAGAATGGGAAGATAACTTTATATAATGCTTAAATGTGAACAGTACAAACATCCCTTAAAGCATTTCCCAGTACCAAAAGTCAAGGGCATTTCTGCCAGAAATGTGTCTTTATTGTATGTGTATTTTTAAAGTTGATATTTAGAGAAAAACAGTAAATTTCCAATACCTATCACTTGCTGAAGGCCAAAATGAAGTTTTGCTTTGGCAAGTAAATGCAAGTGACATCATCTGCAGAACTGACCACTTAGTTCAGATAGTTTTCACTGCTCATAAGAAGAAAAGATTTTTCAGATGTGTCTTTGAACAGTCATGTATGTCTTGTACTAGGCCTATTAAACACAAGTTATTTGAACTTGTCTAATCAGTGTGCAACATCTCATTTGAGAGTGTTACTTCAAGGACACTGAGATCTTCACCATAAGCAGAAAACTACTTATAAATAACCTTAGCACTGAAATTAATAAATTGAAGTTACAGTATACTGTTACAATATCATTAGAAAAATCAAAGCACACACCTCATACACATAGAGATCACATCAAATCATTGCTAAAGTGAGATACAAACGTTTTGAATAGCATCATATAAGAATTCAAACTTGACGTCAGAAAGATAAAATCCTTTTGATATCAGTGACGCTGAATAATGCTTTTAAAAAAACATTTTATGCTAAATTTCTGAGTTGGAATACTAGTTACTGAATTCAGATTCCTTCCATGGTTAACTAGCATAATCCATCTGTAATCCCCATAGTTGTGCTTCTTAGGTAAAATCAGAAATAAGATTTGTAATATTAAATTTCTCAAGAAATTGAGAATGCTGAGTTCTATTTTTTTATCTGAACAATCACATTTGTCATTTTTCTTTTGGTAAAAACACATGGCACAGAAGATAGTTTTATACTGTCAACAGACTGACTTGAAAAATATAAATATATACTGTATTTATATATATAATGTGTATATACACTATCAACATTCACATTAGAGAATCTGAACGGTTTTGTTGAAATTACTTTTAAGAAAGCCTTTTGGTGTGATTTCATGTCACACAAACTATTGAAAATGTTCAAGTGTACCACATGAAATGGGGCTTCTTAAACTTTAATAAAATGTACTTGTGAAATGTATATGAATAAGTGGGGTTTTTTTAATGTACAATTTCTTTTCACATCTGCAATTTCTACCAGTTATAACTTGCAAGTTGCAATAACAAACAGAGTTATCTGGAGTCAGTGTTTTCTTTCAGCAGGCTGTTGCAGGCAGAGTTCACTCACTGAAGAAACTATAGGCAAATTATTCTCAAGGTGATAGTTGATGAGATGACTTATGCTGTCAAAGACACGATCTTTTGTACGAACCTTCAAAAAAAGGATGCAAGAAGATAGATTAAAGAGTAAGGTACCTTCCCCCTTAATGTCACACTAAAATTGTCTAAGAATAAAATGACAAAATCATATTTTAGAAACTGATCCCTCTTCTATCAAAATTGGTGGAAATTTGGCTTCTGTTTTCTCTCTCTCTCCTCCTATTTTCACCAAATAGATATTGTACATGCAATTCCATGGACCAGCCTACTCTTATTACTCTTTCTGAATAGGTCTGCTTGAAAACTTCTGTTTAGGATTTTGTTTCACTGTAAGTCAGATTTTTAGATGAATTTTTCTTCTTCAAAGGAGCACCTACTTCTTTGAGGTGTTTGCACCTCTTTAATTAGAAAGAGTTATTGTGCCAGGTAAGTCAGAAACCAGCTTCTTTGTGCACCTCAGCATTTTTTGTGTTTTTCTTAAGACCTTTTTCTTTTGACCTTTTCTAAGTAAAATTATCAGATGACAACAGCTAATCTATATTACAAAGAAATCTTTAATTATTTAGCCACGTGTTCACAAAACATTTCCTTCCTGTGTTTCAAATGAGTTAGGCATGCAGCTGGTACAGGGAGAGCACAGATCCACCTCAAGCAAACATCACGTTGCACTCAAACTTTTATTGGCTCTACTGGCTCTACACTGCCTCAAGCAAACACCTGTGAGCACTGTTGTGAGTAAGAAATGTCATCTGTTCTCCTTGAGCTGTCCTCAGGGAGAGAGAACAACTTGTGGCAAAACTTTCAAAAGTCATCTTATGCTGTGGTGGTCACCTCTCCTGAGGTGAAATAATTCAGTTTCAACATTAGGTTCTGCAAAANGTCTGCTTTGAAATGTCACTTTCTCTGAAATAAAACTATATTTTCAAAATGAAAAGTTATCTTTAAAAAAGAACTAGCTTTACTTATCTGTATTCTGACATGTCCTTACAATAAGTTAGACACTCTACCATCACCAGGGGTCTAATTCTAAATCTAGAAAAATCCTGCAGTCTTCCATTTTAAGCATCCATTATCTGAAGAAGGGATCTCTTTTTCCTTTCTTTAGTATTTTGCTAGCTCGATGAGAGCAAAAGCAACAGGACAGTTAACTCTGTTCTGAGAACACACCCTTAAGACCCATTACGTGCCACTGAGCACTGTATGCAAAATTAATCTTCAGGCAACATTTGTGTGAATCAGTCTTCAAGAACAATCCCACTGAGACCATGCAGGATGAAATGCAAGCAACTGGCACACTGGTGGCTGGCCACAAACTGGCGTTTTATTGATTATTCTCCACCTTGACAAGCTGCAAATAGGGCTGCTCAGAAGCTGTGTCAGGATCCCACAAATCATACAGACAGCACAGCTGTCTGTAACTAAGTACAGTTGCAGAAAATCATTGTTCTGGAACGGTGCCTTCCGAGCAAGGCATCTCAGAGCCATTTGGGCCGCACAAGCAGGCTGAGGGAAGGAATAGGTGGGGCAGGTAACAAGCAGGTCCCTAACCAAGGAGGTCAGCAAATCAGAGATGCACTAGGGGCAGTGCAGCAAATATGGGGAGGGCTCCAACCCGTACAGGAAGAAAATGCCCTGGAATTCGTCACAGGACCTGAGTATTCCATGCCAGTCAGCACCGCAGCAGGGCTCCCAGGTGGGACGCAGCATTCCTGCACTTGCCACATCACTGCTCCTTTGCAGTAGCCTGTAACAGTTATTTGTGGGCTTGTGCGGAAAAGAGAATTAGGTTGCTTTGTTGCAGGAGTCACAAAACTGTTGGCAAATTTTAGCAAGGCAGGCTGTCCCTCAAAAGGTGTGGAGCCGCTCCCCTGAGCTGGTGAATCCATCAAACCCAGGAGTAGGCAGCTGGCACCTCAGAAGTGCAAAACCATTCTTTTACTGGCCTCGCGTGGCAAATGTAATTAATTGCAACAAGTACCATGGACGCTCCTCACTGCTGCAATACAGACTCTGCAGGACTGACATACTTCTGCCACAGCTTTCTCAATTCAGGTGACAACAGGACAACTCCTTTATGGGAGTTTCTCACTTACCTTGGGGCTGGTTATCTAAAATTGTCTTTTTTAGAGAAAAAAGAATTGTCTACTTGCATCTACCAGGAGCCAAGAATAAAACTCATGACAATTATTTCAATGTCTCTGAAGAGTTTATGCCTCCACCGAAGCAGGACAAGACAGCTAGAGAAAACTAGAGCTCCCTTTTCCCCTCCATCCTGCTGTGGGGAGGGTGCCTTCACCAGCTGAGGCAATCTTTGTGCAGTTAAGAGATGGAACAGGCTTACCTCAATTCTCTCCTGGGCATACATGCAGGAAAACACAGAGGGCCTGGTCCATATCCCAGGTAACTGAGATGCCAAGAGGAAATTGCCAGCATGCAGGCTAGCCAAAACTCCTTCCTTTAGCAGGAATACTGAAGTGGCTTGACTGCACTTTTGACCAAGACTGCACAGCACTGGTCAAAGTGTGAACTTGTCTGGAAATCAGGTCCCTAAGGCTCCCTGCAACGTGCAGAAATCCTGTGCTAAGTCTTCTGCAAGGCATCAGGGAGAGAATTAGAGATGTGAGGGTACATCAGAGATATGAGGTGCTGCTTATGATAAGGTGTGAATAAGCTGTAAAGAAGATTAAAGGCATTTAGAGAAAATTAGTAGAGTCAGAAACCTCATCTATTAGTAAGGAGTCAGTGCTTACAGTTCCTTCTGGGTCCACCAAAAGAAGATGCTTGGCTTGTCCTTTGTGCATGCCTGTCAGCACATAGGAGCCAGGATTTGTGGTACTCTTCCTCACGAGGAAATCTCCACATTTCTTTAATAGCTGTTCTGCTTCTTTCCTGCTCATCTCTCCTTGGTACCATGGCTCTGTACTCAGCTCTTCAGCTTCAGGCCGGAAAGCTACTCTGGATAAAGGAGGACTGGTGCACCCCATGGAGCTGGATTTCTTCAACATAGCCTCAGATGTTTGATTCTTGAGAGCATCTTCAAATGGTTCTGGTTATGGAAACAGACACAAGAGCAGGACCATTCAAAGGTAAATCATGTAGCAAAATCATGATATTCTCATCATTTTAAACTGGATTTATTTCTCATTACAGCCACCTCTCTCTATGAAAAAATGAGGAAAGATATACTAATAGACTTACTGATTTATATAATATATTAAGACAGAGGAGTGTAATGTATTTAAAATGTATGTTATGCACAGAACGATACTGATAAAAATCAAGCTGAACTTTGGCAAGATCTTTTAAAAGGTACTGGTTTGTTTCAGTAGTGGCTATTGTCAACAGCTGTATTTATATGATCTGGTACCAGGCAAATCTCTCCTTCAGTCTTTCTAGGTATATCAGACAGTTTAATTTCAAATAAATTGCATAGTAGGGGTACCTAATGTCATTATACTCATATCTGGTCTCTGTTCAAACAACTTATTCCTTTAAAAATTATCCATTACAGAGTCTCCCGCCCGAGGCTATGTCTAGTAGGGAACATTCACCCTCACCACTCAGCCTACTCCTAGCCTCCATCTAGGAAGAGAACCTTGCAAAACAGGCACAAGTTAACATATTTAATGTCATTTGTCTAGCTAAAATCAGTCATGGGGAAGCATCTTTTAAGCCTCAGCTGAGTTCTGAACTCAGTGCCGTTGTGGAGTTGAGTGGAAAGAAGTGTCATTATGGATCCCAACAGTCCTACAGAAATAGCAAATATGTCATAGCATACTGACCTCTTGGAAGCTATTTACTCTTGCAAGACCTTCATCAGGCCCACCAGTACATATCAAAAAGAAATGTTATTCTGTGCCCCTAGGCTTACAAAAGGACATCTGGAGAGCGGCACAGTGAAGCAATACACCAGCTCTAAATAGATTGTTCAGATGCGAGGAGTACAAAGCCCAGTGTGCATGGAGCCACAGAGAGGCTAGTTTAGGTCAAAGAAATAGGAAAAATGTTGTGCTGCTGCAGCTTATTAAAAGTAGTTTATAAATATCTTCACTATACCGCAGTCTGCACCAAGTCCAACATATGTTTTGCTCGACAAACCACTAACTTAGGGCTAATTGGCACATTTTGTAATACTACTTTTCTCTGATGTTCCAATGGCTGATAAGAGTTAATATCCGTGATTTCAAACAGCAGATTTTTCTTATTTCAGATCTATATTCACAGATAGATACTCTCCCAACTTTCTACCCTGCTCCTTTCTTTCAACTGAACATCTCACTAAGCTGTGGAAAAAAAAGCCATATCTCTCAAAAACATGCCAGGAAAAGGGTTTTTTTTTTCCATACTAAGATGGAAGAAATGTAGATATTTTATTTTACAATTTGTTTTCACCAACTGCTTTGTCTCACTGCCTTCTAATTATGTGAACTGAATTAAATAAAACATGGATAAGCAATTTGTTTGTGGTAGGAAAAGTAAAAAATCTCAAGAAAATTTTCTGTGCATCAAGTGCTTTCACTATTTCTTCACTTTATGTATCTTCTCAAGGCTGAAAACAATGCGTATTAGTAACACCAATACCAAACTATGGCTCATGCTTAAGCTGTGGTTTTGCAGCTGTGGTGACAATTCTGATCTAGGAAAAGCTGCCTTCAAAGCTGGAACAGATAGGACAGTCAGCCTATCCAGAGTAAGTGGTAACTCAGTACTTCAATGTTAGATTCCTTGTGGCACAAAGCTTTTCATATGTGCATTGACTTCCTCATAACATACTCACTTCAGCCTGACACAGGACAGGTTGAAGACAATTCTCCACCCACCCATACCTTCATCCTGCTTTACTTTCCTGTGTGGCAAGCTTCCTGATTAATTCTTCTTCTGACATAATTGCCTGTGATGTTAAGGATAACATGGACTGCAACTAACCTTAACTCAGATATACAGAATAGCTACAAGTCTACAGCCTCCCTTATTTTAGTTCAGTCCAATATGAAACCATAATGGATTCTAAAATTCACCATAATTACACCAGGAACACTAAATTTGGAAAACTAAAAAATGTTGGGGTTTTGGGGGCGTGGGTTTGCGTTTTGTTGTTGTTGTTATTGTTGGGGTTTGTTTGTTTGTTTGTTTGTGGGTTTTTTAATTTTTTATTTTTTTAAATACAGAGCTAATGCATAAACATATTTGGTCACTTTGTTAGAAAGGAAGTGAATAGGAAGGGAACTCACTCATGTCAAACAGATCCTTTCCTGGGCTGGTTGCTTCAGCATCCTCTGCTGTTCCACTGATGGTACTTTCAGCATCTGCCTGAAGTGCCAATAGATCTTCTCTATTTATATGCTGGGTGTTTACATATATCGGTAGCTCTGCTGTTGGTACAACTTCTGATTTCTCTTCTGACATGCTACAAATATCCAGAGATCCTAGAAAATTCAAGAGTGGGTTTGTTTGTTTGTTTGTTTTCTGGGGTGGGGGGAGGTTGGGTTGGTAATTGACAGACCAGTGTTGACCAATTATTATCACACCACATCACCACAGGTTTAAAATTTCCTGGACTGGGGATGTAAAGTCAATATTGCAATAGTAGAAAAAGTGTTGATTAATGGATTCAGAATTGTGTTCCAGTGAGGGTATGGCAGGGCTATTTCCCGGAAGGAAAGGAAATCTTTGTAAATAAAGATTGTAAATTTCAAAAATTATATTCTGTTGGGGAGTCATCAGAGGAGGAAAAGGTATAAAATCCTCAAAAGTGTGCAGATTAACAATAGAGAATATATTCTGGCATTTGAACAAAAGTGTCCCTAGAAGCACAGTAAAGTTATCACATAAAGCTGGATGGAGTGAAATTCTATATGTGTTTTGAAATTACTTGAAATTCAAAGACAACAAAAGGAACATTATGCAGTATTTGCTATTTGTTGAGTAGAGTGTATCGTTTCACATTTTGAATGAAACTTCTCACTTTAGGTTTTTCATTTGAGAATTCTATTTTGCATACCCTTGTGGATCAGATTTTCAGAACAGATTATTCAGTAGACCCTTAAATATCATGAGGTTTTAAGATATAGAAAGTTAGAAAGCTGAAAGTCTGGGTAATTCTATTTATGAACTACTCTGCAGAATAAAATATTTCATGAAGGTGTGCATTTAATAATTTATCCGGAGGTAATTATCAAATGCTTTTCACTGGTGTCAACTAAACTAAAACTCAGACAAAGGGAACCTATCAGCCAAGTTCAGTTCATTGCCTTAGGACTTCGAGGCATCAGACTTTCACATGCTTTGCCCTTCAAGACTACCTGCAGTATTACAGCTGAAAGTAGCAAAACTCACCTTGTTTAACAGGCCCGTGATGCCAATCTTCACTGAATTTTTCTCCTAAGTGATGGCTCTGATAATAAATTTGCTCTCCTCCCACTCCTGATGCAGACTAGAATGGACACATGTGCAAAGAATTTTCAATTGTCTTTAAAACTCTCAGACACATCACAAGTGGCTCTACCAATTTCCTTGGTTGTATTTTGTGTACTCTCATTTTTCCTTTCCAATTAATCATAATGTCAGAATATGTATATCCCAGATACACTTCTGTAAGATATTACCGGTGACCTTCATGTGTTCTTCCCCGCCTTCTGCTTTTAGTGACCCCCATGATACCAAATGATGCGTCATTTCTTTAATTTGTATTCACATAGCAAGTCTTGACAACCTGTTACTGGGAAAAGTGTTCCACAGAAACACGTGGGACAAGAAGACAGCCCCAGCACTCTTCACAGCATGAGCTGGAAGATTCACACTGGTACCAGGGGATGCACTTGAGCACTGAGGGGAGGATGTTGGCTACAGGCAGGACCCCTCTGTATTTCAGTAAATTGTGCTGGATCTGAAAACATCTCTTAGGGGGCTACATTGATACTGCAGACAAAATTTCACCAGGAGTTCTGGTAGAAATATTCAAGCTGACCTTAGTTCAACATGAGGTGGAAAACCTACCTAGGAACCTGGCTGCATACTAATCGCTGCCAAGTCATTAACATAATGAACTGTAAGTAATTACAGCACTAGATTGTTTAAATGATTCTGCATTAAATCATTCCCAATTAATGTGTACTTTTTGATACTCTCTGAAGCAGACATGGTTTCTGCAAATGTATTAGCCCCCAGAGGATTTCTGTTCCTCAAACCTGGTTAATTTTTTAATACCATGAGGATTTCACCTCCTTTAACTTGTTCTGAACCTGCCTAATGCATTGCCCCTTTGATCTGCAATGGCCATTCAGACGCTGGCCACACAGGAAGAGCTGTGAGTTATAGACACTCCCAAGGTTTCCACGGTAAAACCATGTCTTTTAAAATTTTGGAATAATCAGCAGGAGAGTAGAAATGAAATTATACTGACCTCAGCTGTGTCTGCAGCAGTGGGAAGCCTTGTTTTGAGCCTGACATCAAGGAATCCGCCAGGGGGAGGTATTTTTTGGGGGATGTTGTTGTAATAGTGATGCTCTGTTGCCTCATTATCCTCCTCTGTCCATGGGTCCTCAAAACTCTGCATCCTGTAAGGAAGAGAGCGCTTTCTTTTGCCTCTTGCTTGTAAAGCGTGTACAAGTACTTTCAGCAGGTTAAGGCTGCCTGTCAAGGGATCACTACTGCATGCTGTATGGACACTTTGGCTACTACTGTAAGTCAGGAAGCAAAGATGGATCATGCAGCATATCTTCTCTGTTTAGACAAATGGACAAAAAGCTCCTTTGCAATGGACCAAATTCTTTATGCTGAGTGGAGTATGTTTAAACTTGGTTTTAAAGGCCATTGTAAACTGCCTTAACAAACAACTTTATCTAACCTTAAAATAGCACTTGTAATATTATGTCTTGATTGACTGACTGGACTCTAAATCTTTGTCTTTAGTTATGATTGCTCTATCACCAATGCAATTCTGCAAGAACTTCACAAAGTCAAGAGATGTGAATCCAGCATGCTTCCAGATTAGGATAGTATTATTTTATATTCCCTATACTTCTGTTTTTGCTCTGATATAAGAGCAAGAAGGAACAAGTTCACTAGGGTTTCTAGTAATATTAGTAAGCACATAGCAATCCCTGCCTCTGAAGAAAACAGAATGCTATATCCCAGCCTTTTGAACACATACAAGCAGACAGAGTATGTATCCTCTAGATATCAATGCAGTCAAACCTACCTGCAATATGTCACATTCCTAGAAACATCATCCTAATATGAGAAATACTGAAATATCATTAGTCATTTTGAAAACCCAAAATGTAAGTCAGCAGTCTGACCTACACCATCTAAACTGACACAGCTGCTGTGACAGTAATGAGAAAATGCCACAAATAACAACCATTCTTGGCCATGCAATTCTGCCTGCTAACTACAGCACAAAACACATGATCATTTTAACATCATTGTGAAATCCATATTTAGCCTATTTTCGTAAATGGACTTCATTAGGTAAACGTTGTTTTGCTAATACAGCAGAAATCTTTTTTAAGTATTCAAGTCTTGTCTGTCTCCAGCAACATTGTCCACATTTTATCAAGTAAATTGAGAGCTAATGTAGGTCCTTTAGCTGTCTTCTTCAATTGCACTCACCTATCCGGGAAAGTAGGTGTCTTTGAGGGGCATTGCAAGTACTGCTTAAATCGAAGCTCGAATGCTTGCCCTATGGTGCTGATGACATCCTGGGCCAGGCCATCACAGCATTCCAGTATATGACAAGCTAAATGAAAAAGATTGACACATGCAAATCACTGTTTATGTCATGGTGGGGTGCAATGACCTATGACAAAACACCTACATGCCAAGCTTAATTGTCCTATTAGTGATGTGCACGTTTCAATAAAACCCAATTCTGACACCATGAATTTCAGTCAATCATACTGTTTAAAGGTTACATAAAATTGCACTGATGTGTAACTGCAAAAGACAAGGTCACAGATCTGTTCCACTATTTTAACAAGTCCATGAACAGAAAAAAATCATAAAATTTCACTTGTTACTACCTGAATGCACTAGATTATGTAAGAATTCTAAGCTTTAAATTGGAATTACAAAAATATTAATAGATGATAAAAACATCAAAAGCTTTATATGTTTTCCTCAGTTTAATTACTTCACTTTTATGTCTAATCACCCCAAGTTCACAAGCTGCTCTATTTTCCCAAATTGCAGTCTGAGGGAGGAGCAGTATTCACAGATACTTTCTACATAATGAGCCCTGATCTATTCTAGGAATACCGAGGTTGGCACCTTTTCCTGCTTGTTTGCATGGGGACCTTCCCAGCAAACTGTGGGGTTGCTGAGGGGTGCAGAGCCAGCAACCTGATTAACGCCAGCACTTCCCCATGTGCAACCTCTCTGAACCCACTGTGACAGAGGTATTAAAGGGGGAGGCTAGCAAGCTCTCTTCCTACAGAAGACTGAGAAACCTTTACCAGCTGTCTGAGCGGCCAAATCTCTCCTGATTTTAAATCAGAGAATGGCTTGGAAGGCTCATCATATGCAGAAGTAACAAAGAAGTGGACTTTTGAAGAGCTCACTCAACATTGAAGGAGCACAGATGGGTCCTAAGAGATGGAAGCTAAAGATCTCAATGAGCAACATCTCAGTGATATCCAGAGAAGCCCAGGTGAGTTTATTTTCCATCCTCAGAGTTGGACAAGCGCACTGTCTACTGGCTATAGCCTGGATTGGATTTCAAACTGGTTCTGTTCCAAGTCCTGCCACAGGAAAGTGGGTTCTTGCTCAAAGTTACTGTTTTGTTCACCCTTGACTGCTTTAATAACCTGAATATAAACTCTTCAGCTGAAAAACTGCATTTCAGTACATGCCCAGTGTCCAACTCACTGGAACCAAGTGCACTGGATGTCAGTGTCCTACAAATAAGGATTGGTCATTTAGATATGATTTTTTCAGAGGCTGAAATATTGGATAGACTTCTGAGGAGGCCAGAACAAAGGGTCAATAAACCTGCAGCTGGGCAGGTATGGAATGTCGGCTGTCTCCTCCTCAGCAGCAGCAGCAGCAGCACCTCTTTCAGCATGAGATGGCACCAGTCACAGTGCCGAACAGGTACAGTGCTGTTCTTACCACAGAGCATCTGCTGTGCCAACCAGCAAGCTGAAATGCCTTGTCCGGGGAAAGTACCCCCAGCTGCATGTTGAAAGTGGATTCAGCAGACAAAAACAGGACCTTCATGTGTCCAAAGATGGAGTCAGACATCCCTGACTAGCAGTAAGGTGTTTGTTTTTTTACACCCTCTGCAACACTGCTATTGGCATTGAACAATCAGCCCCCATGGAAGGTGCATATTTATCTCTGAAAATGTGGACTGAAAGTAGTTAGGCCAAACAAAGCTAAAATGTTTGTACTCTATAACTAGAGTGTGAATTTAAAGAGGTGACATTGCTCACTGCTAAACCTTTCTGGAGCTGAAATGAAGCATGAGTCATTAAGTAGTTTCGGTAGGTGACATAATGAGTAACCTGTTTCCTTGGATACGTGAATGGACTTTCAGCAGGTAGGAGATATGCTTCTTGTAAAAGGATGAGAAGGTTTGGCTCACACAGAGATGATTTCTTGTGAATGTTACAGCAGAAAATAGACAGACTTTAGCTTGCTAGATCCAGAATGCAAAGCACGAAGATAGCTTTTCCATCCTTGGGCAGAAATTAGTCTAATATGCAAGCTATACTAACAGCACGGGTGGTGGGGTAGCGTCAGTAGCAGTAGCAGTAACATTTGCCCTAGATACAGATGTAAAGACAAATTCCCTTTTAAAGTAATTGGCAGACAACACAAAGAAAGACAGAACAGCCAGTGATGGTGAAAGAGGGCAATTCAGGTCCCTTGGTAAATTAGACCTTTTTAAAAAATGTGTTTTAATACCGGTGACATAAAAGACAATGATCTGCAAACCACTGATGTATGCACACGGGTGGGGAAAGCACCCATGGGAAAGCCGTAATACTGAAGGCTGAAAGATCACAGCGTGAAAGAATTTCACATGAGGTAACAGTGTTTCGCTGAAGCAAAAAGGGCTTAGGAGGAGCCGGCCAACAAAGAGGACAAAAGCAAGAAAAATAGGAAGGTGCATTCTCTGTTATAGTGGCAACCCCTGTTATGCAGGTATCATATCCCTTTTTAAAACAGCCGCAGGAAAACGAAGGAAGGAGGTACAGAAATCATCTGAAGGATGGGCAGTGCAGATGGAATGCTTGACCTGAACACACCAAAGGAAGACAGGTGCTCAGAGGACTCCTCAGTCTAGGACAGCCTAGCTCAACAAGGAACAGACACAGAAAGCTAAGGATAACACATTCAATGTAAGATAGAAGGAACACAGTACAGGAAGAATACAGTGCAGAAGGAACATAGTGTATAAAACCCACTCATATGGGAGCAGAAATCAGAGCACAGGGCTCCTCCAAACCCTACAGAGCAAATATCGGGTCTACAATGCTAGTCACTACATTGACTGAGGTCTCTCGGACCAACTAAATCAGTGTTGGATTTAGCAGAAGGGTACTGCTAAAGCAGGTGGGTTGGAGAGCAGCTCTGCACTGTGCTTTCCATGGTCTGATGCTGGAGCCTCTCCAGCAGGGGACACAGGATGTTGTAATGTAACAAGCATTGCAGAGAACTGGACTATTTCCTACCTCCCATTCCCTTTAAGTTTTCTAGGTATTTCACTTACATTCAGCGTATTCGTATGCTTAGTACAGGTATTATTTATGAGCTAATACTTTCAAGTCTGAACATTTCTGCACATGGACGCCACAGATCTTTCAGGTATCATTAAAGATGACTACATGTGAAAGCTACTGGAATAGTTGTGCTGATGGTAAGGTGTGCAGCTGAAGGTTTACAGGATTGGTATTTTGGAGTTAAAGTGTCTGAATTCTCCAGGAATCCTGCTGGAAGCACTTAATGTCATTTTTTTTTGGAGCTAGTCTGTTCTTCTCTCTCTATGATCTATGAATAGTAAATAGATTCTCAGGTACATTACAAAATACTGTGTATGTTGCATTAAGACCTAGTGAACACTATCAACAAGCAGTCTCTGACTGATTTCTACAAAAGCAATAAAACCTTGAATAAAACTTCAATGAGAAAGAGAATTACAGCAGGCTGGCTCTCAAGTTAGCTATTTGATAAAGAATCTGATTCTGCCAGGAAGAGTTAGGCATGTACCGGGAAGACCTAACAGATTCAGCTGCCTCATCAGATGACTTAATCAGAAGATTGCTCAGCTCTTGCACAGTGATTGGGTGTAGGTAAGACTTGGCTGTTGCCTAGAAGCTCACATAGCCAAGTAAGGCAAGTGTTTGATTTAAGAGATTAAGAGAATCAAAGTGACATTTGGATTTGAACTAGCGGCAAGACCTATTTATTCCAAGCTTGAGAAACAAACTGCTGCTTCCAGTTGCTACACAATCTTTCCATGGCTCTGTCAAAGGCAATCCTTTGATTGGGCTACATTCTCCACTTATATTTTTCAGAGGGGGAGGTGGGGGATGGGGATGGAATCTGACCTAAACCGTTAAAAATTAGTGTTTCTCAAAGGAAAAACAGACAGCAAATATATATTTCTAACTTACCTCTACGATTAACAGGATCCTTAGCTACATATGCAACATAGTCTGAAGTATCCTGTCAAAAAAATTAAGATATCTACAATGAATACAAAAATGTATTTGCACTGATTACAGCAGAAAATCACAGTCCCCAGTGTGTACAGTCCTGTGGGCATAGCCCCAAATGACATATTTTACTTTACAGTTGCATACTACTTAAATCCCATATAAAAGTTTATGGGTTTTGGTACTAATTGTACCACTTTCCTTTTTACAGAATGTGACCTAATCCAGCAGAATTTTAAAATCTCTTCCATCAGTTAAACAAACTCAGTAAGATTTGGCCCAGGCCTCATTTAGGAGGGACTAGAATTACAAGTCCTTATCTTCAAACTACCCAGAGATTTTAGTTCATAACATGAATAATCATCTGGTTCTGTGGCAGAAAGAGTGGGAGTAACAGCGCTGCTCTGCAGAAATACTGAGCAATGGAATTTATTCATGTGTGAAAAGCAGGTGTTTACTTTGCTGACTACAGTGCCATATGGCACAGAGGTGCTCAGCCCCTGCTTGGCTCTGACAAGCAGTATCCCTGGACGCCCTCCCCCAGCCCTTAGGCTGCTCCCTGCCACACCTGTTGCCAGATGCCTGGTGGATTTTCTGGCAAGAGCACACAGACTTCTTCTCAGGAGATATTTTTTCCTCCTCCCTTGTCATCCCTATGCTCCTCTGTACAAGTGGTGTGGACTCCTATCATTATGCAGATGAGAGAGAAAGGTCTGGGTATCACTCAGGGAAACTCTCAGGCCTGCTGATGTATCTGGAAAATGCCATATTGCCTTGATGCAATCAGGAAGTCCTGGTTAGATCTGGTATTTCCTAACATGCCTGGCTAGTCAGGTATAACTAAACCCGAGGGTTTTACAGGATACATTTCAGCTGGCTGTGTAAATCTACCCAAAGCATTTTCAGGTGACTGATTCAAGATCATTGCCAATTACACCAAGATCTAATGTCATAATACACATCAATCTTCAGTTAAAAGGCAGACTTCTTCAGCACAGCTTTTTCTAGTGCAAGTACACACCACCACCACCAGCCACCCAAAACGAATCACTGTACTGAATGCTTATACAATTTCCTTCCTAAGGAGAGAGCAAAGGAAATTATCTAGTACAGTCATGGGTTCTAATGACAGATGTGTAACCATATCACTTAATGCATCATTGGAAGGCGACCAGACACAGCAGCAGTGAAGTTGGTCTGTTGAGAAAGTGTAGCCTTACCATTTTGTCTCATAATTTCTTACACATCCTGTGGCACAGTGTCTGGGCAGGGACTAAAGTGGAAATAAGGATGCATATCAACAAGTAAGGGGAAAACAAAGGTGACTATGTCTATAATAATAAATAATACAGAGCCCTTGTCTCACTGTACTGGTTTCTCACAGTATGCCCTGAAACTCTCTGAGGGACCAGCACATGCTTGGCATTGATCCCAGGAGACCACTATGAGAGAAGAGAGTGAATGTGTGGGTGCAAATTGCACTGTGTTATTTATTTCAGGGCCCGGAAGACTAGAAAATGGGCCACAGATCAATTTATTTACTACTTCATGTATAGCTAATGGATACATTTATGCCTGAGTAAATCCTAGATCTATCTCATAGCTAGTGTGGGTGTGACAGTCTGAAAACACCTACTCCTTATTTCATTTGAAGCCCTGAGATTCAAACTGACTGTGACAAACAGTCAGACCTAAGGTGGGCACATTTCATCGTGGCTAAGTTAGAAGACCCCCATCCAAAAAACTATACAGGGATTGGCAGATGCAGCAAAGTGATCCTTGGCATTCAAGGACTGAAAACAAGTGTGAACGAGCTATAATTTTCAGCCTAAAGACAATCCGCTGTGATGTTAAAATTTGAAGGTATTGCTGAAACTGAAAACCTACTGCCTCAGGGACCTCTGAGAGACCTGCCTTATTAGACTTTATGAGATCCTCCAAAATTTCAGCAGATAACTCCAAAAAGAGATGTCTTGTCTGGCAGCCTGGAAACAATCACCTGAAACTCCCACGGAGCAAAATGGTTTAGTGTATCATAGGAGGGGCTGAAGAGAACTAAAGTGGATTGAGAACACGACTTTGGAAGTGAAATACAAATGGTTCTGAAATGATGTGTAAAAGGATTTGATAGGGAGATTTTTAAGCTCCCATATACTGGGAGCTCCCATATACACAGCCAGAAACTGACTCAATTGCAAAGGGGAATATTGCAAAAGTATATACAGCATTCAAGCCATTCTCCAGGACTGTGAAACACTTCTCCAGGGGTTGTATTTTGAATAATATAATTAATGGTAAGGGGTGGGAGGAAGGCTGTAAAGCTAATTGCTGTCACAAATGGGTGACAGCTATCCAGAGCAGAAAGTTTGATGGGGTAAAGTGAGAGTAGTCTCACATCCTAATAAAACAAACTCTAAAATAACTTCAAAATAAGGCAATCACTTCCTGAAGAAACATGGGCACAGATCTAGCTTCCTAGGTCACTATGGCCCTTCCCCAACCAGTTTAATATAAGGAGATAAATTTATGGCCTGGAGCCCAGCTGTGACTGGGAGATGCAGTTTGGTGGTGGCAGTCCTCTACCAAGTGGAAATCATTAAGGGCTGATGAAAGCTATGTCTAGATGGCTCTCTGATGAGCAAATAAAGCTGTGACCTAAATTGCATCCTTTCATTTCCTCATCTTCTACGTGCACCCACGACAAAGGAACTAGCTGCTTTTTGCACAAGCTTTTGATTTAAAGTTGCTTCTTACTAGACCAGAGATAAGCTTGTAGAAAAACGTTACCCATACCTACTTTCTTCCTCCCAACAACAGAATGAATTCATGCAGTAGTCTTATTGGGAACATAAATTCATAATTTCACTGTGTGTTGTAGGCTCCCTTGCACCATGCAATTTTATTTCTCTGGTAGCTCACTGACTCAGTAGTGAGATTTTTATCTCTCTAAAACATTTGGAAGAACTTGTTTACTCCAAATCCAGAACTCTACTGCTGTTCCTCTCCTCTTTCCTGGTAAATCATTTCATCAGTGGGCAGTGTGAAGTGGTGTTTCCAGGACCTAGCATTTGGGATGGCAGATGGGCAGCAAAGAATCTTCTTACGGAGGCAGGGAACTGTGCTAATCACTCCTCTGCCCACTTCAGGAATTGTTCATTTACAGCATCCATTGCAATCTGTTGTGTTTCAAAGCTGCTGTTGATCCATTTTTTCCCCCAAATTATTGTGATAATGTGTCCTTTTCCCTTCTGTAATTGTACTGAGCTCAGCAAAGCTGTACTAAGACTGAAAATTGTCTTTATATTTTCTGACAATAGCAAAATGAACAGAGAAAGCACCAAGCATCTTCACCTAATAGAGCTGAACTGTGAGAATTAACTCACAAGGCAGGCTAGAAATTGACTTACTTATAGTACATGACTGATATATGACAGATAATCTCATGATGGAGAAAGAGGTACTCATTCAATTAATCTAAGTTTACAAGCTTTCAGTCCTCTAAGGTTAAGAGGTGAGCACTGTCACTAATTTATATTTTTCCCCTTGCTTCCTGAGTGACAAATACTTTTCAAGCCCATTTATTAATATACATTTGGATGAATACCTTATAAAAATAAGGAAAAACACAATCAGCTGGAATCTGCCCTTTGATCTAAATGAACAAAATTTGTAGGTGTATCTAAAAGCTTTGCAAAACTGGAGAGAAAGCTCTGTGCTTCTCCTGAAAGCATATCTTCAAACTGCATGACTGCAGCAAATATACCTACAGGCAGAATTTAGTAGTCTTCTCAGTGCACACTTACAGTTGAGAAGAAAAAAAAGTATGCATTAGTATAAATACCATAAATACTATAAATATAGCTGCAACATTTTCTATTACTGTAAGAAGTGCAAGATTAAAAAAATAGGGTAAAAATCCATATAATGCCTATGTGACTATTGTACATTACTCTGAAAAACAAAGCCCTGCTTATCAGTTACTATATGAATGCTTACAGCCCCTTGCTACTTTTTGTTTCACTCATTCAAAGGGGGAGGATCTATGAACGTTTGTCAACCATTCCCCTCAATGAGAGATTGATGGCAACGATCAAGAAAAGTTTATGAAAGAAGAAACAGGAGTTATTGTGGCTATATTTTTCTTCTAGTAAGATATGCATTAAATTTTCTCACACAGTCCTCATAAAGCAGTATCTACGTGGGAGAAGACTTCAGAGAAATGCTTACCGGATCACCTCCAGACGCAAAGGAGATAGATTGCATATGGTGATTTGCTATGATCTGTACGGATCAGAAAGGATAAGTGTGAATCAGATGGGTTTCTTACAGTTTGAAATTTTGATTTCGTTTTTGCTTGTATGCTGGTGAAAATCCAAAATCAAAATAAAAATTACCTACAAGGACTTCAAAGAGTAGCATGATAATATAACAAACTTAAGGATGAATGTATCTATTCTGGCATTCTTTAAAATGTATCAGGACACTGCAAGATTGCTAAATGCACTCAGAACTCCAGTAAATCATACAGACCTGTCGGAGTGCATCTTTGGAAAAATTTTGATCTGCTAAAACTCACTTTCCTTATTACAGATAATGATGAATGAAACAAAAGGTCCTATTCATCAAACCATTTTCGTGCTGATGCCACTCTGGTGAAATCAATGAAACCATGCCAACCTGTACACCGGCTAAGATTCCTAACATTGAATCCAACACCCAGGGTGTCATTTTATGTTTCAAACATCAACATGTTTACAATATGCAAACAGAATTTTGAACCTAGCTGCAATTTAGCATTGTGGACAAATTCACAGGCACACTCTGGGGCATTAGAAATTCAAATTACTTATGTACAATTTGAACTAATATGATATTTCTCTGGGAAGAGACAATTTGTCCTGAATCTCTAATAAAAGCAGAACATCTCTGCTATTCTGAGAATTAACTTACAAAATCTTTTAATAATGAAATCATGTAACAACCAAGAAAGAGAAGGTCATTTGAAAGAATTTTTCACTTGATATTTGAGTCACAGAAGGCATGCCAAGGAATTCATCTGGGATGGGACAGGCCCCTGCTTAGTTCCTCAGAGCATCTGACAAGAGAATTAGGATCTTGATTCTTCACTTTGGAGAGGGAACCGCAGAGAGAAAACCATTCTGGAAAAAACAAAATAGGCTAGAAAAATATTCTCTGTGCTGTTTTCCCTAACCTGCTTCTTAAAGACTTGAACTATCAACTACTTTCCTTGGAAAGAGAAAAGTCTGACAGGACTTTCTCTGGATCTTGCTGCTTCACTAAGTCACAGAGAGGTGACTACTATTTGTAGTGCTTCTTCTATGTAAAGAGCACTTCATTTTCAATAGCCCTGCTTGTCCCACTGCAGCCTCCAAAGATGTCATTAGTTTTTATGGGTACACTGGTGAATTAGTGTTCTGTTACTTGGCAGTGAGGATTCCCTTCTCTTTTCCCCTTTAAAGAACTGAACTAGTGAAGTTCTGTTAGACATTTCATATTATCACTATCTTGACTTGTGCAAATAATCTAATCTTTTATTTCAGCATACAAAAGAAAAATTATGTCAGATTGTTGCTAAACTAATTTTTTCCAAATTTTAAGGAAGCTGAAAAGTGCTTGAAACCATTAGTTCAAGTCAGGCTTTTTTTTTTTTTTTTTTTTTTT
>WBMY01017832.1:136761-228892 GCA_013397315.1 Donacobius atricapilla
TTTTAATTCCACAGCTAATTTCGTTTGAGGTAGGTGTATTCCCCACCTCACCTCTACCAATACCAAAATACTGAAAAGAGACACAGCTAATTATCAATGGATTTCTTAAAACAAAACAATTCACTAGTGTTGGCATGTAGTTTAGAAATCTTTCAATCCATGCCAACCTTCATTTTAAAGAAATAAGCAAAACAAAATCATCTTCCACTCATCCCTGATTAATATGTTCAAAGAACTGTTGCACAGGGATACATGCAGTCACTTTCCTTCCACCACAAGGGCCAACAACGTTATTTTGTCTTTTCTTTCCTTCCAGATCTGACAGGGAAAAGAGGCTATTACAGAAGTTCGCAGCCATCCTCCTCTGTGGGACCTCAAATGCAAAGCTGCTGGGCCATGCTTATCTGTAAATCCGGTCCTTAGCATAAACAAGAAATAGGGGAGGGCACAGGCAGACTAGGGATCTCTGAGAAACCAGATGTTTCCCAGGCCTGCAGCACTCAGAAGAGTCTACCTCAAAAAGAATGATATGAGAGAAAGATGAACAGTTTTGTCAATTCAGAAAAAAGACAAAATGTAGGGGATGACTCTTCTCTGAAATAAATGGGTTTAGCTATATTTTTGCCCTAGTAGTGGCTGATGACAAGCTGACTTTCAGGGTTTGGCACTTCTTCAGCAGAGCTAATTAACATCAAGTTCTTATGCTTCTGATGGGGGGTAACTGTCCTTAGGAAAAGCACTGCTGCGTATATTCCACACTTAGGCTACAAACTACTGCAGCCAGTCATAACACTGCTGCCCCGGTCTTCGTGCTTACTGCAGAGGATTGTTGTGTTTTCTAAATAAGAATAAGAATGAAGATATACAAATGAAGGCATAGTAATGAACAGCAACCTTTTTAACAGACAGTATATATATTCTTTCTTATTTTAACCCCAAGGCCCCAAAGGACAGTAAGAATTTTACTTTTTCCTCTCTGTATCTGGGCAGAAAGTTGCATTCCCTAATGCAATATGTGGTTCACAGCAAATAGCACAGCAGTGACTACGCATGTCTGTCTGCTTCCTCTTTATATATAACCTGAGCAAAGATTTTTCTCATCTCATACATCATTCACAAACCACTGCAGTGATTCCCCAAAGTCTGTCTGTACCTTCAGCACAGTGAAGAAGAAGAAATGAGCTACTTTAAAAAGGCTGCCTTGTCTCTCTAAAAGACTGGCCTTTCACAGCACTGCAAAATCCCTGAGGCTGTATTTTTAGCAGTGCCTCAGGAACAGTTTGCCCTTTAAGACTCTAAATGGGAAGAAAACAACAAAACTGGGATGCACACTCAGTATTTTAGTTGTTGCTCCAAGCATGTCCCTTTTACTACTCTGAAAGTTTGTAGATTTTTTCAGTAAGGACTCCCATGACCAGAAAATGGTATTTCACATCATAGGTCTTTTAAGAGCAAAACGATCTACCTGAAACATGGCAAGAAAAAATAATTCATCAAAGCTGTGTTGGATAGTGAAATATGCTGACTTCCACTATGGTTATATTTTAGGTTCATTCATTTTATGACATTATTGAGGAATAATGATGTTGAGCAACTAAGTATTTGGCAGACAGCAAATAATTGTGCAGCAGGCTGTTCATCAAAAGCCTCACAAATTAATACAGAAGTTATACTCACCTGTTTTGTATCTGGATTCATTAGATTTAAGCTGCTGGTGGAGATATTCAACATTATGCTCATTCCTGCAAACTGAAGATTGCTCTTTCCCAAGATGCTAGAAAGGACTTTGCTGGGTGGCTGTGAGGAGGGGGGGAAAAAGCAGATTTTTGTTCTCTGATTTTTTTTTTAATTACCTTCATTGTATGTAGGGTTAGTGGTGATATTAAAGGCTTCTAAAAAGTTTATGACTTTTCAAAGACCATTTAATTGCAACAGCTGTTTTCCTCTGGACATTACTTCTCATTTTTACTACTCCTACTGTTATTATTATTATTTTTAATAATAATGATACTAGCCAAGCAGTTCTTCATCTACTCTTGACCAAAAAAATAGGGGTTTCGTGAGACAGCACAGTCTCATCTTCACTAAAGGACCAAGTAAGCAGACTAAGATGAAAGCCTTCAGTAAGTATCTTAAAGTGACAGTGTTCTTGTTCAATAAAAATAGCTTCAGCTCTTGAAAAGAAATCTGTTGTTTGCTCTGCATCTACTAACTGTTCTACCCGCATGCCACATGGCAAGTAGGACTCCAGTGGTACTGATGGAATGCTCACAAAATGGGATACAGAGTGTTACGGACTAAATGACCTCTAAAGGTGTCTTCCAACCCAAACTATTCTGACTTTGCCTGTGGACTTAAGAGTAGATAAAAGCCAGAGACAGACAAATAAAACTTCTTTATGCTGGGGTAAAACATTCATCTAAAGATTATCAGAGAACAAGTCTAAGAATGTAATACAGAGGATGTAATAGTATTGATAACTTTTATAGCATTTCATCAGTTCTAAGAGGTTTTGTAGCAATAAACGTTACGCTGTCAAAGCAAAATTCACAAACTTCTCACCTTTGACAGCTATAGGGAACTACATAGTTGCATGAGGGCAGCCTCATTCAAATAACCACAGCCTGCAAAAATCAGGCTGCCCAGCAGTAACAGATCAAGTCCTTTAACTTGCTCTACTTGCACTGATGAATATTCATGACGCTCATTAGGATAAAAAAGCAAAATTACTGGAGACAGTGTTCTTCTGCCATTATATTTGCATTTGTCTTAAGCTGCCTGCAAGCTTGGATAGTTTTGTTCCTAGCAGGATGGACACTCTTGAGCTTCTGTAGTCCGGAAAGTTTACATACATTCAATTTTATCTTCTTTTCCTTCTGTTTAACTGATTAAAAATACACTACGTATGTACCGCTCCTATATAACACGTGCTGCACTATTTCAACCCTTTCATGCTACAGAGCTTCATTGACTTCTCTTTTGAACAAACTCTTTTGAATATTATTGTGTCTTTTTGAACAAACTCTTTTGAATATTATTGTGTCTCTTCTTTCCTTAATCCTTCATGATTCCCAGGTCATGCCTAAGGATCACCTACCCACAGTGTAGGTAAAGTGTGAGAATTTGGCCTCAGAAAGCACATATCAACCAAATTGATATGCCACTAGTGGCAGAAACATGATGAATGTACAGACCAGCAAAAGACACGTCTTTGACATTTGTCTGAAATTCTGTTGCTCTTCTCAATAACTGATAAGCAACACTATTTTTAAAACCTGCAGTGCAGCAAGGTGTCTCACTAGGCACTTGGAACTCTGTTTAACTTCTTTTTTCAACTACATTTTGTGTCATTTTGCTTTCCAAGAAGAAAGATACTTTCCTCTTTACTTTCAGATTTAAAATGAAAAGCCAGAGAACCAAGAAATGCCAACGAGATAAATTTGATGGAGGTGAAACCATAGCCTTAATTTCTGAGACAATTTCCAGTTACACTGTGACACATGTTGTCACATATGATTGATTTTGCCAGAACATGATTCTCCATTGCAAACAAGAGGCATTTCCTCGCATTCCTTTCTGCTGAGATTCTGCCTAGATGGTGGAGCAGCTGGGGAAGCAGGAAGACCTTGTCCTTCACCTGCGCATCCTCCTCCTGACCCAAGGACACACACAAGGGCTATAATTAACTACTTTCTATGCTTCTTTCCTTAGAGATAGCATTACATCCCAGCTTTGCTAGCAGGCCTCTGGAAGAGACTGTTGAGAGCTAGTGCAAAGGCTGAGGCAAGGCTTCTTCCTCACCCTGTCTGAAGACTCCCAACACACAAATAAAAATAAAAGCACGGTCATAATGACATCAGGTACACACTGGACTCACCATCAGCCCAGGGTAATGAGCATCAACCATGGATATTTATGGAAAGGGCACAGAGAAAAAAGGATCACCTCATATGCTCTTTCCATTTCTAGAAATCAGTGATTCCCAGACTCATTAAATGTCATCAGTATATCTAACCTTGAAGAAAAAACTCTAGTCACTTTCAAAACTATATCATGTTTTGGGCTTCTGCTATATCTTCCAGCACCTATTTTCATAATTTATTCATGCATTTTATGAAAAGGCATCCCATTTGTTGGTTTTAACTCTTCCATCTGCAATCTACAAAGAAAAAGAAAGTAAAAGGAGGAGGTTTCTACAGAAGGAACATAAAGGCACAGTCTTCATTCTAGATGTATTTGTATTTCCAGATGCTTACAAAAGCAGATCCTGACCAAAAGGGCAAGCAATAGCATACAGTGTGTAAAAACAGCCAATACTTTAAATGATTAATCATCTGCAATTCTCAAAGCTGCCCTAAAGTCACCTGCCTGCTGTGCCTGGTCTCCTATGTGCTGAACAGAGAAAATACAGTCAACTGCACTACAAGAAAAAAAAATACCTTTCGTTTCTTGAAGGCTCTTTTGGCACCAGGCACGGCTTCACAAACACGACTGATTGCTTCCCTGAAGAGACAGAAAAAAGCTTTATGGCAAAAGAATGTGTGGGTTTCTTCATTACTCTTGAAATGCACTGGAGAGAACAGAATCAACTGTACTTCTGATCACAAGTGAGGATGGTTAGAGGGTCAGTTAGCTTTCCTCTAAAGATGAAAATGTTTCCTCACACTATCAAAAAGACCTTTTCTCACTGTAAATTAGAATATTGCTTTTAATACCATCTTTCCAGCCTCACTCTTGTACATTGCTTAACACCTTCTTTTTTAAAAAAATGTTTCTTTTAATGTGAGAGCTATAAAGTGTTCTTTTTCTTACTACTATACTTTGCACTTTTCCAGTCAGAGGAAACCCACCAGGCTTTGGATAGTATCAGAACCCTAAAATATTCCTGGTAATACGTACATTCTATACAGTACCTGAGATGTACAACATTTTATTTTTTACTAGTTCAGTATAGTCCGAGTAGTTTATTAGTGGCCTTATGTCTACATTATAGGGAAAATTATTGCCATCAATATTTTGCTTCAGTTTTTTAACATTGCTTCATTCTTCCCATTGTACTCAGGTTGACTGAAAGAAATGTATTTCCAAAACTGATTTAAATCTATACCCTTTCATAGAAGAGTAATTGTACATCACAGAAACTCTTGAAATCTTATTGCTCCAAACAAATCTTAAAGTTCCTTTCAGTATTTAGCAACTTATAATCTTAATGGTCAGTCTGGTCAGGTTTAGAATTTGCTCCTGTCCACACATAGGTCTTCCCTCTGACCACTAGGTACAAGGCTTTAATGGGCTGGTCCCACTGGCAAGATAGAATGGTTTCACAGGAACAAGCAAAGGCAACTCCAAACCTTGTTTAACTATTTTTAATATGTATTGAGACTAACAGCACATTATATATAGAGCCCAAACCATGCAAATAGCGCATATTTTATGCAAAATCCCCCAAAACTCAAAACCAAACCAATCAACCGAAAAAACCAAACCAGAAAACAATAGAATGGGAAACAATGAATTACAAGCTAAAGAACAGTCAAAATAATAAAAAGTTTGAAACATCATCTGGATAAAGACATAAATTATATTAATTTTATGCCATATGCCGTATATTTCAACTATGCACAGGATCAACGAGTGAGTCAGAAGAACAAAGTCATACACTTATAGCAGCATTCAACTTATAATGGCTCAGCAAATGTGACATTATATCAGGTGGCAATCAGTAATTGCTATATAGTTATGCCTTGTGTGCTTTTAGCTTGGACCCAATACAGCGTTTGAATAACCTGGAAGAATCACATTTTATTGGTTTGGGGAGATGGGTGGTTGTGGGAATGGAATGCACCTTGAAGCAGGTTTACAGTCCTGCCATTCTGAAGAAGTGTGAGATTTACAGCAAGAGATGATTAAAAAATCTTTCAAGCACACTATCTTTCCTTCAGGTCTAGAGGAGAGGCTGTTTGTTCTGTAACTTATGCCTTTTTTCCCCCACCTTCATCTGCCTATCTAATAAAATTGCCTCTCACAACAAATCCTGCCTTGCATATGCACTCAGACTATTATACTACAACACCCCATTTCCCAGTTCAGCACCTGTGTTTAGCTCCCACCTTTACCTATACTTAGTTCCCACCTTTTTTTTTTCTCCAAACAAGGTTTTAGTTAAAGTAGTTACTAGATTTTCTTACAGAGCAAGTAAAAAGCAGTTGGTTTAAAAGAACATATCTGATGCATCTTAAAAACAAAGCACAGCAAGCATCACACAGTGATCACCATGATACTGAGACAAGGGTTGCTCCTGAAAATGTAACCAGGGAAAAGTAAATAATACACCTCTCAGAGGAAAAATTCACCCAAAATGCTTCTCTTTGACTCAAGAAAAACAGACGTTGTCTTTTACAGAGTCATCCTCTCTGCATACTGAACTAAAACTTGTGGTTTCCCATCTCTTTCTTCTGCTGAAGTAAATCCTTTGGAGGTAATAGTATGGGAAGTTCAGGCCAACGGCAGTCTCTTGCCCACTTCAGTCTTTCAGAGCCATGCCCCTTGCTGCACCAGGTGTGTCTTAGTTTCCCAGGCATTTTGACTGGAAGTTGCTCTCACAGAGACATCACCAACACTTGTCACCTCTTTGTCTCTTCCATAGGTCCAGCTGGTACATTGAGATACCTCCTATGTTTTGCCTCTCACAGAAAGGTCTTGGATTTCTGAGATACGTGCTCGAGGGATAAATTAGTCTAAAATTTCCTTTCTCTTCCTATTTGCCCCCATCATCTTCTCTCTAGTGGCAACATGGAACTTAGAGAAAGACAAGGGGATTTTCAGGCCACTGTACCCAACAAAAAACATGTGCAATCTTGTCATTTTTCTAGTGCAGGGTGTTTTAGTTTTGCTACTACCTCTCCTACTTGCCAGATCGTGATAACCAGACATTAAGTGTGTTACTCAATAGATTCATCTGACTCAAGGACCTTGTTGATCAAAACTGCCACTTGAGCAAAGGAGAGGAAATACACTAGCTGAAAAGGCTGAAGCCCAGGGCAAGGCTTCACAAGCCTTGACTACTTGTTGCATGCTCAGCCTTGGTAGAGCAGAGAAGATTAAAAAGAAAAAAAGCTGGAAAACCTGGGCTACACGTCCTCTCAGTAAAAAAGCACTATACAATTTCCAGCTATCTGTCTTCTTTTAGTAAAATATCTCAGTTTTACAGAACTCAGTGTTCCCAAAGGCTGTGGGAAGACTGGGAGTCTTTGGGTTTTGAACCTCTGTAAATACTAAATGTATTCAAGCAACTGCAGGGTTCAAGTTAACAATGCTTTTAGTGAAAATGCTGGGAACTTCAGAAAACATATTCATAGAGCAATTCTGTGTAATCAAGGTCAGAGTGCCCTGGCAGCAACTCTTTGCATGCCTGCAACAGAAGGCACAGTACTTTTCCTGTGTGGGAGTTAAGGAGTCTAAAAGCAGTATTTGAAGAAAATAAGAAGAAAAAGGATGACTGAACATCTGTCACTGCAATGATATGAATTTTATCCAAGGGCCACCAAGATGATTAGAGGGATGGAGCACCTTTCCTATGAGAAGAGGCTGAGAGAATTGGGATTGTTCAGCCTTGAGAAGTGCAGGCTTTAGGGTGAACTAACACAGCCTTCCAGCAACTGAACAGAGCCTGCAAGAAACGTGAAGAGACACTTTTTACAAGGGTATTTAGTGATAAGACCGGGGGAATGGCATCAAACTCATAGAGCAATTTTAGACAAGATGAAAGGAAGACATTTTCCACTGTGAGGGAGGTGAGTCACTGGAACAGGTTTTCCCCGAGAAACTGTGGGTACCCCATCCCTGGAAGTGTTCAGGACCAGGTTGGATGGGGCTCTGTGTAACCTGGTCCAGTGATAGTTATCCCTGCCCATGGCAGGGGGATTGGAACTGAATGGTCTTCAAGGTCTCTTCCAACCCAAACTATTCTATGATTCTGTGGCAGTTCTATGATCACTCTGTTCAGAATATTCTAGATAATTTTTGAGGTGAAGTTGTACACAGATAGCCAGATAGCCTGGTGATGTGGAAAGGATGGACTAAAGGCCTCTTTCCAGTTTGCATTGCCAGGCAAGACAAATGACATTTGCTATCAAATCAGCAAATACCTCAGCAGCAGGAATACTTGAGTCACAAATCAAGCCCAGGAATAGGTCTTGCCACTAGGCTGAGTGTGCCATCACCTGATTGTGCATGGGAACACTTGCCTAAGGAAGGCAAAACCAAAAGTTTTGTATATATCTGCATGGCTAAATATAGCACAATTTGAAAAAGTTGGATATTACTACATTTGCATCCTTTCTAATAAAAAAATTCTTTGACGTAGAGAGACATTACACCTTTCTAAGCCACATCCTGCTTCATTAGCTGGGCTCAGATAAAAATCAGTGTAGAGTTATGCTGACCTCTTGTAAAATTAGTTACTGTGCTGTCTGCAGTACGGACCACATGCTGAGTTCCAAATCTGCCCAAGAGTATTTTCTGCTTTGCAGATGGTCATACTGTGGAGTCATTTTCTTGGCACAAAACATGTTGCCTATTTTGAATATAATTTCAGCATTCAAGGGTATTCAGTAAAAAAATCACCAATATTCATTTTCCGAGATTGATCTATACTGCTTTAAAGTAGCTTGACATCTGAGACAGAAAAAAGGACATTTTACATTGCCATTTAGTTCCATTAAAAAGGCTAATGCCCTGGTATCATTGATAGCTTTAGTGATATTTTATTCTGTTATAAAAAGTAGTGTACTCAGAAAGCTCCAATGTGTTCCTCTATGAAACACCATCACATGAAAATACTCTCTATTTTTTGATTGTGCTGTTCCTGTTCTTAATTAATATGATTTAATTGATTAAACCCCAGAATTCTGGAACTCATTTCAGGGAAATTACACACACATAGAAAAAGCACAGACTTTCTCAGCATATTTGGAAAAAGTAAAACCATCTCAAATAATGAGATGAGAAAATGTGACAACGTTTTTGTCTGAAATGTTTGGTATCAAAATATTTAAAATCTACTGATACTCTCTTGCTTAGATATTCTAGTGTCCTGTAGTTACTGAGTTTACTTCTTCCCACCTCAAAAGCTTAGGACTTCACAGCTTGAAAAAGACGTCAAAAGACCATCTTTCTAAATGGAAGAACTGCTCAGAAGGTTCACAGTTACTTCTGAACAGTACTAAGTTCTTGTCAGGTTTAATCATTACCAAGTATTACACCAGTATTTGTTGAGGAGAAACAAAGTCTGTATTAAATTTAAAAGTAACTTGCTTCTGAGAAAATTAAAGAAAAAAAAAAAACCAAAAAACAAAAAACAGAGACCAAAAAAACATTTTTAGAAGTCTGTTTAATAATTGAAATATTTCTGTTCATTTGTAAAACAGGCAAAATGAGCATGGGTTGTCTGAAGTTGCACAGGGGACATTCACAACCTCCGAAGACTAAAGCAGTATTGACAACAGATTGACCATGTCTGGAGGACGTAAGGCTGAAGAAGTAGCTAAGGAGAACAAATCAAGGGTATGGGAGGAAAGGGAGGCTAACTTTGCAGCAAAGATGCACCTACTGCCATGAATCCAGAGTACCATTCAGCAGTACCCCTGAGGAGAAACCCCCACAGAAACTGGTGCAGAGACAAAGAGATGCCATTGGTCACCATCCTGAAGTGGAGCCTGTCTTGCTGGGAAGCCTGGAAGAAAACTTTTGTAGAACAGGGTGACATCAAGCAGACGTTTCACACAAGCCAATGTCACTTGTAGAGCGAGGAGACAACTACACTTCTTTTATCTTTTTGTCAGCTCCCATTCTGTTTCTTCAAATGGAGTTTTCTCACACGTAGAAAATCCAAAAGCAGAAAATGAAAGGAAGCTGGGAAAGGAAAGGAAACTTAATTTTTGGTTTATTGAACAAACTTAATACACTCAAGCGGTTAGCTTCAGCAACTATTAGGCATAGAATACCAGATTAGATCATCATTAATGAACTACCACTAGATATGCAGTATGCAATCAATCTAATGATAGTTATTCTCATGCTCCTGCATCTTTAGTGTGAGACTTCCTTTAACCTCCTAAGAAAACCAATGCAGATTGAAGGACTCTTTTGCTGTTACTGGCAGAGAAACCTTTTATCTATTGGCATGCTCAATGTGCTGTTCTCAGGATTTATGGACAATGTAAATTTTTAAGGAATATTTCAGACAATTTGTACCTTCTTTCACAACATGCAAGTAAGTTTCAGAAAACTCAGTTTCATTCATGAGTAACGGAGAAATCTACCTGATCTTGATTATTTCTTCCAATACAATAGTTTTGAACAATGGTCTTATATTAAGAAATGTAGAGTGAAACTTGTTTATCCTACTGGGACACCTTAGATATATCTCTTAATTCTGCATGCACACATGGTTTTGGTGAACATAAAGTAAGGGTATATGAAACCTTGGTTTTAAATGTACAGCTACAAAACCTTCCTTATAGACAACCCTTCAACTGTCAAGAATATAGTCAATGACACCAAAAACATCTAAGAAAATGTACTTTTTAGGTTTAGATCTGCTAAGTAGCTCGATCCTTTAAGGTCTTTTATGACTTTCAGGCTTTTTCCCGCTCAGCTTGGTTTCTACCTACTTATTGTAGTCCTGGTCAGAGAAATTAAAACTGTTTTCTGGTACTAAATCAGGATCATAGTAATCTCTAAACTGGGCCCAGCCTCAGGTCATTTACTAAAATATTTTCTCGCGAAGAGTAGATATTAACAGATATTTCAAAGTCAGGCAGAGGAAACGTTACAGAAGTAGAGTGGAAACATTTAGTCTAACAAATATTTTTCTCCAGTGTCTAACTGGCTCATGTCCAAAGCAGGACTTTGGAGAGAGGCTCTGTATAAGATAGATGACACTTTATAAATATCTGGGCTGTATTTACCAAAAAGTTCAGTGTTGATGAACTGTCTCGTGTGACTGGACATGTCATGTGTACAACACACAAATTCCTTATGCCATTGATTCTTTGTGTAATCAATCTGCCAGGTGCTATTAGCAGAACTTGAGAGTGTCTTGGCTTCCAGGTTCCTGTCAGTTGTTAATTTTATACTGCAATTTGCATTTAAAACATGTGAAGACCACTCTGCTTCAGGCCCTGCTGCTGCAGGCCCATGTGGAGTCACCATCTTTTTGAAAATCCAGGAAGCAATGATATCTGTAACTGCTTCCCTGACTATTTGGTTTCCAATTTTCCACCTTCCCTATCCTCCAAGATGCTCTTTGTTTTCTTACAAAGCCACATGAACTGGGGGAGCTCACTTAATTGCTCTCACTCTGGCTCTGCATTACCATATATTAGTAAAATCATTCCAAATACTTGGTAACGATTTCCACTCTACTACTGCATTGAAAAGGAAAGATTCCAGTCCTAGGCACACAAAAACCTTTTTTATTCTAACCCATTTCTGCGCTAATAACAGCTTAACTAGCAAATATAAGTTATTCTCAAACTATCAGGCACTATAGCTGCCATTGACCCAGTCAGAGGTGGGTCATTATGACCCAGTATGAATTATAAGGATGTCTCCATCCACTTCTGAGACTCCTGCTTCCCGGTGAACCAAGCAGCAGCCAGCACCTCATGCTTCCCACAGCTTTCACTCTGAAGTAACTGTGCCCACCTCTTCCTGCAGCTCTAAATGGTCTCTGTGTTCCTAAATGCCACCCCACACCCACAGTTCACCTGGAGGAAGGCAGAGATAAAACACACTCACCTTTAAGCAAGATAGCATGGTTGAGGAGGGCACTGAATACAGAATTCACTGCAGATAAAAGGTTACCTGTCTGCCTTCAAAAATCACAGGAGGTACATTCTTGCATTTCAATGTCTTCCACCCTTTTTTTCAGTGATGCTTGCTGACAATTTCTGCAAACAACACAGATACAGGTGAAATATTACATCAACTGAACTGCTTCATATTTTTAGCACTGGACTCAAATACAGCTCTAAAATTTGGACTTCCGCCATCTCTCCTCCAGGGATATTGGCATAAATGGATATGGTTTAATAATTTTATTAATAAAGTTCAGGCCTCAGATTTGGAGAGGACTATTTTTTCAAGCTGTTCATCCCAATAGAGTTAATGTAGAGGACTGGGATCAGAGTTTGGATTTGGGTCCGCTGCTGATATGAGGTACTTCAGTCCTCTGACCTATTGCCATTAAAACAGCATGCAACATAATATTTTACTCAGCATGGGGAGATGTGACTTTATGATGCTGCATGCAGTAAAGTGATGGCATTCAGTTAGACACCAGTGAACATGCATCCTTGTAGTTCACACTCAGACGTACAACAAAGAGTGCATGCAACATCTAATTCAAACCAGCGCATAAGTCACTCATGCATACAACACAAAAGTGAGGACTCATTATTCTACTGCAGCTTTAACAATAAGCATACAAACATATTACATGGACTGCAAACATTGCACATTTTGCAAAAGGATTTTTACCTGATTTTTAATTAATTTTTTTTTACAAAAAGCCTGAAGGCACAAAGGGCCTGGCCACAGAAGCTTAAGAGTGGCCTCTTTCTATGACGATGATGGTTGGTTTCAGATGAACTTTAACCACTTGCCACCCGTGGTTAGCTCAGTAGTCTTGTCTGCTAGTCCTCCTGTTCCTCCTCTATGTTGAAAATTAAATGCTTTTGTTTGTCTTGCTGCCCAAGAAAGTCATCTTGACTTCACATGTGTTACAAGAATTATCATTAGGTAATTAAAGATGCGACACGTGGATTCAGCTGGCTTTGATTTATCATTATGTGTAACGGCTGACCATTGTCTGGCACATCCTCTTATTTGCCCAAGAATTCGCATGACATTACATTCATTACAGGAAAGAATGAGTACAATACAACTGATTAATACTACTCTAGTTCTTCTATTTTCTCCAGAGTGAGAGAATCTTGAGACTTCACATGTATAATGATAAAGGCAAAACACTGTTAGAAATTTTACATAACTCTTCATTTTTCCTCCAACTCAAAGTTAGGGCGGTAATATCACTGCAAGGCACCACCAAGGTTATTAAGATCTGATGAAGAGTATGCCAAGTGAAAGTGTTTACTCACTGCTCTCACATGAAGATAAATGTATTGCTGCAAGTTTTAAAATTTTAGTGTACAAAAAGTGAAAAGGCAAAACAAACACAAGTTACAGGATAGAATAGGATAGGTAAGACAGCATTAGATGGAACAAGTTGGTATTTCACAGGACTGCAATACGGGCTGCTGACCGAACTATTTACTCTGGGGCTTTGATGCAGCTCCTGAAGTTGAAGTCAAAGTTCTTCATTTGTCAGAGATGTTCATGCATGCACACTGATGTATATACTTTCCTAATGCATTATAACAGCTGTGATTTTCAAAGCCATTTAAATTATCTACACAACCTTTTCCCATGAATTTCTTATCTCTAATTCACCATGTAAGTGGAAATCTCAGTCCAATTTTTAAGTAATTTCTAAATGCTCACTCAACAATTTAAGTGCCATTTACAAGCACTAACTAATTCATTTAATCAGAGTTGTCTGTGACTATTTGTCTAAAATAATACCAGGAGTTTTCAAGGAGAGCAAGAGACTACATGCATCACCCTCCCATTACTGAGCCCCACTAGTTTCTTCTTCTAGGAATTGATGCTGCTTATTTTACGCTGGGGATTTGTTCATCCTTAAAGCTGACAGAGACATAAAGTGACATATGCAATATGTGGAAGGCACAAAAAAGGCAAATTTAGGATTCCGAATCCTATGTTTAAGCTCTGCAATGTGGAGAAAAAGTAAGATTAAGAAAGGGGGCAGGGACAGGCATGTGAGGCAGTGCTAGAAAGGGAGTAAATGCTTTGTATGTGTTAAACATGATGCCTACTTATTAGGAAGAAATGCATCCAGGCTTTCATGTTAAATCAAGTAACTTGACTCATTTTTTTCTATTTTTTAATCATACTTAGTAAATACTGCATAATGCCAGAAGTCAGATCAGTCCAAGACAGATCATTTTCTTCCATGACTCGTTTTGAAAGGTCTTGAAAAAAATAACAGATCCAGGTGTGACGCATGCAATAGGATCAGTTTATAAAGTTGTGGGTCAGAAAGGGATCGCAGCTGCTGCGACATCTGTTTCTCTGGTTACAGGAAACAGCACAGAGAAGTTTACACAGAGAAGCTTTTACTTCAGCTATGGACCCAGGCTCCTTGGCTGATGCAGTCATGGTGAACACTGCAGACCTAAGCCTTGGCCACAGCACATCAGAAACCACCTGGCTACCAAGACAGCTTTTTTTTTTTTTTTTTTACTGCTGGCAAGCTGCAGAGAAATCAGCAATGGACATACCTAAAAATACATGTATGATGTAGTAGACATAAGTGTAACTTTTGGGTGCTTTTATTTTATTTGTAAACAAAGGGCTGCACCATTTGGTACCAGGTGTCTTCTTAAGGGGGAATTGGTGCCTGTAATTTCAGAACATCAGCCTTATTAATTCAGTATATACCTTGAGGCCTACATTAAGTTTCTTAAAACACACCAGAAAGTTAACTAGCATGGGTTAATTTTAGCAATTCCTTAATATTTTCTTAATAAACAATAGGCTTGTATGTGCAATGCTACATAACAAAACATGTGAGTACTGAAAACCTAGGACATGACAAGGGGATTGCTAGAGCCAGATGATTTAATGAAACGCAGATTTAGATGATAAGACCTAATTCAAAAGCTACCTAAAAACCTAAAAAATTTAGATCAGGAACTACGTTATGAAAATTATAAGATATGAGTGTTTTATGATAAACAGAAAACTGTAAATGCAAAATAAAAAGCAAAACAGGAAGATACGGCTTCCTGCTTAAAAAAAAAATATTCTGCACGCTAGATAAAAATAGAGGAAGGTGGGATAACAAAATTATTTCATACAGTGAACTATGCTATAACTTCAACAGAAAAAATACAGTTCCAAGTTTGTTTCACAGTAAAAGCCAATAAACTTTTTGGATTTTTATTGGAGGAACTACAAGGCAAAGATATTTTCTTTGTGAAGACCACATTGCTTCAGATCACCAAATATGCTTATGTATTCATGTCAGAGTAGTGCTTTTAAGCTAGATAATAAGAAAAGTAAAACACTATTACAATGAAGATATACAATGAAGGAAACTGTGCAGAAAAATTTAGATTAATTCAATACCAGATATAGAAAACAAACAAAATAATTATCACAATTGTGTCATAAACCAGTATCACTGAATTTCCAAGGGGTAAACATAAATGTACCACCTGCATTGGAATTACAGATCTGCTTAGATATGAAATAATTTTCAAAGGTCACTGCTGAAATACAACAGAAATTTACATGATACGTTTTTAAAAGTACAGGAGTGAAATTATCAAATGCCTCCATAGTCTACACTGCTTAAAAAATCGGATTCTGTCATTAACCTACCCTTTGGCTTCTATTCCTCTCATCAGTGCAGTATCTTGACAAATTAATGATTAACCTTTTGTGAGGACTTACATGGCCCAATTCAAAGCTGCTGTATGCAAGTGTAACTCAAAATCAATGCATATAGACCATACGATTAACATCCAAGCCTAAAAACCTGTGGTTTTTCTCATTTAATAAAATACGGATTTAGCTGTTTATGGTATGATATATGGCTTATGACAGATTTATTTATTGTCAATTGTAAGACACTTCAAAGAGGCGAAATTGAACACTGTATCCAGTCATATCACATTATGTGCATTTCTTTGAAAAGGATTTCTTTCTCATTTCAATTCCAGAATTTGAAAAAGTGGTCTCCAGTTGCTAGAAGACATCAGTGCTACATTCCTCTAATATCAATGACTCCTCTTTTCAAGTGAAAATGTCTGCAAAACACCATTCCTATAGTTCTCAGAAAATATTCTTCATAGAAAAAAATAATTCATGGACACTTCTTTAGTGTTGTACTTATATATTGCCCTTACAAAAATACCATGACACATTAAAAGGAACTGTCACAAGAACCTGATACAAGCTTATCATTCCTTACATGCAGAAAAAGAAATCATTCTCTCTTCTTTTGTCTTTGGTACCATTATGGTGATATATTTTCTTTTATATCCCTCGTGCAGACAGTTTATAGTATGACAACTTTTAAGAAATTACTATAAAACCCCATAAACATGGGGCTCCAAACCAGCTTCCTAGATTAAATTTGAGATCATAGATTTTAAGGATATTCTAATTCTCACTGGCTTAAATGCCATTAAATTGTTACCCAGATAAGTCCCTTACTTGACATAATAAACAGGCAAAAATTTTCTAAAGTAGCTCCCGACATATCAAAAATACACAGTGAAAACAGCCTTTAAGTCCTCCTGAAACTGTATTAATACCATGTAACGGATTTACATGTACAAGCAAAACTTTAAAGTAGAACTTATGGTATCCAAAAATCCCTTATCATATGATTTTCCATCTTTCTGGTCTTTTCACTCTGGGGACACAATTCAAAAGTTACTTTAAAAAATGTAGTTTTACAAAATCTTACCTTGCAACCTGCATTCTAGTACTGAAGTCAAGAGATCTCATTGACCGTAAGACTTCTATACAGCCCAAGTACTGTAAGGAAAAAGAAACAGTTGGAAAATGTATTATAATTATTATGCTTGAGTTCTGGGAGAAAGTGCAACTAACCATTAAAAGGCAATGATCAATTCTTATTTTACATTTGCTTTATCCTATGTCTAAAGCAGGTTGTTGTGATTATGCTGTTCTATGTCACAGATTTGTTCCAAAACACTTTGTTCTATTCAAGTGTCACATTTCAGTCAATGTATTTTTTTATGTTTAACCTGGCCCCTCTAATACACTCAATTTATAATGTGTTGATGTGTTTTTTTTAGTTTTCGTCTGTCTTAATTGGTCCATTTTAGATACAATCAAAGTTAAAAATAATCTTAATGAGAAAGGAAGTGTGGTAAAGGAAATTTATCTGGTATTGGTTAATAGGACAAAGTTATTTAAAAGGGTGAGAACTAAGTCTCATTAGAACAAAAAAGGCAACTTACAACAAGGAAGCTGAAAAGAACATCAATAATCAAATTTCCTAATAAACAGTTCAGGGATAGATGTGATTTAGTATTTTCATTTATTATAGTAGTAAAAAGGTGGAAAATGCTAATATAATATGCTAATAACCCCTGCTGGGAAATGGCTTTAACAGGGTCATTCAAGAAAGGAATTACATGAAGGTTAGCTAATATTAAGACAAGACCAGACTTCTTGACCCAGATTTCTGCTCAGCATCTCTGTGGAAAAAACGGACTACCATCATGAAAGATGTGAAAATTCAACAGTATCTATCACTGGGAGTGAGAAAAACTCAGGTGAATCTTCTAGATTTGCTTCCAAAAGTGGCCATAACTTGCATATGCTAAAGCCTGCTGGAGCTAAAGCTCTTCACAGATATTTGGATGGTGTCTTTGCACAAACTGCCTCATGACCGGCACAACCCATGGCAGGATCTTTCCATGAAATGAAGTATTCAACCATACACTTGATGTTTGAAAGTCTGGGTAAGTGGGGAGAAGTCTTTACATCATGAGCCTGATAATGATGATCCTGATGCTATTCTAGCATTGTGGTTTTGTATCAGCTCTTCTATCAGTTTTACATCAGTTTTTCTATCTTCACAGCATAATAAAATCTATTCGGGATGAAACTGTTGCAAAAATCAGTGAGGCCACAATGTTTGCCTGTTTGGGAATTCTATTTTTGCGGCAAAAATAATCTTTTAAGTAGAGAATGACTGCATCAGTAACCAAAACATCTAGAATTTCAGCAAAGATTTTCCATAGAAACACGTATGTCATAAAATGTTTACAAGCTGAGGGAACATCTAGTTTGTTTTCACATATCCACTATTATTTAATTTATTTCTATCAAATGCTATAAAGTCATCAAAACACTGAATAAAATTACCTAGAACATCAACTGACTCTTACAAATGAAATTGTTTGAACTTGCATTATTTATTATAGCACACAGTTTCTCAGAAGGTTCATCCCAAGATCCATTTCCTAGAATATTTTAGAAATATGCAAATCCATGTTTTTTGAAAGTTTATAAAATATTTGTGGAAAGTGCATTGTCTAAAGAGATCCTGGCACATGGAGAATTCAAGCTAAAGAACATACTCTCAAACTGTCATCTATCATTGCAAAATTAGACAATCCTTGTATCTTACTACAGATAAGTTCCTTTTTTTACATATACTTCTGCCTGATTACTTAAAACATACACAACTACATTTTCATGCTCTGATGAAGGAAATCAAGCCATCAACTATATTTTTAATTATCTCAGAGGGTGATTTCATTTTCTTGGAGATTAAATTCTTTATCATCACTTGAGATAATCAGCTGAAATCATTTAACTTATGCCAATAAACAGCAATGACCAATATTTTCCTCTTTTCTTTCTGTCTCATTTTGTTTTAGTCTAGGATGCTTCCATAGATTAATTTTGCCCATTATTTATTTCATATGAGATGCTTTTGTAATTAAATATGCTGTAAATGGCACAATTATTCAAAGGTATCCCTGTGAATTTTTTGTTAAATTTCACTATTTCATCAACCTGTTAGTTTAGACCTCTCGGTACTAAAACTAAATCTTGGATTGCACTTGTTCCTTCACTTACCTATATTTGCCACAAAGTCTTTTAAGCAAACTTTTGCATGAGTTTGAGAACCAGGTCCAGCATTTTGGAAGCAAACTCTAGAAGGTATTTTGACAAGTACATGCAGGCGTGCAAATAAATACACAAAAACATGTGCACACAAGCCACTGTCAAAATAAACAGATGAATAAGAAAAACAAGACAAAAAAACCATAAACACACTTAGAAGACGTGCATTCAGACGCCTTTGAGTCATACTACCTGATCTGCATTAACAAAAATAGGACAAGATCAGACTGAAGGAAGGTCAGATGGAAAAATCACCCTGTACTTGTTTTATGTATGTCACAGAGACAGCTGAACACAACATAATAAGGCTTGCAGTATTCCTGACTGATCAATGCAAAGATGGCAACTGATTCGCTGGGATAAGAGATGTGAACACTTAATCACCACGGCATGTTTTCAAGTAACAAAATTACTATAAAAACTGACATTCAAAAGGTCCAAAGGCCAACTACAGGGACATATAACTCACCTACTGCTATGCTTCAATTATTCCCCAAGACCAACACTGCTGTCTAAAAATATCCATTTGAAGTACATCCTGACAAGGATCCACAGAAAGAAGACATACAACCAAGATAGCAAGGAAATAAATTATTCATTTATTTCAACAAATAAATACCCTGATTAAAAAGAAATGCTATCTTTTGCTTTAGGCATTCCATGAAACATTTAAAATATAGTTATAAAACAGTCTACTTCCAAAAAAAGCTCCTCTTCACCCAGCACTTAATGTATATTCTAACCAATCAGCTTCTGTGCACTGTGAAATTTATGAGCTCCTGCTATCATCCTCCCTCTCATTGCTCAGGAACCAAATATATCGAGATGTAGCCCACCTTGAAGTAGGAGGATTTGGGACTAGCAGTTCCAAGTTTCTCATTCTGCCTTCTGTCGACTTTCTAATATTTGAATGAGTTTCTAGCTTGTGTACACTCAAAGGTACTATGTCCCAAGGAAAAAGTCTTTCATATGAATGAATACCTCCCATTCAGAGGTTTTAGATTCAAAACTTGTACTTTGCATGCTAAACAATACCTTGCAGGAAGCAGAGTGCCGCATACACGTGGGGCCATATGTAGCTCTCATTCCATGTGGTTCCAACATTCTTATTGGTTTCAACTTTGACAGGTTAGTGCAAGAGAAGGCTGTACGTCTCAGATTTCTGGCTTGTCCCATATGCACAGATTTGTTCCATACTCCCTAAAGTGCCTGTCTTCTTTATGACTCAGGAAATTCCTGTTCAGCAACTAAAACTTTTTACTGAAACCTGTGTAAAAGAGGATATTGAGCTCTCTCAACACTTCTCAAAACCAGAAATGAATACTGGCTGAGTGCTTTTGTGTACTTGGAGCCAAGAGAAAAAAAAAGAAAGAAAAGAGAGTTGTCACTGTCAGAGAAGCTCTTTGCTCCAGAAATATGAACAACCTTGCTTGGTGCTTCCTAACAAGCTCTTCAAAATACCAAGTTACTGGAAGAACTTCTCCATTGTTGGACCAAAAACCTGGCAGTAACAACAGCAAGAAATACTTTTATAAAAATGTAGCAGGACTTATTCTATTATTCCATCAGGATGTAGCTCCATACAGCACCGAAGCGGTCCAACCTACATACACGTCTAGCAGATGAGTGTCTGCCTTGTGCACAGCATATCTACCCATCACCTACTCTCAAATGAAATAGGAACTCCTAACCTCTGAATCCAAACTACCAGAGTATCATTATCTCATCAAAACTACGTGGGCATTCTTAGTAAATTGAGATTTATTAGTTTTAATCTGTGTAACCAGATGATCATCATCAGATTAGAGTGATTCACTACTTTGCAGCTTGTACCTGCCTTGTAAGAGTCACGTGAGAGATAACATGGTTACATCAGCAAACAGACATACACTTGGATTGTTAGACAAAAATTAGCCTGTCCCTTCAAATACTGATGAATCTGAAGTACGCTCTAACATTGCACAGCTGCAGATAACAGCTTGGGGGCTCAAAAATTAGATTCAGATTCCTGGGGTTCTGGATGTTGTATGGAGATCCATGTTTCGAAAATAGAAATAAAATAAGCTGGGCAATTCACTGCAATTTTCTCACCCACGGGCTTAGGTTGTGCTTTTACTTGGCACGTGCAAAAAGGAAAAAGTGAGTATCTTTTTACTTGCCACATCTGGTTCTCATGTGTGTATCAAGTCATACACCTATATTTTCTTTTTTGTTGTTGTTTTTAAAGGGATGGGGAAATTTATTTGCTTTGATTTGAGGGTTTTGTTTTACATTTTATTCTCATTCAGCAAAGAGCTAGCCCAGAATTACATTATGCCATGGAAGTAAATGAGTAGTCAGTATGAATTGACTAGTGCTAGTCAACTATGGTTGAGGACTTCCATATTTAAAAATAAGAGCTTTTATTTCAGACTTTATTGCTACTAGTGCAATACACATTTATTTATGCATCAAAATGACAGTTCCCTCTAATTTCAGGTATCACCATTAACAGCTAAAGGAGCTTGTGAAATGTGCACTGGGAGTTCCACAATAGTGAAAAATTACTTCCAGGTTTGCCTTCTACCCTAAATCATATTAAGATTCAAATCCAGATGCCCACTAACAAGCAGGTCATAATACAAAAATAGTAACAGCCCAGGACTTGATTTCAAGAAGGCAAGTTGGTCCACATGTAACTGTGGATACAATAAAGATTTTTAATAACAATATTGATGTGTGAAAAGGAGAAGAGGAAAAAAAATCCCAAAACAAAACAAACCCCAAAAAACCAAAAAAACAACCAAACAAACAAAAAGAAAAACCCCACAAAAGCAGCCCAAGCCATAGCCAGAGACTGCAAGATTGACAAGTATTTTGTAAAATTAATTTTTCTCTTTAGCAAATTAGTATGAAACTCAACCCTTCAATCCCTTTGATATCATATTAGATGAAATTCCCAGCTTAACTTAATTCACAATGCCCACTTTCTAAATCACTAAGTAGAAAAAAAAAAAAAAAACCCACAAANTGTGCACAGCATATCTACCCATCACCTACTCTCAAATGAAATAGGAACTCCTAACCTCTGAATCCAAACTACCAGAGTATCATTATCTCATCAAAACTACGTGGGCATTCTTAGTAAATTGAGATTTATTAGTTTTAATCTGTGTAACCAGATGATCATCATCAGATTAGAGTGATTCACTACTTTGCAGCTTGTACCTGCCTTGTAAGAGTCACGTGAGAGATAACATGGTTACATCAGCAAACAGACATACACTTGGATTGTTAGACAAAAATTAGCCTGTCCCTTCAAATACTGATGAATCTGAAGTACGCTCTAACATTGCACAGCTGCAGATAACAGCTTGGGGGCTCAAAAATTAGATTCAGATTCCTGGGGTTCTGGATGTTGTATGGAGATCCATGTTTCGAAAATAGAAATAAAATAAGCTGGGCAATTCACTGCAATTTTCTCACCCACGGGCTTAGGTTGTGCTTTTACTTGGCACGTGCAAAAAGGAAAAAGTGAGTATCTTTTTACTTGCCACATCTGGTTCTCATGTGTGTATCAAGTCATACACCTATATTTTCTTTTTTGTTGTTGTTTTTAAAGGGATGGGGAAATTTATTTGCTTTGATTTGAGGGTTTTGTTTTACATTTTATTCTCATTCAGCAAAGAGCTAGCCCAGAATTACATTATGCCATGGAAGTAAATGAGTAGTCAGTATGAATTGACTAGTGCTAGTCAACTATGGTTGAGGACTTCCATATTTAAAAATAAGAGCTTTTATTTCAGACTTTATTGCTACTAGTGCAATACACATTTATTTATGCATCAAAATGACAGTTCCCTCTAATTTCAGGTATCACCATTAACAGCTAAAGGAGCTTGTGAAATGTGCACTGGGAGTTCCACAATAGTGAAAAATTACTTCCAGGTTTGCCTTCTACCCTAAATCATATTAAGATTCAAATCCAGATGCCCACTAACAAGCAGGTCATAATACAAAAATAGTAACAGCCCAGGACTTGATTTCAAGAAGGCAAGTTGGTCCACATGTAACTGTGGATACAATAAAGATTTTTAATAACAATATTGATGTGTGAAAAGGAGAAGAGGAAAAAAAATCCCAAAACAAAACAAACCCCAAAAAACCAAAAAAACAACCAAACAAACAAAAAGAAAAACCCCACAAAAGCAGCCCAAGCCATAGCCAGAGACTGCAAGATTGACAAGTATTTTGTAAAATTAATTTTTCTCTTTAGCAAATTAGTATGAAACTCAACCCTTCAATCCCTTTGATATCATATTAGATGAAATTCCCAGCTTAACTTAATTCACAATGCCCACTTTCTAAATCACTAAGTAGAAAAAAAAAAAAAAAACCCACAAAAACATTATAAACAAATTTTTAAAGAAACTAAAAAAAAAAAAAAACAAGCCTAAGAAGGAACTATAGTCAGAAAGTGTTCTCTTTAATAAAATAAACTAAGTTATAGAAAAATAGTGGCACAATTCTTCCTAGTTTCCTAATTGTGCTTTACAAGAACATTTATTACCCTGAATTTGTTACTATTTTGACTGAGTCATGCATCACAGAATTATTTAGCTCTGCTAATCAGCAAGACATGGGCACAAAACAAGAAGATAGCTTATCAAAACATAAATTTGCTTCCGTACTTCATATGGAAACCACAGTGTAGTTGTGTGTATTCTATTTATATGATTGCATTGAATTAACACTTGAAATCTTGTAAATATAGAGGTACTTCAGTCATACTGAAAAAGTGTACATGTAAAGGCCCTTTATACTTGTCATTAACCCAAGGATGTGGCTCAGCTACCCAACTGGAACACAGATTTGGGAATCTGGTAAATATTTCTGGACTCAGTGATTAGCAAGACCTGCACTCTAATGTGCAAAAACCTTTTTTTGTTTGTTTGTTTGGGGGGGCTTTTTTGTTTATTTATTTTGTGGAGCTTTGCTTCTTTGTTTTGTGGGGTTTTGCTTCTTTGTTTGGTCTTCTTTTTCACCTTAAGAGCTCCCCGTTGCTAAGAGGGTGTTGTCAAATGTTGCAGGTGGAGAACCACCATCCTGCCATTATCATGGCAAACATTTCACCAAAACTCTAGCATCACAGAAGTCTGCAGGACACCCTCCCATTTCAGATGTTGAAAATACAAAGCATTTGATGAGCAGAAGAGGCAGCCTTTGAAAATAATGGCTATCATCAGCTGAACGGATAGCACTGTGGTTAAAATGAAGTCCTGCACGCACAAAACCATTCACATTTATGCTAGTTTACCTAGGCACTTTCAGCAGAAGAATGGAATGGAATGGAAAATTTGTTCTGTGATATTTCTAATGTAGAGTAAGTTATAATATTAGAAAAAGCTGTGGGCAGAACCAAGACTAGATATTCAGAGAGAAACAAATTTGTATAAGCAGTTGTCACAGAGTTTTAAGTAAGCTGCTAGAGATTTCAGTTTCTCTGAAAAGCTTGAATAGTTTGGAATAGAAATATATTTGCCTTTAAATCATCTGCTTAATTGTCACATAACACTATGTGAAAATCTTAACTAACATGCTCTTGCAGCCATGCCATAGCCTCCTGTCCTGCCTCCCCTTGGGGCAAGACATACCTTCAAACATAAATGCATGTCTATGGGGGCACCTGATGACTGTGCTCAACCAGTATATGCCACAGCCCCCCATCTGTACTTCTGCCCTGTGCTCTCCTGCTATAGGCAGAACAGCATACCTGGTTGTGGAAGCAGCAATCCTGCATGAAAGAAACACTGGCAGCCTTGTTCTGAATGAGGAAAAGGCCCTATATTTAGAAACTATCAGAATCCGGCACCAAAAATGTGTCATAAACATATGCTGCCATGAAAAAGAGAAAGGCTCTCTTCCGGGCTTTCATACTTTTGCAGTTGGTAATTTTTATACCAGTATGCAATCATGTACAGAGCTTTACAGTGAATCAATATTTCCCCAAAGGTTTTTTTCTCATTAAAGAATGCATGTTCCAATCCAGACAGAAAACTAAGTAAGGATTGATTGAGTGGAAATGGAACAGAAAATCTTCTTCGGGGTTCAACTACAGATAAGCTTCAACCACTCAGTGTAAATTTATCATCACAAAATCCTCCATGAGACAAGTAGACCAAGAGAGCTTTCATACTAGTAGAAATGATGATGGATATGACTGTCAATTTCATCCCTCTTGAAAACAGGTGGTTCGCCTCTATAGCAATGGATGAGAGAACACTGCTCTCCCAAGAATATCTCCAACTCTGGCCAACACTCTCCTATTTCCACTTGCACAAGAACTTGTTTCTGTAGCAAAAATAGATTATATGTCAATATATTCAGACTAACAATTCTTAAGTGGCAAATGATAGAAAACCCTTTCTATAAATTGTCTTACCCTGTGAATGCATTCTGGCAGCATCTCACCATCAGCTCAACAGTAAAGACTCAGAACCTCTTAAAAAAGGCAAAAGATTCAGCTAGGAAAAGAAGAAGATATTTTATCTTATCTCAAAAAGCAATTTCTTAAGTCAACTCTGAGGTCTCATTTCTTGCTAGAGAGGGGAAAGATATAACCGAGAAACAAATTTTGCTTTTGACAATTTTCTAATCTCCATCTCATATGGGGTTGAAAACAAAACATGTTCAAACAAAATACCTTTTTCTTATTTCTTAGTTGCAGGTGGAGGAAACAAGATTGCCAACATCATGCCCAAAATATTTATGGAGTAGAGATGCTAAATGAACACGGCCTTCACAAAATTTCAGAAAAATCCCATATTAATAGCTTTGCATGAACCATATTTCTTATGTTCTTATCTTACAGATAAATTTTTTTGCATGCAGAACCCCAGGAATTTTAGAATCAGAAGCTCGCAATGGACAGTGATTTATTCTATTATTTTAAATGCGAACACAGTCTATATCAAGCCTCAATTTTTTGTATGTGCCAAAAATTTCCCTTAAAAAAAGCTACATTTGAGAAAAAAACCCCACAAGTTTTAGTTCTATACTTTTTAGGTTTAATTCTAAAAACATACAATAATCTGAATGCAATTACTGCAGTCTAAACCACTTAGAGTATGCACTGCAGTAGCACAGATGAATTGCTTCATTTTCACAGCTGCATACTTTAATTCAGTGAACACTTCCCAGACTGTTTTGCTGCTACCTTGAATATCCACTAAGATAGACTTCCCTTTAAACCACCATGCAGATTAGTTCCAGCAGCTTATGTTCTGCATCAGAATTCCTTTAACACAAACACACAAAAGCTTCTGCAGCCAAAACAATATGCTTCAATAGTTGGAAATCATAATAGATATTTGAAACTGTAAATATGGACACTGTAAATATATCTACCTATTAAAGAGCTTGCTCTTTCTCAGTCAATAGAGGGTAAAAGAGTCATTAGGAGGTAGAACTTCTTGCTGAGGAGTGTCATTAAAGCAGACACAGAAGACAAAATATCTAACAGGTGCCTTTCCACTATGCCAAATACAAACCTGTGTTAAGTATCTGAAATGCATATACTGTTCTGCATTCTAAACTGTGCATTTGGAGGTGTGATGTAGGAAGGACCTGTCACTGTTAAAACTGACAATCCAAAACACGCACGGAGGGAAAGGGAGTACTTTTTTATATGAATGCCATATGTACCTCTGCTCTCCATCAAAAGACTTCAGCAATTAAACCAGACCATTTTTTTCTGAGTCTTTATTGATATTTAACTCTCCTATGCTGAAGCTATTGTTTCTTGTGTTCTTGGTAAACGTGCCCAAAAGATGACCTCCACTGTGCAGAAAAAAAGGAATAAGGGGAGAGATTTCTATGGCTGGATTTAAATAATGAAAAATCTCTGGAAGGTTTCCTTGCAGCATAAAGGCTATGAAGAGGTAGAACAGCTGTGGGAAGTCAGAGGTACCACCAAGCCCTCAACGGCCCCAAGCAGGCTCACTTTGAGACCCCTTTTTACCACCACTCCCAAGACTCCCAAAGCCAGGGTCAGCTCAGAAGTGGGACCTGCAGCTTCCAGTTTGTTTCCAATCCCAAGGAGCCTCGCCTTTCCACCTTTTCCATCTTTTCTTTCCTTGGCAAAAATAAATATATTGTAAGAGAGAATTCATGCAATGTTTCCTGTTACTTAGCGCTGCGTTTGCTGCTTGGTTTTTCAACACAATGAATTTACAAAAAAATTAGTAAAATTGAATAACACTGTAGCATTTGCATTCAACATGTGGTGACAAAACATGGTCCTTACATTTGGTGACAAAGGCAGTGTTTCTGAAACATTCCAACTCTTTGGGAAGTTACAAGTGTTTCTAAAATGTCCTGTGGTTCATGAAAGCAGCTTTTCTATAAAAAAAGAGACAATTCTGTTGCTTGTAATTATTATATCACAGGTACACAATGTCAAATGTCAGTCGGGAAGGATGTTTCTGTCCCATGAGACATTCTCTCCCTGGTCTAATTCCTAAATTAGTAAGAGCCAAAAATGGAAGCAAAGGCATCTTAATACAACAACATATCCAAAGGATGGAAATGATGCTGAGCAAGCTCAGACAACATCTTAAGATAAAATCTCCTTCTTTTGTCATGTCCTTATTATTTAAGGTATTTGTTCAATTTATATTGAGTTTCTATATGGGATTTTATTCCTCTAATTTCAGAATTTATTCTGAGGTTAAAAAAAAAGTATATATATATATATATATATAAAAAAATAATATACCTGTACCAGTAAATGCAATGTGATGGTGCTCTAGGGAAAAAAAAAGAAAAAAGCCTAGACAGCTTTTTTTGTCTACCTCACATTTCTTTCTTTGTGTCATCATATACCCTGTCTATTTTTATTTTTTATGGCTTTGGTTGCCATTTCTGTCTAATTCCAGACATGGTTTTTTTCAGTCTTTGAAGTTTTAGCTGTGACTTGGATTGTCTGATTCAGCCTTTTGAGACTGAAATCTCACCTGGCTGTATGAAAACTTATTTGAAAAACCAAGGGGAATATCAAACTTATTAAATAAACATTCTAGATTATCCTTACTGAATTGTGCCTAATCCTTCCAGAAAACAAGAGATGATTGGAGATGTGCTTGCACTGAGTCTCATCATTATTCCCATCACAACTCAAATGGACAGGCTCTGCCTCAGACCTGCCTGCAGCTGACAAAGGTAGAGCTGCATTACATTTTGTCATAAATATATAGGATCAAATGAAATTAATATTGCATGACTATGGAGAACTGCAGAGAAGCAATACTGAACCCCTCTTCCTCCATGAAATTTGTTTCATTGCATGGGGGAGTTAATCACCTTGAAAGAGCATCAGTAGCAAGGAAGGCTGGCTCTCTCTAACACTACACCAAAGCAGATCCAAGCTTTTTCTCACTGTAAAAAAGAAAATATAATATTGATACTTGGTGCATTCACTTGAACTTTCAGCTATAAAATGAAGCCAGGCTGCAGCACAAGTACAGCTGTTGTGTTAGTGGAGAGAAGATTCCTCTTTGGCTAGGGGAGAAAAGCACCCTGTCACTGGGACAAAGGAGCACAGAAGGGCATGAGTTTTCCCTGAAGATCTTGATTCACCTATGAGTTTTCTTTGTGTTTGTAGTGGCAGATATTTACATTGGGCACATGATATTCTTATTGTAAATATTGTTGGAAGACAAATAAGGAAACCAACAATCCAGTTTCCAAGGAAAAACAGAGAAGGAATTCTGCCCGAATGCAATTTACCTTCTACACTGACCAGCTAAATTCATCTAGGGATTTTAAAAGTGTAGGACATACATAACTAGCAGGATAAATAACTAGGAAGAGTAAAATTTTTGCTTTAAACAAAGATACTCCATGCAAACACTCTAAATGTATTGGAGAACAGACATTCACGTTGACAGCTGAATCCTCCAACTCTGAAATCAATACATTCTTTGCTTTCTACAGAACGTGTGCAAATTTACAGTAATAGTACTTGATTCATGTAATTAGAATAATATTCTAATTAAAGACTCTAGGGTATGATTTCTGCTTGCAGAATCTGATCTAATTTCTGTGAGAAGTACTTTTTTCCTATTATTGGGCTATACAACAGATCCACAGTAGTTCAGGTCCATGAAGATCAAAAGAAAGGTTTTCAACACAGCAACAGGCATTAATATCATTCTTTCATAGTTCAAATAACAGTGAAGGAAAATGGAAAGGATACTAACTTATCTCTTATGAATATGGTAAATTAGGGGGGATTAATTACTTAAACCAATGCTGATTTTGTCACTTACTTTGCACTCCCCTAATCTGCATGCACGCACCTTTAAAATCCACAGTGATAAGTCAGCTTCATTAGTCTTTGTTAACACTGTTTGGATACCCGGGATGAGGGTAGCAGACTCTGAAGTAAAAAGTCAGTATTCTATCCTATTATTACCATATGACTGAAACACGTAACACATTTCTTATACATGTAAACCTCATTATAAACAGGATACTCTGGAACTGTGGATTTTTTATTAGAACTATAAGCACAAAATCCTACTAATTATGTTTTTAGTCAGGTCATGTCAAATGATCAGGGATTAACCAACAGCATTACCTCAATTTGACTGACAAAAGTTGAAATTAAATCGATTAAAAGAAACCCAAACAAATTTGCACAGTTTTTTTTCTATAAAGAAGATAAATTTAACCAAAAAGAGAAGTGAAAAAGCTTTGCTGTAATGTTATTTGCTTAGTGAGAGTAAATCAATTCTGGGTAAAATAGAAAATTTAAAAAAAAAAAAAAAAGAGAAACATTTTTCCAAAGAGCCCTGAAGTCTTCTAGAGGAAGGAGACATATGATGCAGCTTTGTTAGCTCCATCTAAGGCTGTACTTTTCAGTCTGGGTTAGCCACTAAAGAGACATAGCAATTCAGTTCATCCCTAGGCACACACTTAACTTCCATTGTACAAAGGTAGCCTCAATTATTTCAATGAGAATGGTCCCGTAAACAGTGGCATGCAGAAATGTTTGCAGAACTGAAGCTTTTACTTGGTGATGTGCTCGAACAGCTTCACAATGATGTCTGTTTTCCACATCAGATATAACCTGCTGTTATTTCCTCATAAGGAATGAAAGTGTTAAAATGTTAAGGAAATAATTGCAGTTAGGGTTATATTCTTTGAATACTTTGCTAAATGATAATAATTTAATGTCTTTTTTATTGAAATATAATTTGCCTTACTTGCAGTGATTCTTTTGGATGAAACAATTCTTCCTTACTCTCTCTCAGACACTATATTTCTATCTGGTTTTTAACACTAGATATACCCAGGTCTGTTCTATACTAGTCTGTGTTGGCTTTAAATCTTACTGGCTTTTTCAAGTACACTTTATATAGGTATATAAAATTATACAATATTTTTGGTTTATTTGCTTTTAAACTGCTGAAAAACAGCATTTTAAACTCATTGACACTTATGACAAAATCCAACCATGAGATACCTGAAGACAGAAATGCATTTGCCTCTTGATCATTGTGCATTTATTTAAATAAAACAGATCCCAAAATGTTTATAATATTACCCAGTTATACTCACCAGTAGATATTTATCATTGGAAACAACAGTTTACACTGAAAAATTTAACTGTTGTTACATTACTCAGGTTTTTTACACTTCTTTTGTTCTATGCATTTGTTTTTCTGACAACACAAACTTTTATAATCTCTCCCTGTAGTAATCAGTCCCACTATAGGGAAAGCACTGAGCTCTTTAAGGATTTCCAGCATAGCAAACTACTTCCCTTTTTTTTCCTTTTTTTTTTTTTCCCATTAATTCATTATTTGTTTAACAGTCCAGCAGTAGCATTAAGTAAAATTTCAGTACCTGACTGCTTTATGTCTGCAATACAGTTATGATCATTGTCTAACTTGTTACTAAAACTTAATTTGTTTTTTGGGGTTGTTTTTGTGACAATTTTCATGCTACAATATATAAAAATGCAACATGAAATCCACTGGTAGGAAAAAATGTAGAAAGTGCCAGCACTTTTATGATTGAAAACAATTCCATTGCAGCAGACCATGGAGATCAGAATGTAGCTACAGTTTGCCATAAACCTTCACCCTTTTTAAGCATTAGAGTTACACTGCCTATTTTAAAAATGAGTAATATGAGAAAATGTGGGAACAGCATTGAAGTTTTAGATTTTTCATACGCTGCACATAGGAATTTTGGAATTTTGTGTCTCCTACTTCAGAAGATTATAATGTGATCAATGTGATCTATCAAACTGCCCAGTAGTTGAAATTAACCCCATCCCATGACAGATTTTCTGTTTTAAATGTGGATTAATGAGAAAACTGTAATCCAGTGCACATTTGCACCAAAAAAAAAAAAAGCTTTGCTAGTTGACAAAAAATCCAATTTCCAATTTTTGTCTCATTTAAAAAATGACATATGGAATTTTCTGAAAGGCATATGGTACTAATTAAACATGGTATGAGTCCCCCAGACAGTCAGTATAGCCATGAGGTATCCAAGGAATGTTTCCCCTCAGTATACATTATCTGTGTATTGATTTGATGGTCTGATTGGATAAAAGCCTTGGTAGCAAACAATGTTTAAGGATTTGGGAACTGTACTTCTATTCTTATCCATATGAATGCTGCAGTTGCCAAGGAAAACTGAGATAGTTAATAAGCAAGCAAATTAAGAACTAATCAGGACTAGTTTACTTTCATTCATTCATTAACCACTTATTTTGGTATTTATTTTCAATCTTTGTTTTTACATTTAGAGCACTGTTCTGTGATTCTTATGCCAGAAACCACAAAATTAAAGTCATCATCCTATTTTTTTAAGAGAAACAATAAACTAGATTTTGTACATTTTAATGACTAACAAACTACAAACAAACACCTAGAAGTAAGTTGTTTGATTGATTTTGAAAATTCTGATATATATACAGTGTGTATAAATACATTTTCATGTACCCAACATCAATTGCACTAATAAATACTTGTTCTACTATTTCTGTTAGGTATGAGTAAATTACTAACTGTAAATGTTAGTCCACTTCTAATAACTTTAATTCTCTTTTCAATTCAAAGATATCAGCTTCCTCTAGCATATAGTAGGTCAGCTACTGAAAGGATTAAGATATTGAATGCTGTATTTGTTCTGATTCATAGTGATCACTTCAGGTAAAACTAATAGCAGCAGTGTATTCTCACAGTCATTATTGGGCTTATACTATCCTAAGCAAAATAAAAAGTAAAATGGTTGAGTCCTCTGAGCTAATGGGGAAATGCTAAATGGCCTTCTGTTAACCAGAGTATTTCTGTGCAAAAGAACATCAGAGTCTCAACACAACTATGTCTAGCATCACTGGGTTATTTTTACTGAGACACTTCTTGAAGAGTAACAGAGCAGCAGTTTGTGGCTTGAAAGGTAGCACTGACTCCTTTGTAGTTCCAGTAAATTTCAGAGTAGTAAAAAAGACAGTACAATTTCAATAGTGCTCTGAACTGGCCAACTTACTCCATCTACCACCACCTGCTAAATCTATTATCACCACTAACACAAAGAAAATGAAAACTGCTTCCAGGTCCCCCAACAGCTAAATATGCACTCTGCTTTTGATAATGAGACTTGAGAAAAAGCAGTGTGAGTTAAGTAACAAGGGTGCCACTCAGTTTAAAGCATCCTAAAATAAAGTCACCTGTGACTCTTACACCAAAAATAAGATGACACTAAAAATAGACCTGTAATATTAATAGCCTGCTGCAAAATAGTTTAACACTTAAGATACAAAAGCCTCTTCGCAAATGAAACATGGCAACTGAAGAATGAATTCTGGACAATAATGTTATTTTTACACTTTCTGTACATTATGCTGAAAGATGTAACCAGACTCTTACCCAACTACTAAAAATATTGCACATACATAGAATCTTGAAGGTTCTACTTTAACAGGTGGTTTCAAAATATTTTCAAAGCATGTAGAAACAATAAGTTTACCCTGTAAACATAAGATCTTCTGCTCTTGACATGCCATATCAATGAACTGAAAAGAGCAATAACATTTAAGGTGGCTGAATGCTCATTATGTAAAACAAGCTGCATTTTCCTGCTCTACCCACAACATTACTTCTAATTGTGAAACAGATTAAGAATTGTGCTCTCTGCCTTACTGCTCTAAGATTTCAAATATCCTTTCATTTTAAAAAAACACTTGCCCTTAGAGGTTTTTAAAACTGAAAAATTCATGCATGATTAACAGTTCTCCTCATATCAAGGAGTCTTTCTTTTCTCCTGTATATTGCACCAGACATATTGAAAGCCTACATATACAAGATACATACAGTATGCTAGATGACACTGAAAATCTAAATTCAGAAGGCTAAAAAAACACCAAATCAAAACAGCTTTAAGGAACAAGATTTTTATACAGCTGTAGAATATTATTTGCAGGTTTGCTTTTATGTAACAAATTAACACAGCTTCCTAACCCTTCCTTCCTGCATTTATATTTCATACATTATGCACCAAAATAAAAAGAAAAAAAAACAAAACCAAAAAACCAAACCAAACACAAATAGAGATCCTTTCAGCCTGACTATCCTGGCAGCAAAACCAGCAGAGAATTTTTCAGTGATAAAAACAGAGAATGGAAGAAAACAGACCAACCTTCACAATGTACGTCACACCAGGTCCCAGGATCTTCTCACTTGAGTGCAGCCATCCCCGAGAGGATTTATTGACAAAACTGCTAGTTTGATTCCAATCTTCACTTCCCAGGTGCATTTCCTCTGACCGTGCTTTTTTCCCCATACTCATCTTGCTCACGTCCTGCTGAGAACACGAAGTGGCAGAGACAAGGTTACATGTGTTGTCTGAAGCCCCTGCTGCTGAACTAGAAGCACTCGAGCTTCCCTGCAATTTGGAGACAGCAAGCTCCTTTACTGCAGAGGAAAGGTTTTTGATACCCAAAAAGCTGCCCGTGCTAGAGAGTTTCAAGTGGGACACTTTATGGATGAGGGTACACAGGGTGGTGGGTCCATCTTCTTGGTCCTTGCGGAGACCCTCTGGTGAGACCAGGTACGAAGGTGAAGCTGAAGTTGTAGAAACTGCTGAGACCTTGCTGTTCATGGGCAAATTGTGAATAAGATCATCAACAGATGTCACAGAATCATTCCTGAAGCGGTTATACTTGGTACGTTGAAGCATGCCCTTGCTATCTGCTTTCCTGCATATGTTCTGGCAAAACTGATGCCAATGCAGGAGATGCCTGTACTAACATAGCAAGCAATTCATAACAACACGGAGGGTTAACAAGAGTTTAGGGTAAAAAAGAAAAGAGTATAAGGAAAAATTTCTTTTGGTTCCCTGTTAAGGTTGGGTGAAGTAACAGCTTTCTGTGACTGAGATCCCAGTCCTGCTTAGAGCTGCCAACTCGCTCACAGCAAAAGCATGACTCACACAAATGAGAAGGACCCTTTTCAACAAAAGGCTGTGAACACTGCAAATCACTTCCTGTAGCCAAAAAAAAAGAGAGAGAAGAAAAAAACCCCACATCCACCCACTTACAGCACACTAGCACCAATCAATTCTCAAATTCCCTTTTCCTATCTTCTCAAACAGATACTTCCTCCCAATCTTTAATTCCTATCCCCTCCCACCACCCTTTTAGTACCAAAGGCAATTACCTTTAAAACTGAATTAATAGCCTGTATGAAACACCATACTTTATTCATCTGTTAAAATGTTCTTCCACCTTACATATTTGTGAAACCATAAAGAAATCACAATTAGATAGCAAATAGATGAATAATATTTGCATAAATATAATCCCCCTCCCCTGCCCCTGCAGCAGAACACAGACACCTTAAAGGTTTTCTGAACAGATCAACAGAACTAAAGAATATATACATTTTTTTACATAAAAGCAGCCTAACAGTGCCTTTTTTGTCAATGCAGTCCCTCACAGAAACTGTTATATTCAAATTTTGATAGAGAAAGAAATCTTTCTTCCCTGTTACGCTACAAGAACATTCTATTTTAATGCAGGAATTACATAAGTACCTATGTGTGAAGAAAAGTATTTTTCTGATGTCCGACAACAGGCTTAAGAGAGGTTTTTTTCTTTCACTACTGATATTCACTCCGAAGAAAAACATGAAGAGGATCTTCATTTCACTGGAATGTTTGGTTTGATTCTGAAAAACGGAAAAAGCCCTGAAAGAATATTAAAAAGTCCAGGTAGCAGCAAACTGACATCCTGCAGTGAAAAAAAGAAAAAAAAAGTGCCTTTATTAAGCATAAATGTCAGTCACAAACACTGAAGAAGCAGCAAAACATGCAGAAAAAAGGCATTTCATTTCTCCTGCAATTTCTTTAAAAGTCCAAATGTGTACAGCGTTGTAATACACAATGCCCATCACAAGCCATATGGCTTTTTCCTATAAATCAATCTGCTTTGCAAAACATTTTTTGGATGTAGGACAACATACCGCATTATAAAAAAATTCAGACCAGAGAAGTTGCACAGTGCAAAGCAATTTTTTAAATAAATTACCTACTGCAGCACAACTTAAAGGAAAAAAGCCTATGGAATTCCTTCCTTCTCTCATGACTAAAGGCTGCAGCATACAAAGTGCATATACAGTGAAACAGCCGGCTTAAATAAAGGTATTTAATTAGTATATTCATGACATACTGAATTAAGTCACCACCTCTTTATCCCAGCGGTGATGAATAATGGCAATGTCCTAATCAATGTAAAGCAGTTTTCTACTGATCCGCAGAACGGTCTTTCATCACCACACTGCAATCCTGCTACAGCACCCTCACAGCATTCATTCCTCTCGTCATCCTCCTAGCACAGCAACAGCAAACACACACACCATAGCCTATTTTTACGTGTCTCTACTGCCCAGAAAACCCTACTGCTCCCGAACGGCTCTCGTCATTAGAAGCGGCCAGCAGGACTGCAAAATGTGAATGAGATGCTGCGCGTGTGAATGAAAGGGCTGGCTAGCATCCCCACGTTTCTGTGAATGAAGCGAGGCCTCGCAGCCTCTGCCAGGCAATCCCTCGGGTGCTCACCAGCCGAGCCAATACCAGCCGGCTTCGATGACTCATTCAGCAAAGCCTTGCTAAATAGTGGAAGATCCCATTTCCAGCACGGGCGGCACCTGCTTTTGCTGCGACACCAGAAAATGAAGCCGGGATGTCAGCAAAGGGGAGTGGGTCACGAAACCCCCGTGCAAGACGGGGTGATGCCAGAGAAATGCCTGGGGTGTCCGCAGGAATGGCAGGTGAGGAAAACCGCAGAGTCATATCCGTGTTTCTCCCCGACTGCGTTCATTCAGCCAATTCATTTACATCCAGGATAGGAACATGAATGTGCACATTTCGTTTGATATTCAATTGCTCTCTGTGCGCCCGCAGATTCACAGATTTTACAGGTTTGCCTTCAGAGACCTCTGACAAAAACGAAAACAAAACAAAACAACAAAAAACCCCACAACAAACAAATAAACAAACCCCAAACAAAAACGCCACCCAACCGACAAAACCCCCCATAAAAATAACCACAAAAACAAACCCAAAGCTCTCCTTGCAAAAAAAAATTGCATATACTTATTTCTCCATTATTTACCCTGTTAGCACAGCAGATATTTAAAGGCAGTATGAACATCACTCCAGGGAATGGTAGGCAAAGGGAAAGCTCGAGCATAAAAGCTTCCTAGAGCACCAGCAAAAGGTCTAATTTTTGAAACTTTCACTGGACAGCTTCCAAGGCATTCACTGGATGCAGAGCCCTCCTGCAAATCTGACATTAGACACTGCAGAGGAGCAGAAGGCACTGAATTACCCAGTGCTTGAAATCCAGCACCTATTTCAGTGTCTGATCAGGAATCTGCCTCCCTTAGAAATCCAGTCCTAGGGTAGGAGAACTGAACAAATCCAAACCTTGCCTTTTACAGTTCCTGGGACTAGAAACACTACATAATTTTAACCTGCAGGCAGCAGGTTCAAAGCCAACTCCAGGAAATAATGAATGAAATTAGGAGACGGTGTAATAGGCATAAACTGCAATTTAAATTAAGATCTAGCTCATTTTAGCTATTACCAGAGCATTTATAATGTCCTCTGCATTTCCAGCAGTGTGTCTGGAGTTTGCACACTGACTTTACCATGCCTGCCTTAAACAAGCTTGTTGCTGCTATTATCATATCAAGACAGCAAGACATTCAGAGCACAATTTCTTTCTTACTTCTATTTGCAACCTATGCTAACTCAGCACATGAAGTGGATCCAAGTTCAAAATGAGCCTTTTTCTTTTCTTCTTTTTGCAGGCCTGTGAGCCAGACACTACAACATGGTCAATAAATGACCATGGAACAATTGCTTCTTTGTTGACCCAGTAATAAAATGGCAGGTGGAAATTCAATGTCAGTTAAGTGAAAAATAATACATAATCCTAGAAATACATACACAGCGAGGGGGTGTACTGACAAATACAGCACATCTTACAAACTACTGGTAATTTTGGCACCTTAGACCCTTCTTCTTCCTTTGAATTTTTTCTGTTTGTGGTTTTTTTTTTTTGGGGGGGGGGGGGTTTTGGTTTTTTTTTTAAGCTCTGTCCTCTCATGGATACTCTTCTCAATCTAATGCAGTTCTTGTTTCATGTCACTGCTCCTCCTTTTCTTCCTCCAAGGAGTTCTTAGGGCTTATTCTTAGTTGCCACCTTTTTCCTTCTGCCTCTAAACTACCCCTGCAGCCTGTATTTCAGAAGCTACAAATTTTTATTAACCATAAAGGATAAGAAACTAAATTATGCTAGTGGCATGATTAGAGGGAGAAACTACATTCTGCTGAGGTTTAAATGGTTTTAAATTGCTGCAAATGTAGGATACATTGCCAATACAGAAGCCAAACCAGGTAGGATGATGTGACCGCCATAAAGAGGAAACACATGGAATACCATCACAGTATTCACCAATTTATAGTAAGAAACTCTCCAAAATGGAAAAAGGTGACTTTCAGTCATCCTATTCAGAGAAATATGAATCATATAATCAGAGGTGGCAAAAAATACTTTGTTCCAGTAACACAGTGTGGTCAAGTATATACTCAATACAAATAAGCACTAGAAATTTGAAATTCTGCTGAAATATTTGCATTTTCAGAGTTATTGCCTGGTAGCAGTAAAATTGCTTGCAGGCTAAACTGAATTTAAGACAAATGAGAAAGACCTTGACTTTGGATCAAAAAGACCCTCCAAACTGAATTTGGGTCAACTAAGTTATAAGAAACACTGAGTATGTCAGATAAACATAAATATAAGTGTTGCTAAGAGTTTTAATACTACAAAAAAGTAGCCATAGGGCATCACAGTTAAAATTCCTCTTTATGACATGTCCTAAACAATTACTGTTACTGTGATATAACATTAAGACATCAGCAAATAGGATGCTATTCCTCACATTGCAATATGATGGACACGAGTGTTCATGATCTGCTTTAGTAAATGTTCTCTCTTGCTAAATCTTTAATATTAACAAATGGTCAATTCCCCAAATAAAAAGGTAGCATTACTATAGTACAAAGATTTCTGATATCCTTTGGGAACACTTCTTCTTTTGATAACTAGGAAGGAAAAATATCAGCATTCTTTGCACAACATGAGATAGACATATATCAGAAATCTCTTACCTTCATATTTATTAATCAGCCTAGTTCAGCTTTCTTTATGTGAGACAACCTCAGATGATGTAGTTAACAGAAAAGCAAAATTACACCAGGATAAGCTAAAAGGCATTATGATCTAACCTTCTTAAGAAGTATGTAGCTATTTTAATGAAAAAAAAAAATCTAAAGAGTTCTATATGTTCTGTTTGTACATACTTAATGCAGCAAATTCTGTATTCCTCTGTTTCTCCAATCTACCTGCCCACAGAGCTCAGTTATGTCCTACTGTGATTTCAAGGGGGGCTCATCCCATAGCTGCAAGAATTATGAAAGGCACTGAACTTCCCATCCATGCCAGGGCTATATACTTCTACTTTAAAACATTTTTCAGGAATCAAAGCATAGACTGGGCTCACATCATTTAGATTTTTTTTTTCCTAATGAGTGCTTGACTCTGACATCAGCTTACTGTCCTATGCAAAAACCCCTGAAGGCCTGTAGGTAAAGGGTGCTGTTTTCCTGTAGCAGAAAAACCAACTGACCAAACAAAAGCCAAGGAACACCTCCTTTCCCCCAAAAAACCCCACCTGAATCCAAAACTATTCTAACAAATCCTAGTTAATTTATTTAAAAAAAAAAAAAAGTGCTATAAATTGCCCCCATCTCCCTTTCATCCTCACCCCTTTTCTTTCACTGGATCGGAGTTTTGCTGTTTCCGTGGCAACATTATTGCTAAGGGTGGGCTGCGCCAGGAAATAGGAGCATTATCTGTGGTTTTGCAAATTATTTCTCTGGAAAACCGTACTGTTGAAAGTATTACTATTCAAGATCAGTGATTATTAATCATTAATTATCAACCTCCAACCTAAATTACATCAGGGAAATATAAAATTAAGGTCTCAAATATACCTACAAATTTTTGTGCAGATGGTTATATTTTGAACCAGAAGTTGACCCTAAAAAATGTTCAACAGGCTGTTTTTTCTGTTAGTTGTAAATACCAAAACAATTTTGTCTTAAGACATGTTCACCCATTGAAATATGACATGAAATATTAGGAAGAAAATCAAGCCTGTAATTCCTTCTGCTCCATTAGTAGTTCCTGAGAGCCTACTGTTATAAGTCAATACTCTACAAAAGTTCACAGGAAAGATGTATCTGAGACAATACCCAAATCTGAACATGACACTGAGCTTTCATAAGGAGGGACCAGACAGTGAAGTGCATTAACATCTACAAACCAACACTGAATCAACCCTTACAAACCCCCAAATTTTAATTACTTCTTTCTTTCAGCCAGACACTGATAATAGAGAATTAGCAGCAGTGTAACAGAACTGTATGTCCTAAAAAACAGACAATCTAAAGCTATGCCATGTCTGTTTGACTGCCTGCGCCCAATGCAGACCTTGGTATATAATAGGTCTCTTCCAAACTAAATGATCCTGTGTTTCTATAGTTTTTACTCTTTCTCCCTTTCCCAAACTTCAACCTTCTGCACTAGGGGTCACACTCTAGCTGGAACCTCACCCTTGATAGGGACTCTGCCCTAAGAAATACATCCCTGTCACATTTTCTTTTGTGTCCACAAGCCGTGGCACGGTGTACAAAATGTACTGCATTGTGAGTGATGTAGTGAGAAGCCCATAACAAGGTCCCATGGTTCATTCATACTGATGGAAATTATGCTTCTGGGCATATATGCATTAATGTCCATGTGTCTCCAAGTGTTTCAATTTTAAACAAACAGAAAAACCTGTGATTTGGAGGAGAAAGCAAACAGCAACCTAGTTCACTGACAACTTTTTGTGCTTTTTTGGATTGAAAGCCAGTCATTTACTTATTTTTTAACTGAGAATCTTTTTGGTCCTCATTCATGAAATGCATTTAATAATGCAATAGTTTTCTTCTCTACATTGTAATAAGGTGTCTATTTTTTTGTTGTTTCATAGGTTTTTGAGTACTTTATTTCTATTTTGTTTATATCTTATTTTCCCAGGAAAGTTTTGCAAAGTTGATTTAAAAAAAAACCCTGTATATGAAATCTGACTTCACAAATTTTCTATTGATTCCAATAGGAGTCAAATTTCATTCTCCTTTTCCAAATCCAAATGAAAGTCTGGGAATTTTAATTGTGTCTGACTTTTTGTACAAGATTTCTTAAGTTGTGTGCCACTCATAAGTATGCTTACTTTTATGGAAAAGTAAATGGCTCCAAATCACTTCAGTCATGAACAGTGAAGAGGAAGAGGAAAGGAATTGCTCAGGCCAGGACAAGTGTCTAATACCCACTTGCATCCACTTCACCCTGAAACAGAACCCATTAACTTGTGTCACCAAACGGTACAAATGCTCTCAGCAAACATGGAGCTACACGTACAGCCATTACTGATCAGCTTCAGTACTAAAATATTCTGGCAGTTCTGCAGTAGTGGATAACAGCACCAGTGGAGGGTTATTCACAGCAGCCCTCACAGCACTTATTCCCAGTGAATTAAAAATAAGGACTACTTCTGCATTATGTGCACATACAGCTGACAGGAATGACCATACCTGTTTATGCTAACGCTACTTGCCATCTGACCGGAAGCGATGGTTCACGTCTGTCTGGGTACAGTCAAATGAAAGAGGCATCTGCAGACGAGTGTATATGCGCAGGTATGTCCACATGCCTGCATGTATTAAGGATGCATTCTTTCCTTAGCTGGGTTGCTTTTCTTTCTGGCATGTGAGTTGGCCTACCTTAGATACAACCATACATACGGAAAGCAGGATGGCAAATCTGTAGTAAGACATGATAATGAGGCAGGGCTGGATGGAGGGATTTAAACATCTGTTTAAATGTTCACTTAACTGGATTGAAGTTTACAAATTACATTGGTAGTAATGTAAGGAAAGGCATTAGGTGAAATAGCTGCAGGTGTAAGACTGAGAAATTCTGTTTGAAGATCCATAAACTAAAGCACAGCAGAAGGGAGGCAAACACCCTTAGCTCTAAAAGGAACTCCAAGATTAAAAAAATGTTTAGAATGGCAGAGAAATGGAGATAAAGATATGTTTACCACCCTACTGGCATACACAGCAACCCGTATATTTCAATGTTGTAGCAAAAGTATATAGTACCTTTCTCTAGGTACCCTCAGAAAATGTGGGGGTTTTTGCTCAAGCAGGGAAAGCCCTTGAGAAGTTTCAGTACAATTAAGGCTGAGTTACCATGAAAACCATTGGTATTCTGAGGGGCAGCAGTTCTCCAAAGGACTTTGGGCATACACTCGAGGACCAGATTTCACTAACAGTAAAGAGATGTCGCAAGGACATACAGCAGAAAGGCTAGAGCAAAAGCATGGCAAGTGCTTGGAACAGACAAGCGGAAACAAAGCCAATGGGACAAGCACAGGTAATTACTGGGTGTCCAGATCAGAAGATATCAGAATGGAGAAAAATGGTCAGCTACGAGGGTCTGGAGAATTTGTACATCAACAGCCCAATCTCAGAACTGCCCAGTAGTCATTTTAATGAAGCACTAGTGCCAGGATGAAGAGGTAGAGGAGAAATGCCACCGGCAGAGAGACAGACACAACTCACGAACAGAGAGAGGAAAAAGGGATGCTGAACCCACCATGCAGCCTGACAAGATCTGCTACGGCAATAAGTAAAGCAGAAGGAAAAAATCCTACTAAGTGCACTGAGAACAATCAGCCTTACTACCCAGTGGCAACAGTAGCACTGTTGTCTCCAGTTAGTTCAAGTTTAAGCGACAGCACATCAGAGACTGAGGCAACACTATCATTACAGTCAATGTTAGCTCTCCATAGACGTTGACTGTCTGCTGTTTTTATTCACTTTGACTGGGACATGAAAGAGTAAGGATCCATACTGTTAAAAAATTATCATGTGCCACTGAAGCAACCTGTTATGTGTCTTCTAACAGTCATCACTGACCACCATGAACTGCAATTATCCTTAAATAAAGACTTCATTTAAAAGACTAGCAGCACTATATCTGTCTAGGACTACCAAGATAGTGTCATAGCAGTGCTGTGTCCTACTAAAGCTGATCCTCTAATCAAGTGCAAGAAACTTTACAGTAAATACACAACTTTGCTCTGAACAGTGTGCAAATACTAAGCCTGATTTTGAACAGCACCTTACCAACATATGCTTGACTGGGATATCGAAACCAGAACAAATCTGTTGTTTAGCTACAAGCATGAGGACTGCATGTAGCAACAAAATCCTTAAGTGCAATTAAACTGAATACTCAACAGTTAAGTCTACTACATAAAATTTTGTACCAGAATACATATACACGTCTGTAATGGCATACATATACAGACCACCATGATGAGAGTCAAATGAGAGAACAGGAGGATATTGGGAGGTTTCAGTATAGTAATGTATAGGTAGCTGGTAATGTTCCTGAACTGATACTCTTTCTTACCTCACCAATACCATTTTTATTTTGTTTACATTTTTTGGCCAAAACAATAGGTGGGTGTTTTTAAGGAAAAGCAAATGAATATTCTTCTAGAAAAACACTTCCTACATACACAAACAAAAGCATAATCTATATTTATAATCTCTATGTTTAAATCCTATATTTAATTGCTCTATTCTGCATCTTCCTAACCCTTTCTAGTATGCAGATGGAAATGTGTACACATAACCATTCCACACAAGCTTTCAGTCACACAAAACTAACACGTGCCCTCTGCTGTCCAAGATGCAAACAAAGTTAGAAGGAGCTCTTCCTTTCTACAGAGCACATTAACTCTCTCGAGAGCATTAGCATCTACAGGCAGCTACACAACCTCCCAGAAAATCACACTCACAAATAGAATAATGAGAACAAAAAACTCAGAAGTTCCTGCAAGGCCACATGTGCTGGTTTTGGCTGGGGTAGAGTTAATTTTCACCACCATGCCCAGTATGAGGCTGTGTTTTGGATTTGTGTTGAACACAGTGCTGATAATATAGGGATGTTCTCCTTATTGCTGAGCAGGGCTTACACAGAGCCAATGCCTTTTCTGCTTTTCCTGTGGCCATGCTGGTGAGGAAGTTGGGGAGGCATGGAAGGCTGGGAGGAGACACAGCCAGGACAGGTGACCTCAACTGACTGAAGGGATATTTCAGACCATATGACATCATACTCAGGATATAAAGTAGGAGAGAAGAGAAAAGGGGAGGATGCTTGGAGTGATGGTGTGTGTCTTCCCAGGTAACCATTAAATGTAATGGGGTCCTGCTGTGCTGGAGATGGCTGAACACCTGCCTGCCTTTGGGAAGCACTGAATTAACTCCTTGTTTTACTTTGTTTGTGTGCACAGTTTTTGCTTTCCCTATTTAACTGTATCCCAATAACCAGTTTTGACCTTCCAATTCTCCCTGATCCCATTTCTGGGAAACGAGCAAGCAGCTGTGTAGTGCTTGGTTGCTGGCTGGGGTTAAACCACAACATCATGTTACAGCAGCAAGAATTGAGTGTGGTATCTCATCAAAAAGTATGATCACAGTTTAAGAGGGCAGAAATATCCTGCCTGAGTGTCCCACTTGTTCAGAAGCACAGAGTAATGACCAGCAACCCAATTTCTACTGCTATTTCAGCTTTTGTGCCCAAGGAAAGGAAGCAGTCTATAAAATGTCATCAGTAGATAAACCATCTTGCTCAGCCTTAGGGTGGTCCTTTACAGTAGAAATTATATCTTCATCACTTAAGGAAAAGAAGGGCTATATACTGCCAGGAAAGGTGATGCATATGACATATGAGCAGTGTAGGGAGGATCATATCACTGGTCTTTCTGTAATTGTGCCTATAAAAACACCTTGTAGTTATGAAACTGCTAATAGATCAAAAGAATGGCTGTAAAAAAACCCCAGGTACATTACTGTAATATAGATAATCAAAAATAAAGAGGCTGTTTCAAGTTTTCCATTTTATCATTAAATTTTTACTTCAAGATAAAATAATTTGAAACTTCTCTGTACAGCAGATGCCCAAAATCCTATTAATAAATAAGCTCTGGTTAAACCAGCAGAATATTCAGAATATTTGGCATCACTAGAGATGCAATTGAACTTCACCAAATGAAAATACTTTTTAACAGCTGTTAAGTGTCTTTTGGGGAAAGATACTGATTTTCTAAACCGTCATTAATTTGTTCATTTTGAACAGAACTTTGGCCAAAGAAAACTAAAATTAGTTCCTACCATAAAAAGCATCTACCATAAAAGCATCCTTTACATATACATCATGACTATGAGATTCGTGACCCTTTAGTCCGTTTCTACTCCTTGCAGCTGCTCAATATCCTCTATTTACATACCATTGTTAGATCGACAGCTAATGAATCCACTGACCAAATTCAGCCAAAAACTACAAAGAAGGGGAGATTTGGAAGATGTTGAGTAACAACATGCCCATGGAATCAGCAGGAAGAGGAAAAGATGAAATTATACCTACGTCTCCACAGAGGGAGGCATCATAGTATTAACCTGCATTTCTTAATGTTTTTCATAAACATGCTTTACATATTATCTGTATCACAAAACTTCATAGATAAATGTCAAGACACTGGCAGTATAATCCACATGGTTAGCAGGAGTTGTTTTGCTGTTGTTTAAGTGGAGCAAAAAAGGTTTTATATATGCCACAGAGCAGTGTTTACATTTCCGATTAAGAATCATAAGCTCATCAAAGATTTTCTAATTAAAGTTTGAAACTTTAGACCACATTTTCCTTTCTCTGAAATCCTAAAACTGTTCATAATGTCCTTATTCTATCTTACAAGGTACTCAAACCTGCCTGTCACCCATATCTTCATGCAGACTGGGATAAACCTGTTACAAATGCTTAAAAGAGACACTTGACAGTACAGCAGCCCATCACCGTACTCCAGCCCACTTGTTTTTATTATGGTTATCTCATTTAATATCTCTCATGCTAACACTCAAAAATTTTAAATCTGAGTTTGTCAAGTTCCACATGCAAAAGCAATTAGAACCAGTTCGGTTCATCCTTCAGACATTCATCCCACCATGATTGTGATTATTGTCCCTAGATAGAATACGCATCTCATGATTTCTCACTAGTTAGGCAAACGTCCACCACTGGTCCAGATGTTAAGGTACACATTCAATAGAACTAAATATGATACTGTGGAATTTGCAGTTTACCAACTGGTTTGAAGTAAGCTTAACAGTTAATTCCTAGAACAAAAGGTTAAAAGGAGCTGCTGTTAGTATCTTCTCTATTCTTTTGTTTAACACAAGGAACATGTCTTCTGTGAGTGAATTCTTCATTAGACTAGTCAGTTACTTTCAAGGAAAATAGCTGGTGTTTATTAAAACTTCAGAGAGGCTGTCACAACTCTGGGTGAATTGCTGCTGTAATCAGTCACCCAATTGCTTACTGTTTGTAAGCAAAAGCACAAAACAAAACCAGTGCACATTATTACACTTTTGAGTCTGTTCTTAGCATGGGGAGATAAGGTCAGTATTAGGTATAGTTTTTCTGGGTAATTCTTAAGGCTTAAATCAATCATTAGTAGCTTCCATTGCTGGCCACACTCCTACATTATGCGGTCTGATGATGCAGACAGATATGCTCCCACCTGCTGTGATTCATGTGGTCCAGTCAGATAATACAGTAGCATTATTCAACAAGCTGCGGCAAGGTAGTCTAATATTGGCTTTTCTGGCATTGTCTTCTAAAGTAAAGCCACATGATAAATATTTTTAGTATAAAAAAAAAGTCACATGAAAAATTATCTAATCGTTTCTTTGGTGATCTTCTTGCACTCAGAGCAAGTAGACAAAATATGTTTATAGATTTAACTATATATAGATATATATATATATACATTCACACACATGCTTTTCTCCCTCTCTCTGTCTCTAGCTGATATAAAGAAGTTACAGTTTATTTCCAAGGCTACTTCTCCTCTTAGTGTATATAGCTGCACTGACTCCTACTATGCCTGCAGTTTTGCTTTAATTTGAACATACTTTGTAAAGAAGAAGTAGCAAACACTGCAGGTGCCTTATGTAATTCATTTTTTTCCCTCACCACTATGCAATACTGCATGATGGGAAACCATGCACATATTTTGGCTTATTAATTAATGTTTCTTCCCCTAATTCTCTCCTGAAAATATATTTCCATTGCAGAATGCCTGTGTTAGTATTTAGAGCATAACACACTTCAGACTACCTCTTGAAATTAGCAAGCATATTAATCCAACTTTAATTTAATTAAAGACAGTGAATTAAAAAATATGCAGCAGTTAGGGATGCTGGGGTTTTTTCCTCTTAATTTGGAGTCACATCACTCCAAAATCAACATTTGATTCCTGAGACATTCGAGTGTACTTGACATGGAGATTGGTTCTGGTGTTTGTATGGTTAATCTGCTGAGTCGTGACTACTTGTAACTGTCAAATTCTCTCCAAGGATAAATAATTAAAGCTTCTGGAAGAATAAGCACACAGGAAGCAGTGGAGATTGGATGTACGTAGGTGTTGAGGGCATTAATTTTTATCCAATCGCTGAATAAAAAGCATATTATTCATGCAACCTTGTTCATTCACTGCTACGTGACCTGCACCACAATAGAAGACTGCAGCATCCAGTGCTGAATTCAAGGCATTCAAGGCAATGAGGAAAGGACTCCAACAGTACCAGCACAGAAGAGCAAAATGCTACACTGTAGGTGTAGCATGCAGCTTTTGGTTAATGCTTTAGCTCTTATGACTAATGCTAGAGTGACACAAAAATACTTCTCATTGAATATTTTTCTTTGGGTGCAATTAAAATAGCAAATATAGCCTTAAGGTAGAATGACCTTTTCACTTTCTTTTCAGCATGTATCTCCCACATGTCGATGACAACTATCAGATAAAAAATCCAAACTCATAGCAAACAACAAACAAAAGAATTCATTAATTGGTGAAGCACAAGAAATCCAATGCCTTGTAGTATCTGTGGTACAAAACTTTTGACACAAAGTATTTCAATAAAGCGAATACTGAAAGGTGTAAAATCTACAAAGCAGTTTTAGCTGTGAAGCTCAAAAAAGCCTGTTGTAAGCTCCTGAAGGTTTTTAAAGCACAAGAACAGCTCCCTGTTCCAAAATAGATTCCTCCACCTTCACATTGCTATTCTTGTCCCATGTTAACTCACTACAAATTCTATCTTTGCCTTGATGCCTCACATGCTTGTTAACTAACTAATTTTACATGTAATTATTTATTTGCTTAAATATTTGTATACCACATACAAAGGTGAAACTCAAACAAGACTCTGGTGAAAAAAAATCAACGCAAAAATGCTAAAAATTTGGGTATCTATAAACATACATTAAGGTCCATGGTTACTGGAAAGCAAGGCACCTGCTAGAAGTGTTCATATCATCTCCCACAACTACCTACTCACTCTGGCATTTTTAAATACCAGATCAGTTACATCATTCTTAGTAGCAGATGTAACAGCCTCACATCTTATATCCAAGCACAGGCACAAAAGATTTTAACTCTCATTTATAACATAAAATAATGGTCTTTTAGATAGGCTTGGAAGCTGCAGAATTCCCTAATGACAAATTTGGGTGTTTGAAATGTTATCAGAATAAAAACCCATTTTATTTTTGCATAAAAACAGAACTCTCCACAGATTTCAAGCATGAGGGAAATGAATTAGGTTTTTATCACAAACCAAAAAAGAAGGTGAAAAACAACCAAAGGGGATTTAAAAATTAAACCCCCTGTTATTTAAATATATATAATGNAAAATGGATCCATGTGAGGAAAAGAATTAAGGTCTTCACAGTAGGAAAACAGAAAATCATATCTAGGCACCCAAGAAGAAGAAAATGAAAACAGAAATTTGTATATATATTTATGGTTATAATAGGACAAATTTAATTTAGAAATAATTGGTAAATTTGAAAATACTAAAGTCCTCAAGGAAACACATTAAGTAATTTGTTGGAAAAACACAAAGTGTTTTATCCTACTGCCAGACTTAGTTTGGATAAGCTCTTAGATTTGAGAACAGTCTTTTCAAAAGCATTGCCATCAGACACACTCAGGAATCAGCGTGGAAGTTTGGATAACAGGTAACTCCTCCTCTCCTCCACCTGCATTAAAGTTAAGGAGAGCATTTCAGAGGACGTGAAGTAGGAAATTGAAAATGGCAAAGATTGTCCTTTGTGCTCTTCATTGGCCACCCTCTTCACTGGGACTCTAGTATAAAAATATATTGCTAGGACGGGACAACATGAGATGCAGTTAATCAAAAGAACAAAATTGTCCTGTGTCCCAATGATGTAGTACTAATGGTTACCATTGTAAAACATTTGCCTTACATTTTGAAGGAAATTAATCAACATTGTGATAAATCATATTATATAATTAAACATTAATGCTGGGAACCAAGATTACTGAGCTCCTAGGTAACATCACATTTGTGTGATGTTAAGAACTGTGCGACATTACTCAGGAGAAAATAGCTTTCCTAATGTCAATAAAGAATGTAATATAATCTCCCTCTGCCGTTTCGAAATTGAAAAATGATTAACTGAATAGAAGATTAACACAGGACTAATTCTCCATTTATCATGGTCAGGTCATAAAATGCTGGTCATATCCATGCTAGGTTCATTTCAGGGCTTAGCTCAAGAAAGGTTACTTGGGAAAAGGGCACTGCTGATGCTGTTGTAAGTCAGATTTTTTGACTGTGTATTTTATGGAAAAGAGAATTTTCTCTCAAGGTTCATGGCATAAATTAAAAAAATAAGGAAAGATAAAGATTTTCAATTTTTAAAAACTGGCTAAGATCATATGGTTTTTATAATTCACTGTTGTCATTTGTGATATTTGTGAAAATTCAATTCCTAGATATCAAGAGGTAGACCAACATAAATCTTTTCTGGGCAACAAATAAAGGTGATGAATGAAATCTATGAATGTTTGCTTGCAAAGTTCAGATATGCCAATGAGAATTCGATGTATTTAAAATAGCCACAGAAAGCTATCTCAAGTGTGATTATGGAATCTCAGCAGAAATGCAACGTGTCCATAAACAGTACAACTGTTTTTATCCCGCTCATATATAGCACATGTTTCTGCCACGTTAATATGCAGATTGCAGGTGGGAGTTTCCAGGTTCAAAGCTAATTTTTCCACTGAGTGGCATGTTCCCAAAATTTATTTTCAACCCACCTAATTTTAGGCACTTAGTGGAAGGGCTAAAGTTAGAAACCAAGTCATCTTAAACTCTCTACAGGCTATGGAAAGGTAGTGATAAAGGGCTGGTAACATTTTACTGCAGATGAATTACATCTAGTGAATGCATATTCAGTATTCAGACTGAAGCTATCTGCTTATTAGCAGTTCCAATGTTTGAATATTATTCAGAACAAACAAATTCCATCTAATCATTAAATGAGCTGTATACTTTCTCTTCTTATTCAATCTCAATAGCTACTTCTGTGAACAGCAAGTTGCTGGCCTTTCAATCATCATTCTTTCTCTGTTTATTATCTTTCTAAACAGATTCTTCCTCCTTTCTCCTCTTGTTTCCATAGGTAGCAAGACTGTCTAAGACAGTAGCACAACTGTTGGGTTATTTTTATAACTACAGGTGAATGAGCAACTTGTCCACCTAATGGCTTAGATTACTTTAAAATTACCCGTAGCTCCCAAATACTTCGATTAGCATTCAATAATTTTCTGTTCTCACAGCCAAAACCTCTGCTGGAAGCCTGGGAAGGTATCATTATTTATCAATTTTACTCCAAAAAGCAAAATCTCTGACAAAGAACATGTTGACAGTCACAGTTAAACAATTTTACAGGATGAAACAGTAAGTATTGGAAAATGGTAATAGGAAAAGTAAGAGCATTTATTGCCTTTTGCATTTCAACAACTTAAAAATATGAACACAGGAAACCATATAGTCAGTGTACATAATGTAATGATACATTTTCCAAGCCAAATATAGTTGACTAAATCAAGGCAGAAACATGGGCTGCAACTGCAAAAATAGAACAAAGGAAATGTGGGGGAAAAAAAACCCCTACAAACTCAAACCTACTTGAATTTTAAATATCTTCATACATAATTATCTTCTGATTACTAAGTTACAATACATACTTATTAAAACACTTGTTTCAGAAAAATTAAAAACCCCAGAAGTACATATATCCTGAGATTAAAACAAAATATTCCTACAGTTTTAGTTTACTTGCCATCATAGCCACTCAGAAATCTATCTCTAGAGCTTTACTTGGTACCAGTTTTGATATTCTAGGAAGTTCATACATAACATACTCCAGGTATTTGCCCTGCATATTAAAGTATTTGTCATACATGCAATACACTGTTTTCATTTGCGGGGGAAAAAATCATGAGATTTCTTCTTCTCTATTATATACTATGAGAATCTGAGAGGGAACGCCACAACCAGTCAAGCAGCAGACCTTTTTTTCACTTGTGCAGGGCCCCACCACATTTGCCAGAACTAAATGTGGATGTATACAGACACTATAAACACTATTATAAGCATTTCCGAAGAGGTACTGTATTTTTTTTACTTTCACTGTGAGAAGAAAGCAAAACTTTTGGACATGAAGTAATACATAAATGAATAAATTAATGAATAAAAATACATCTCATGCAATTATAGAATGGAATGATATTTCAGTTCTCTTATGAAACTTTTACTGCTCACTATTCCCTAGGGTAGAATATGCTTTGTAGAATTATCTCAGACAAAGATCAGAACCAAGTACATACATGCTTCTCTCATTTACAATGTTTTTAAGAAGTCAGTTAAGTTCAGTGAAGCCCATTAATTAATAATATGGAAATAGAGAAAGATTACAGGACTTTTTCTCACCTGCTTTATAAGGCTTGTTTTAAACCCAGCAAAGCAAAACATCTAGATTAATTTAAAACCAAACTGAAATCTTGCTACCATTATCTTCCTTCTAATTCTCATCATCTTCTCTATCCATATTTCAGTGACATATGCCATGCACCATAATAATAGTATAAAAAACATTGCATGAAAACAGAAAGGAAGAAAAGGAAACACCCACACACACACAAAACCAGAAAAAAAAAAACAAACAAAAAAAACACCATAAAAACTTTGCACTCAAAGAAAATCCCATGTAGCTAAACCCTCTTGAAAGGATACCAGGAATGTATGTAAAGTAGTGAGGCAGTAAATGCACATTTTGACATTGGCTAAAAAATGAACATATTTTTATTCATCCTTATGATGTGTCTGTACTCTTTAGCATATCACTGAGAGAAATTCACTGACATCTAAGAATGCAAGGAATTTATGCATATAACCCATCTCAAATAATGAATCCTTTTTCAACACCAGGACATGTATTCTAATATTTCATACATGCACCAAAACCAGTACTCTACTCAATACTGTGTATAGCAGGAGAACACAGGGTATCTGCAGGAACAGTATTAAAGCTGTGTTTTCCCTGATTTTAAAAGGAGGAGAATTTAATTCAAAAAGCCTTTTCTGTCCCTGGCAATTATTTGCACTGGGAAAGTACTAGACAGTTGCCTTCCCAACTAATAGGTCCTGAGAATATGGTTGCATATGTGATTGCACTGGAGCACTCCTGATTGAACGACTAAAGAGAACTTGACCTCCTCCCCACTTATATTTTCAAGCTGCAGAAAGAGGCATCCTCCAATTATAAACAAGGCAGATTGAGATGCAACAACTGAATGGTAAGGAACAATCAGCCATTTTTCTCACTCAGAGTGCCACAAATATGACATTCAACCATCTCAAAGAAACTGTGCTCACACTTACCAGATGCTAACACATCCATTTCATTTAGTTTTGCCTTCTGCACAGTGAAAAATATTGTAATTTTGTAGTAATTACTGTCAAACTCACAGCTCTAATCATATTCTGCCATTTTAAAGTGCTTGCATATGCATTTAATGCTTCCAAAGATGTCACCCTAAATACTGACATTTTCTGTTCATTCACAGAAGATATACAGCATTAATAGCCAATGCAACAGCACTTTAATGTAAAATAAATAACCAAGGAAAGTAAGGTTCAAGCAAACGTTTTTGCATTTTAAAATCTGAGGTACATGTACATATTTACATTTGCATTGTAGCAAAATACCCAGCTTCTTCCTTTTAATTTGCTCCATGCAGCAGGAAGAACTCTGACAGCACCAAAATGCACATTGAAGAATTGCTGAGTTTAGATTAGGCTTCAGGCTCTTCCCTTCTATCTTTATTTTGGCCACCATAAAAGTGAGCCAAACACAAGCGCAAAAATAATTTGGTCCTCTTACTGTCTAAATTCTCTTGTGCTTTGAATTGCCATAGTAGAGTAGGTTTAACATTTGGTTGAGGACTGTACAATCCATACTGCAATTTATAGTCTCTTAAAAAACTTCATTTTGAACAACAGTTGGAGCAAAACACATCCTTATCCTGTAACAAGTTGAAACTGGAATATACAAAACATTCCCTTCTGATAAAACCACATGTCTTCAACTAGCATGTTGTATTTATAAAAGCTCAATCACATGATTGACTGTATTAAAAAAAAAGCAGCATATTTAAACGTATTTAAAGCCTTACTACCTAACTTATCGCCTGGAAGCTTCACAAAACTCACAATTTGTAAGGTATTTGAAAGAGAGCAAAGTGCTGTATTTTGGCAGTCATGGGGAATATGTGCTTTGAAAAACATGGGTAAACTACAGATTTTTAAGCACCTCTATCAGTCTTCAACTTCCTCATGAGGAGCCTTGCTACCACTTAACAGCACTCAGGAAGACCTTTTCCCTCTTGCATCCCACCACATATTCAGGAAGGAGCTGACTGCATTGGCAAACCAGTTCCATGACAATGTTAAACTGCCACATTCCTAATGCCTACATTCAGTCCAGTGGCTCATTTTAATTTTACCTTTTGAGAAAGTACAATATTGAACACCCTGAAGGTTAATTTTTTCCATTTGTCCAGATACTGGGTTGAGGGCTTAAATAAGGGGATATAGCTTCAAGTCAATTAAAAGCAGTCATTTGTTGTTGCTAATTTGTAGTAATTGGCTTTGGTTATGTACTGATTAGATAAATGAGAACACATGTTTAACTAACAGATGATACATTACAGGACTGTTTCCTTTAATTTATCATCAATCATATGGAACATTTTTTATAACAGGTTTATTTTAGCATTATGCCATTCCAAAATTCTTCTCTCAAGTGGTTTTTTTCCTCTTGTGGCTCCATATGCTGATTGAAAAAATGTTAAAAGGTACCATGGTAACGCTTGCTATGCTATAAGACATATTGAAGAAAGTTTTCAGACTCCTCAGGCATAACTAAGACATAATAAATGCACATTAATGTCAGAAAAATACTCCAGAGATACACTGCTAGTATCCAGAGATACTATTTTGAGATTTCATGGACTTGTTAATTATATATATATTTCACATTAAGAAATTATTATACACAGAGAGTGGAAAAAGCATCCCTAATGAAAAGAAATTTGGTATTTCACATATGCACATATTTTGCAGTTTAAAATACAGTTCAAGTGCTCTCAAAGTATGAACTGGCAATTTTGAAGTCTAAACTTCACTGCATAGCATCCAACTACTGATGTCAATGATCAATGTCATTAAAAAACAAATGATACACATAAGGATTAATTTTGAGAGACAACAGGTTGAATATTCAAAAGCACATACTAATTTTGACCTTATGAAAGTCCACCTCTGTCATCAAAGACCTAGATGACCAGGTACACTGTTTACACTTCTCTTGTTCCCCTAAAAATCAAACTGAACCTTATCTTCACTGGGGGCTACCTTGCAGCAGCACAGATGTAGCTGATATCAAGCAGGAGAAAACAACATGATCAAGCCAGAGCGCTAATCCCATAGGCAGCCTTTCATCTCCCAAGAAAAAGCACACATCTAAATCCATACTATACTTGCACATTTCTGCCAGCTGGAACCTATGGAGAAAGAACTCCATCTCCTGCCTTGAGGCTGGATAATGAATCTGAGTTCACACTTATTATTTAATTTTCTTTCAGTTGCGACCCCACCCCACATATGATAGTAATATACAATAGTAATAACACAGCAGTGTCCTCTACATTTTTCCAATGGGGCTCATTTCAGATTTATTTTGCATTATGCATATGTACAAAATGGTAGACCTGACAACACAAAGTCTCTGAAACCCACTTCTTAAATGAAATTAAATGTTTCCAATCTGTCAAGACTCTAACTCCAAGCATAACACTGTCTACTCAAAGCAGAGTAATTTTTGTAAGCACACTGTGTAACACTGAATGAAAAAAATAAAGTGACTTCACCTCAAGCAACAATTAGTTTACTCAGTGTCCTGAAATACACCCCCCTTACTCCCATTTTTTTTCCTGCATCTTCCCAAAAGAGATTTTTAAGTCCAAAACCAAAGTGCATTGTCAAGGCTGTATACATTTTTGACCTCTTTAAAAAGTACTGTTCTAGATTTATAGCCTCACCATACTGCAGCTGCAAACCAAGAGCAGTTACAACATATAACCCAGTTCTTTCTGCATCATCTCTACTGATATGATACAAATAAACTTATACTCTATTGGAAAGCTACATACACCAAAGACTTAACAATGATCTTAATATATCAATTTATAAGGTAATTTATTTACCTTATGTGAGGTAATTAAAGAAGGAGGAGCCAGAAAGGGGAAGCTCTGACCAAATTTTTTTGAGTATGGGAATTGTTGCAAATTGCAGTTCAGTAAAAAATGTTTCCGCCATTTCCACACCCACTGTCATTTCCAGAGAAGATAAAATTGTGGCACATTTTGGCCAGTCCTTGGCCTGCGCTATACAGGAATGGAGAGCTCAGGATGCATTCTGGCAGGCATATTCCATGGGCATAGACGTACACACAGTTCCACGGCGCAGATTCAGTTGAAAATGTGAATCAAGTTTACACATCCCCACCCCTCTGCCTGTCAAACACTTGCACTGCAGTGGTTATGTTACCAAGCGCTTCATTCCAGAAGGCATGTAAAGAGACAATCTAACAGTATTTTTTTTTGTGCCTTCACAAAGAATCAAGCTGTTGTTTCCCACAGCCTTTAATGTTTCATCTAAAATTAAAATCAACACGGCCAACAGCAACTAAAGTGGTTTTGGTTTTGTTTTTTTTTTTAAAGATAAACAATTCATGAAATCTGAACTACTAGTAGTATTTTGAGAATCAGTGCATCATATAAACTCTATCCTGAGCCTGAAGTGAGAGTCATGAGGGTTCTAGCTCGGTGCTGTACAGCTGTAGAATGCGTGGCATCAGTGGGTCAAAAGTGGCATTGCTGTGCCAGAAATGCAGGTGATTCCAGCATCATAAAAGGGAGGTTGGGTTGAAAAAATGATTGGGGGACAAGGGAAACTGAAATCCCTCTAGCTCCCTCTGTAAGCTGGTAGAAAGTTCTGGCAAGGTGTGAATTTACAGTAAAAGACAAAAAAGGAGATACTACAGACATGACATTTCTAAGATACAGCTGAAAAAGGTTAGTATCAGGGAAAAGCAAGGACCAATAGCTCCCTAAGGGAAGGAGTTCTGGGAGTCCCATGTGGTGACACAGACAGCAGGTTTAAGGTCCTGGGCCAGTCACAGGCATGCCTGTGACACAGAGGGAATTGCAGCTCAGGCCAGACCAAGCTTAAAGCAGTTCCTGTAGGCTAGGCTTGACCCCAGGACACTCTCCCCATGGTGCTGCCTGGGAGCCTCTTCCCACCACTGCCACCAGTGGGAAGGGGTCACCAGCAGCTGCACTGACTCAGCCACCACAGCCAAGCCCGCCCAAAGTGAGGCCTATTCCCATGACTCACAGACCACGATGAAAACACCACTGCATACAAGAACGGCTTCCTAATCTGCTCGCACTCTGTTCTTTGAACCTCTGATGAAAACAATGTGCTCCAAAACAAAAGTTTTAAAAAATTATTTTCAAAAAACCTTAGCCCTGAGGCCTAACATTTTGAGCCTGCATGGCTCTCTTACAATGATGCTAGGTTCCTGGGAGGAACACCAAGTTGCAGGAGCTGCACTACCAGACTAAGCCAGCAGAAGCTTGGAGTTTGGTGTGCTCCAGCATGAGGGAAAGCTCACAACATGCATCTAATTTTCAACAGTGGGATAACATGCAGAAATTCTTGAAAAATGTTATGAAATAAAACATGTGCTGATATTTTATTGTTCACTTACGTCTTAGCCCAACAACTGCTGAGATGGCTAAAGACTTTTCACTGATTTCAATCACATTCATATGAATAGTTAAGAAGTGGGAAGGGAAAAATCCCATTTTTAGCACACCTGTAAGATGGCAAAACAGGATATCCATGACAACACCACTAATATTACCCTAAAAACACAAAAAGGCATTAAGTTCTAATAACTGTAAAGCAAGATGAATCAGTTTGTCTGTTTCTCTTCTGTGACTTGGCTAATTTTTTTTCTTTTTTTTTTTTTAAGGTAAGCCTGCAAATGCATGCAGGTAATGACCTAATATTCAAGTACAGCCAAGGAAGATTTCAGTCAAGGATATTCTTAGGAAAGCTAATAGTTTAGGGCAGAGGCAACCTGTTCACTGCATAAAAGGATACAACAAAAAACATTTCAAAACAACAAAACATTTCAAACTGAGCGTATTTCCAATATATGCCATTTTTTGAGTTGAAGTTATTTGAAAAAGGCTCGCTTTGTATCAAAGTTGTGACATGGCTCTATGAACATATGTCCTGAAGAAAATGCAGAGGTGAATTTGATGAATGTTTTTAGTCTGAGAAAGAGGAAAGACAGATTTGGACAAAATGTATTTCCATGTAGAATCTTCTTCCCATCTATGTTATAACTGTTAAATTATTTTCTGTATAGATACTGCCTGATAATGCAGAATGGAAGACTTTAACTGATGGACGTTTTTCTTTATGTGAATGATTAAAAAGCTGATGGAAGGGGGGAGGAAAATATGTTGAGAACTACAAAAGCAAAAATATGTATATTTCATTGTGAATTATAAAGAGATTTACCTGCCAAGACAAAAATCAAAATGTTGTGTATCCCCTGCAATAGATGACTTTTCAGTATCTAAAATAAAGGAAGAGGGGAGTCACGAGGAACACTCAAAGTGGACACATATAAACAGGGAATTAAAAGAAAAAAAAAAAAACCCAACAAAAACAGAATTAGCTTGCAAAAGGGAGGATCCTAAATCATGGGAAAGAATTCAAATAGCTACTCAGTGCAAGGCAAATGTTTTGAAATAGGCTGAGCTGAAAATGACCACTGGAGAACAACAAATTAGATGAGTTTCCTTAAAGCAAAGCAACAGACTGAGTGAAGTTGTGGTATAATATATTCTCACAGGAACAGAAAGAATAAGATAACCACAAATGACTGGCAAAATCACTTCAGGAACAGTGTCTTTCATATGTATATCCCACAGAATAGAGGAACTGCTGTGAACTTATGGAAGCTGCTCATAATAAACATAAATCATTTAGCTCCATTCATTTTACCAGCGATAGGACAACACAGTACATACCCAAGAAGGACATTTAAAACCCAAAAAGACAAAGGAAAGATTCAGCCAGGGGAAAATATAAAAATGTTAGCATACATAAGCAGAATTAATTGTTCCCAATATCTCCGGAAACCAAGTTCTATTTAACGCCAATTAAATAAAGGCTTGATTCAAAATGCCAGGAGAAACTGACACTAATTAAACATGTTGTGATGGAGGACTCACAACTGACACCATGAATGGTTTCAAGAATCAGCACTTTATTATTCCCCAGTACAACCTTTTATACCCTTCTCACATGCATAACACCTGTGTGCCCTTTTACCCTTTTGTGATCGGTCAATACACATCAACATTCCATGCTGCTTTTTCTGTCAATGCCGTTCACCTGTCTTACACAGCTGCACCTGATCAGGGGTGAGACTGCCTGCAGCACTATCTCTGTTCTTTTACAATCCATTCTCCCACCGAGTTGCATTTGATCCTAGTTCTACTAGTGGTCCAAAAAGACCACAGCCCTAGGCCTGACTCATCACTGAAGCTCTGGTGCCACACACAATGTAGAAGGGAAAATCTGTCACATGTGTAGGTGGCTCCTCAAAATGGGGAAACCCTGCTGTCTGACAGGAAGATAGTTAACATTTTTTATGGTAAAGGAGTGAGCACTCTGGTCTTGTATGTTCATTTTATGAGATTTATACCCTCCTGCCTTCCACATCTTTGTAAATGTTCTCACACTGTGAAACAAGTAATATGCCCAAGAACTGTTATTCTTTGAGATGAAAATGTAGGTGTTCCCTGCACATTATCTTCAAAAATTCTGTTATCATCCAGTCTTCTTGAAATGGGAGCACATCAATTAATGCTGCCTTAACCAAAACCCATAAGTACTGTCTTTGAAAGATAAGCTTGCCATTTACCATAGGATCAGTGAGCCCTCCAGTGGCTATTTTAAACCTTAAATTGTAGCAATAACCATAAGAAAAACATATCTGTATGTATATGGTTTACTCAGATTACATTTGATTTCATTCATATTCTGTCATCTTTTATCCTTTAACTAAACAACACTTAAGGCAACCTTTATAATCCTCGCAAGCAGACGTATTTTCAGCTCATAAACACGTTCTTTCATTCCTGTGTATGTACAAAATTTATAAGTGATACGTTTTAAACATTTGACTTCAGAAGTCAATGAACAATATTTATGTAAAGGGATAGGGAAATATCAATGCATTGGGCTCAAAATCAAAATCTTAGCTTATAGTCCTGTAGGATACATACACTATCTCTTGAAACTACAACCATCTGGGGCAATGAATAAATATTCAAAGGTTTTTTTCAGTGTAAAACCCAGCATGTGGCAGATTTAACACAAATTTAAAAAAAATACATCTTCCCATAAAGGAACCTGTTCAGCCAAGGAACTCCTTACAATAAGATAGGGTGGAGAGAAGACATTTGGCCCAAAGGCAACCTGAAAATTCTTGAAGCAAAAATCCAAGAAATCCCTCATCAGAATCTAGACTAATCTGGGAATGTGTCATCACAATACATTTCCAGCTCTTACACTCTTCCATTACAGAAAGCAACCACGAGAGAAAGCTGCAAAGATAAGTTTGGCTAAAAGAATCTTTTCTCAGGTCTAGCACTGGCATATTAAGGTTTAAATAAAACCTTACTTAAAGTACTTAAACACTGTATGAAAAATATCCAGTAACTGAAGGACTCTCCACTACAGATTTTTTCCCTTGATGCACTATGAAACACTGTGATGTTACACAGCCTCCAGGAAAAATCTGAGCAGGACTGTGCCTCATTTGACAGAATCTTCTTCTGCTTGATTCTCCAGTTATTACACAGTATGATCCTGAATGTGTTATATGGGCACTGGTTGCTATGGAAATCATCTGCTAAATTCCGCATTATTGATTTTGTTTAACATGGGATTGAATTATAGAACCATTAAGGTTGGAAAAGACCTTCAAGATCATTGAGTATGACCTTTGACAGAAGTTGATGTTGTCAACCAAACCACAGAACTAAGTGCCATGTCTAATTGTCTCTCGAACAGCTCCAGGGTTGGTGACTTCACTACCTCCCTGGGGAGCCCATTCCAATGGCTCAATAACCCTTTCCATGAAGAAATTCTTACTGATGACCAATCCGAACCTCACCTGGCACACTCTGAGCCCATGTCCTCTTGTCCTGTCACTGGTTGCCTGGGGGAAGAGGCTGACCCTGAGCTGGCTACACCCTCCTGTCGGGCAGTTCTTAGAGAAGGATAAGGCCTCCCTTGAGCCCCCAGGCTAAACAATCCCAGCTCCCTCAGCTGTGCTCCAGACTCTTCATTAGCTCCATTGCCCTTCTCTGGACATGCTCCAGCATCTCAATGTCCTTCTTGTAGTAAGGAGCCCAGAAATGAATACACAACTCAAGGTGTGGCCTCACCAGTGCCAAGTTCAGGGGGACAATCCCTGCCCTGGTCCTCTTGGCCACACTGTTGCTGATACAGGCCAGAAGGCCATTGGCCTTCTTGGCCCCCTGGGCACAGCTGGCTCATGTTCAGCCACTGCTGACCAGCATCCCCAGGTCCTTTTCCACTGAGCTGCTTTCCAGCGACTCTGACCCCAGCCTGCAGCACTGCCTGGAGTTGTGACACAAGGACCCATCACTTCACCTCACTGAACCTCATGGAACTGACCTCTGCCTATCAATCCAACCTATTCAGATCTCTCTGCAGAACCTTCCTACCCTTCAGAAGATCAACTCTCCTGCCCTCCTTGGTGTCAGCTACAAATTTACCAAGGGTGCATCCCCTCACCCAGATAACTGATAAAGATTTAAATAGTAGAGGCACCAATACTGAGACCTGGGGAGCCCCACTAAGTGACAGGCCACCAACTGGGTCTAACTCCATTCACCACCACTCTCTGGGTTCAGTCTTCGCTTCAACTCAGTAAACACAGCCCTTGTCCAAGCCATGGGCTGCTAGATTCTCCAGGAGAATGCTCTGGGAGACAGTCACAGGCTTTGCTGAAGTTTGGGTAGACAGTATCCACAGCCCTTCCCTCATCCACTGGGCAAGCCACCTGGTAATGAAAGGAGATGAGGTTGGTCAAGCAGAACCTTGCTTTCCTAAACCCACACTGGATGGGCCCAATCCCCAGGTTGTCCTCTGTGTGCAGTGTGATGGCACTCAAGATAATCTGCTTCATAACCTTCCCAGGTCTTTAGTCCCTGGATCCTCCTTCCTAACCTTCCTGTAGATGGACATCGCACTGGCCAGCCTCCAGTTGTGTGGGGTCTCCGTTGTTAACCAGGACTGATGATAAATGATGATGAGTGGCTTGGTGAGCTCTTCCTCCACTCCCTCAATACACCTGGGAGAATCCCATCCAGTCCCATACACTTGTGATTGTCCAAGTGCACAGCAGGTCATTAACTACTTCCTCCTGGACTGCATGGTGACTGTTCTGCTCCCCACCCCTGTCTACCAGGGCTGGCTGCCCTGAGGATAACTGGTCTTACTGTTAATAACCGAGGCAAAGACGGAATCAAGCAACCCAGCCTTTTCCTCATCCTTGGTGACAACTTTTTCCAATAAATGATGAAGATTTTGCTTGAGTCTCTTTTAGTTTTTAATGTATTTATAATAACAGTTTTTATTCTCTTTCAGAGCACTGGCCAGAATGAGTTTTAGCTGAGCTTTTGCCTTTCTAATTTTCTCTCTACATGACCTACGCAACACTGCTGTACTCTCTCTGAGTTGCCTGCCCCATCTTCCAAAGGTCATAAAATCTCTTTTATTCCATGAGTTCCACTGAAAGTTTCTTCTTCAGTCANCACTCAGCCCTATCCCCACTGTCCCTGAGCTCTGTGCAGCCAAAACCCTCCCCAGTGTACAGAGCCACCCCACTGCCTCTCCCTCCTCACCTGTCCCTCCTGAAGAGCCTGTAGCCATCCACTGCAGCACTCCAGCCATCCCACCACATTTCCATGGTGATAACTGCATCACAGCTTCCTGCGGACAACGGCTTCCATTGTTTGTTATCCCTGCTGGGTGCATTGGTGCAGAGGCACTTCAGCTGGGCTGTCCATGCCACCCCAACACTGGTGTGTCACCCCAGGCTCAAAAGCGTCACCTTTTAGATCTAAGCTGTAGCCTTTTGAGTAGGTTCTGATCACTACTACCACAAGAAGATCCATAAAAGCAGAATGAGAGAATTAAATCTCAATGAAATTAAACAGATCAGCATTAGCCTCCAAACTCTGCAATGATCTGAATGGATCACAGTCATTCTGTATTTTTATACTCATCCTGCAAGCTAGGCACTTCTATGACTTGGGAATCATTTATTCAATAACCTATTCAAGAACACCTTCAAAATGCAGTTCTTGAGCCAGCATGGGTACTGCATGGAGCATGCATCAAAATTGGCTCCATTTCTAAAGTGAGTTTATCCTCTCTCAGAGGGCAATCCTCAGCAATTCAACTGGATTATTTTCAACACTTACATTGTTTTATTCATAGTCACCTACACCATCGAAACATAACATCATTCTTTAGTCTCTCCTCAATTTTGTTGTCACCAAAACAAAACAAAAATAATCCATCTTCTGCATTTACTAAGGGGATGTTAATTAGCACACAACAGCTCAACACCTTTTATCAAAGTCCTTCAAAATAAGTAAGGCAGTAAATTCAAATTTAACAATCTAAATTGAGGTAAATTCTGAAGATCAAACCCTCAGAGACAAATACTGTTAATGTTACACATACAAACAGCCTGAGAGTGCTTTGGGGACTACTAGTGTTGTGAAATACTAGGCAAACACTACATAAAACCAGCAAATAAAATCAGCAAATAGAAAAGTTACCTTATTGAATAAAAGAATTAAGGGAGGCTGGTTTTCTACTGACTCATGGTTTGTGGCTCTACAGTCTCAAAAGACATGTACACCACATGCTGAAAGATCTTCACCCCTAAAGCATTTATGCAAAGCTCTTTTTTTCCCATGTAGGTTCTCTGCCTAATAAGGTTAAAGTTTAATTTCAACATCATCTCCCATCAGAGTTCTTCTGCTCTATTTGTCTCCCTGTTATCATGAAACTTGCAATAATTTTTCAACCTTTGTCTTAAGTTTGAGTTAATAGGTTCAAAAGCTAGTTGAGGATCAAAACTGATGAGAAGTACAATTGTGTACGCCTTGCTTCCATGTGAAACATTGAAAATATAAAACCACAGATAACAGTTCATCAATATGTGCTATGAATGTGATTCACATTCAAATTATTCCAAAGTTATTAACTGTGTATATGATTATGACTCATGAAGACAGTACAAAAGGTTCCTTGACTCTGATCTTGCTGTTCTATTCAGAAAAATACATTCAAGCATCTGACATTAGTGCTTTATAAGGACATGTTTGAAAACTGAAGCACAGTAAAAGCATATATAACTTATTTTTTAAAGTCTCACAGAACTAAACAGGAAAAGCTGCAGAGACTTTTAATCAGAGACTGCTATGCACAACACAGATGGGAAATTTTTCATCTCCCCCTTCTGACAGAAAGCACAGAAAATACACAGGAAATATTTTCATGTACCATAACTTACATCCTGTAATGTACATGCAATAGTTGAGGTGCACATGGTCTCTTCATTGCAACAGTTTGATCATAGCCCACATATCTCTGTGGACAGCCTTGGTCACAAGCAAAGAGGTTACACAGAGGATTTAAATCTGCTGTTGTCTGGATACACAGAATTATCCTCCACAATAATGTTCATAGTCCATCTTTAGTTCTAAAGAGCCTCTATTCTGACTATAGTCATGCTGTTCACACAGAGTGCTGAATACCAGTGCTGAATTTTATATGTGCTTGTGTTACAGCTACAGGAGAAAGAGAGGGAAGCTCAAGAACATTCTCTTTGTGTTCTGCCATTTTATCTTGTGTTTCAACAGCAACCTAACACAGCTGCTGACCTAATCAGGTCTCTGCGCAGGAGTTTACATTCCAGTTGCACAGTTCACTTGCATTTCTCCTAAGAAACCTACACCCCCCAACGCTATGTGGAATACTTTTTAGTCTGTGCTATGTCAAACTTCTTCGATAAATGCCTTAATACTTGCCTTCAACATGCTGAAGCAAAAGTGTATGATAAAGCTTTTCAGCAGCTTTTCTCTTTAATAAATATGTGTATTTGTGGTCTCACTGACTTCTGACCTGGTTCGGAAGCTCTGGAGTGAGGATTTAATTCACCACTTGATAACCTTAATTCCAGAAACTAACTTCTTTGAATATGAAAACATATAACAATTACAATTAAAAGATCATTCTAGAGCACTGGAGAGAAAAAAATTACTTTTGTCCTACACTCTGTATTTGCAAAAGTTACAGTGGGAAAGCTTAACTGACTCAACCATAGAAAGCAGGACTTAAAGAAACCACTGATCAGAGATAGGATCAGCTTGACCTGAAACATTATTGCAGAAAGCATTTTATTTTTCTGAAATGTTCTAAGACATTTAAATTAGGTACTGGTAGGAAACGTAGCACAAAGCTGCCTTGATAAAGTTCAGGCATTTTTGTTCTTTTCACACAGTACAGAACAGTTTCTTTCTTTCTTTGCAATGTGACTGACACAGCCTTTGTGAGTAACAGTATCCTGAAGACAGTAATGAAGAGCCCCATTTCACACAGTACCACCCAGTGTGGCTGAGGCTGGACCTCTGGAGGTCATGTGGTCTGACATCCTTGCTCAAGCAGGGTCACCTACAGCCTAGAATCATGTCCAGATGGTTTTGGAAGGTCTCAAAAGACAGCGACTCCAGCAGCTCTCTGCCACTGCCCCATCTCCCACACAGTAAAAAAGGCTTCCTGATGTTCATAAGGAACACCTCATTTTTCAGTTTGTGCCCCCTGCCTCCGGTCCTGTCACTGGCCATCACGTCAGTGAGCCTGGTTCTGGTCTCCTTTGCATCCTGCCTTCAGGTCTTCACACACAGGTTTTCATATTTGTAGCCCTTCATTAAACTCTCCCTAGCAGCTCCATCTTTCTTCTGCACTCAGGAGCCCAAAGCTGGGCTCCAGCAGAGGCCCCACTTGTGCTGCAGAGAGGGGCAGGATCACATCCCTCAACCTGATGGTAACACTCGTCCTACTACAGTGCAGGGCACTGCTAGCCATCCTTACTGCAAGGACACAGTGCTGGTTCACATTCCATTCACATTCACAGTGTTCATCAGCATTCCCAAGTCCTTTTCTGAAAAACACATCACCAGCTGGGGAGTTCCCACCACATACTGGTGCTTGTGGTTGTTCCTTCACGGGTGCAGGACTTTGCTCTTCACCTTGTTCCACTTGTTCCCCTCAACTTCATGAAGGTCCTCTCAGCCAATTTCTACAGTTCCTTGACCTAGGAGCACAACCCTGTAGTTTCTCAGTTACTCCTCACAGCTAGGTTTCACCTTGCCGGGAGTACACTCTGCCTCACTGTGCAGGTCATTAATGAAGATGTTAAAAAGGCTCAGGCCCAGTTTTCACCCCTGGAACACACCTCTATTTCTTGGTCTCCAATTAGACTTGTGTCCTGTGCCACCATCCTCTGTGCCTGGCCATTCACCAGCAGTCATTGTCTGCACACCCAATCCATACATCAACTGCTTCTCTTTGAAGGTACGAGCTGGAGCCAAAAGCCTTGCTGAAGTCTATGAAAACAATTACTGCTCTCTCCCTGGCTCTTTAACAGGCTGGTCAAGAGCATGATGTTTCCTTTCACTTCTGAGCAAACTCAAAGGAGAAAGGCTTACACATAGCCTTACATAAAGATCAATATTCTCTCATGTTCATATGTATGAGATAAGCAGAAAGCTTATAAAAGAAAACATGAAGAGGAAATGTCTTTCATCTAGTAGAACCCATCATGGTGGTTTAATCTTTTTTCCCATGACACAAATGACATTCCTAGCAGAAATCATGTTCTGCCTCAAGTATTTAAAATAACAGTTGTGCTGCCTGAAAGTAAGCTGAAAACTCCAAACCGCTCCAGTTCAAATAATCCAACCAAAACTTTAGAAAAGTTGCAGGTTTGTACTTTTACAAATACACTGGGATATATATTCCTTTCTTACATGGATTTCACACATTCAGCTACATCAGTTCAAAACCACTTAATTTTGACCGTATATGACCTGTGCCCAACAAGCTCTAACATGCAGTCAAATTAAGACAATAATATTACTGTTAGATTATGAAAAGCACTCCTTTTAATGGTTGCATGGTGTGAGACTAGCTTAAACTTTATTGTTTAAGACAAGCTGCAGTGCCAGTAGAAACAATGCCGCTAAAAAAATCACCTATTACCCACTCGTGTATCAGCATGCATCATATAGCTTTGGTTGTTTTTTTTCTCCATCAGAACTGTTTTCAGACAGATGCATTACATAACCATGGGCAGTACCCACATTTCTGGCAGCACCAAGGAAGCAGAAACTTCCTGAAAGACTATTTTCTGCAGAGGCCCAGCAAGGAGAGGAGGGAGGAACACACCACAGGCAGAGGGCACTGAGCATGAGGGGGAATTTACCGTTGACATTAAGAAACTCTTTACTGCAAAAGTAGAAGTATTTACCCTGAACAGGCTGCCTTGGGAGGCTGTGGATGCCCCATGCTGGGGTGTGCTCAGGGTCAGCAATGGATAAGGCTGAGCAGCCTGATCTGGCGAAAGGTGTTCCCTATCCACGGTGAGGAGTTGGACCTACATAATCTTTCAGAGCCCTTCCAACCACTCTATCGTTCTGTGATTCTATGAAAGCAAGCGTGAGATCGCTCTTTCCGACCACGTTCCCACCGCGCTTATCTCATCCCACAGGGCGGAAATAGCACGCTTGTCTGAGGAGCTGCAGCGCCTCGTAGGAAACCCTGGCAGCCTGCTATGCACNCATGTGCGCGCCCGCGCCTCTGGCCCCGCCTCCCCGCTTCCGGCCGCCGCCGCCCGTTACGTAACGCTCGCCCGCCGCCAAGGCTGCTGCGGATTGGTTGGGAGCGGCGAGCGCGCGAGTTACGCGACGGCGGGCNGCGTGGCACGCGATTGGCCGGCCCCGGCAACAGCCAATGGGAGCCGAGCCCCTGGATTCAAACGTTGCGGCGCGCGGAAGGGGGCAGTTAGTGAGCGAGGCGTCCGTGAGGGGGGAAGCAGAGGCTGCTGCCCGTGCCGCCGCTTCAGCCCGAGCCGCCNGCAAGCGTGAGATCGCTCTTTCCGACCACGTTCCCACCGCGCTTATCTCATCCCACAGGGCGGAAATAGCACGCTTGTCTGAGGAGCTGCAGCGCCTCGTAGGAAACCCTGGCAGCCTGCTATGCACGTATTCCCAGGGAAGCATTTGATGGTTTGTTCCGCTGGGTAAGGATGTTTGTAAACTGAAATCCTGTCCGCAGTTCCCACCCTGCTCTGGGCGCACTTGTACCCCGCGTTTTATGTTTTCACCCTGACCAAGTATGACCAGCGGCGCAGCCATTCCTGACAGCTGCGCCCCAGGACACCACACGCTAACACCAGCTACCCGGCAGCAAGGGGACAGCGCAATTTTAAAGTGAACAAGACTCTTAGTTAAACGGACGACAGCATCACTCTCTCGCTGCCCTGAAAAAAGCAGCTCCCCGGACACCAGGGACAGAGCGCANTGTGCCGCCGCCCGCCATGGCCCACAAGCAGATTTACTATTCCGATAAGTACTTTGATGAGCAGTATGAGTACCGGTAAGAAGCTGTAGGAGAGTGCGGGATGGCCAGCTGGAGGGATTAGGGAGAGCCGTTCCGTAGGAGGGCGGTTTGGCCAGGCGCCTTGGCCTGCTCTCAGGGAATGAGAAGGCTCTGCCGGGAGCCAAAGAGGGCGCAAGGCTTGCGGGGAGGGGCTGTGCCGAGCCTCGCCATGGGGGCTTTCCGCGTGGCTTTGGACCGGTGGAACGAAGGAGATGAGTGACTGAATGCTGTTATCAGTTAGCCCCGATTGTTCGTTGAGCGGCCAACAGAAGCCCTGGCCACAGGGTGATGGCGGAGGGGCGGTACCCGCATGGCTAACGCCAGGGAGAGGGTTGTGGCAGAGCCTTAGATGGGGCAGCATTGGCCCCTGCCGACGGGGGACTGTTGAAATCCAGCTCTTCTAGGCTTACTTGAAAACGGTATTATAAATGCTTCAGAAGTCCAGAGCTCTTATTTTTCAAGTAGCTGATACAGCAGGCTGTTGCCAGGAGCGCATGCTTCTCTGTGTACCGTCATTGGAATCTGAAGGGGTCTAAATCTCTTCTAGAAGACACTTTGGCTCCCAGTGTGCAGTTGCTTTACAGATGTAACGTTTAATAGTGGTAAATGACATTTAACTGGATTCTGGGACGGATTTCATCATCAAATACATGCCAAGAGTTAGTACTCTTGTTTTCTTTATAGGAAAAGTGAGTATTCATAACCTGCTTACTGTCTTTCAGTGCAGATCTTTTCCAGTTTTCTAGCATGCAGTATTTTGTGTATGTGTTTAATAATTAAACCTCTACAGACATGTGATGCTGCCGCGAGAACTTTCAAAACAAGTGCCAAAATCTCATCTGATGTCTGAGGAAGAGTGGAGACGACTTGGTGTGCAGCAGAGTCTTGGCTGGGTTCACTATATGATCCATGAGCCAGGTGAGCACATCTGAACAGAATTCCACAAACAAAAAAGTCAAATATCAACTGCCTGGTGCTCAGCTGAAGTATGTGATGTGTAACTCTTACTGTGGAATCCATTTGGAAATCACTAGTGAACATTACTCTCTTCTTGCTACTTCAGTCCTTTGCCAACAAAGGCAATGTAATCTTTATTTTCAACCTTCACATCCTGCTTCTAGACTTGCAAAATGCGAGTCTTTTTTTAGATGTGTATGGTTTATCTGTAGACAAAAAATACCAGACTGAAAGTGTTCCTGCCTCTGCCTGTAGAAACAGGCTTTTTATGAGTGCTTAAATAACATGAGTATGCAGTGACTGAACCAGCGTTAATGTTGCAACATATCTTTAAATCATAAATCTGGCACACCTACTTTTTTGTACAAGTTAATAGATGCTCATGTAAACAAAGTCCTGTAATAATCCTCTGAAAATTCTAGACTATAGTGTCAACTCTAGCAGTAGGGCCTCCTGAAAAATCAGTATTTCAGTTAACGGGCTGCAAAGCCCTAAAACTCCTCCTAACTAGGATGTTGGTATTGTGGGAGCAGCCATTCCAGGTAACTTACCATTGACAGGCCTGACTGAAAAGTAGGAAGTGATTGATGAATTGCAGCAGCATAAAGTTCCAAGTTTCTGAAGAGCCAGGTGAAGAAATTAGCATACCTTTACAGTGTTTCCCTTATTTGGGTGCCTTTGATATTTTAGACTTTCCTGGAAGCATTTAAAATTAAGAAGATTGGTAATGTACGCTGGCTGTATTAACTAAAGTGGATTTTGTTAGTGTTTGATTTGAGCCTAACAGACAGTATCAGCAGTTTTAGTCTAAGTTACACTAACAGTGTTTATCTAATAGCCTAATGTAAAGAGAGATTATACAATGCTCTATATTTTCCCAATATTTCTCTCCTGTAAGGATCTTAAGTTTATGATACTGCCAGCATTGCATATTAAAAAACCAAACCATCTTGACTGTTTTAAGAGTACTACAAACTTGGTCTGTTAATATTATATGTGGGGCCAAACTTAGACTTCCTAATTACTTGATACTAAACTCAACTATTGTTCAAGACTAAAGAAATGCCTTTAATCAAGATTTGGATGCACTGACCTTTTGTTCAATTTTCTTTCTGCAGAACCACATATTCTGCTCTTCAGAAGACCTCTTCCAAAGGATGAGCAGAAATAAGCCATTGTCTCTTGAATCTTCTGGAACTATGTATATTATGAGTGTATATATGTTGGTAGTATTCAGTGAATACTTTGAATTTACAAAACATACATCCAAACCTGTGCATGAGCTGTATTATTCACAGCAACAAAGCTCAGTCAAATGCAATTTCCAGCAGGCTGCTATGATGTTCAAAGAGTGATAACTTTATCTTTTACTGTTAATATAAGTGCCTCTCTGACTTAAATTGTGTTGATGTTTGTGTTGCATGTTCTGATTAGCTAATCACTTGATAGTGCTCTGTAACTTTTGTGCTCATTTTCTGCTGTAGTGTAGTATGTTCAAATCCAATACTTGAACTGTTTAGTAGTAAGAAGGCTTAAGAAATAAACTCTTTAATGTTCTATGAAACTTAAGTGTCTGGAGTTGTAATTTACTGGACAAAACAAAGGTCCATTGTCTAACATTTTTTAAGAGTACCTACTTCACAAAACCAAAATTAATTTGGTGAACCTGATGTTACTTGGTATAAACTTAGGGTTGAGTACTACTCAGTATTTCAAAGCGCTTTTTTTAGGTTCCTTTGTTTAACTTTGCCAATACCAGTTAATTTTTACTCTGAGGTTTTAGCCTGCTCCTCCTGTCTTGCATCCTAGTTGTCACTGTGGCTTCTTGGGACTCTGTAGTAGTAGCCATACAGACTTTTTAAAGAAGGTGTTTCTGTATATTGAGTAACTCTTAAGAGTAACGGGTTCAAAGGTGAGTTCCATTATAGTTGTGCGCGATTTGGAAGCCCAACAAAAGCAGGCTTGAAGGATTGCGCTCTGCCTGTGCTTCGTGTGCCATCACGGAGACAGACGAAGTAAGTAACCTGTAAAGTTTGGTCAGGAAATGAATCCTCGAAGTCTTTTCTCCAAACATGTCTGTCTCAAGTGCTGGTCTGTACCAGGTCTGGCTAGAGCAGGCCTGTCTCAAGCAGGCACCTCCAACTAGGCCGAGCTCTGCTTAAACTCGCGCTTTTCCCCAGACCGCGAGCGCCGGCGCACACGCGCCCNCAGGGTGGCTCCCACCGCGCCTTGGATCAGCCTTCGGTTCAGGACTGGGGGAGGAGTCCTTATGGAAGGGCAAAATCGAGGGGGAAGGGTCGCTCAGGTTGGAGCCCAGCGAGTAGCTTCCCACGGCCTGGGATGGGGAACTCCAGACATTAACTTCCAGGGAGCTCACGTTCGGAAACCTTTTCCCGGTCAGAGTGGAGGGTCTGCTGCAAGGCCAGAGGGACATCCCAGACATACTAGGGCTGGGTGCTCAGGTTCTCACCAAGTGTAGTAGTGTTACGCACGTGGACGTATCACCTGTCAGGTTCTTGGGGATCAGGCTGCAGTCACCGTTGCTTCCTGCATGTTATGATGACATGGCAGTAAATACTTCGAGTCTCATTTCGTTGTCCTTCCCCATGTGCATATCCAGTTTAAGTCGATGGTAGTTCAGAACAAATGGAAAACTTGTCTTAATAATTTTGCATTGTGCTAGAAACAAGAATGCTATAAAATGAAGTGTTCATTTCAGACAGACTGCCTTAAAATACAGATGTGCACAAAATTATTGTTACATACTTTCAGAGTTTGATTACCTGTAATGCTAGTATAATTATGAATTTTAGCTTGTACCGTTCAAATATGAAGTAAGAATTCATATATTTGCATTTACTGCATCTTATTTTAAGCAGGCATCTGTCCTTTACATAACTGACTGTTGTGTTTCATGATAAATTAGGGTAAATTAAGTGACTGTACAGAGCAGTCAGATGTTTCGTCAAATTCCTTGGTTTTGTTTTCACTTTATTTCTCCATTTGCTTTTGGTGAGCTTTGTTGTTTTGCATGTTTTCTTGGAAGAGAGCAAACTAACACTTCCCAATGACATTTAAGCTCACGAGACTGAGTGGTTTTCACTTAATAACATTAATCTCCAAATGCATGTAGCCAAAAAACGTTTTGTTTCTCAGGGCATCAAGTTGTCAGCAGAGGTCAAACCATTTGTTCCAAAGCATGCGGCGGTAACTGTGGCATGGTCAGAACCCTCAGAAGCATGTGTCTTTCCTAGGTACTTAACTACATGCTACCCATTTGTTCAGGAACCATCTTTGGATAAGTATGTATATTTTCTGAATCTTATTTCTTGGGGGATTTTAACCTTCTGGTTTTGGACATTGAGTACTCTTACGAAGTCAAGGTTCCAATACATTGTTAGTCCCACTGTAGAAATGTTCCTGCATTATCTTTGTGACTTAGTTTTTTACATTTATGTTCTCTGGGCATATACCAGGTACCTTGTCTTTTGCTCACAAGGGCCTGTATTGTTACAGAGCATTAAGGAGGAGTTGGTGGTTTCTAATGATTGGTCTGCTTTTTGTGTGTTTTGGAAGGAGCTGAATCCAGTCCTTGGATGAAAGAGTGGTTGTGTTGCAACCAGGCTGAGGTAGATGTAGTTGTAGACAAGGAAAAAGATTCTTCAAGAAGGCTTCTCATCTTGTAAATATTTATGAGGCCTCTCCTGGATCTCCTCTCCACAACCTGTGCATCTCCTGAAACACAGTTTTACTAAAAATGCTACAAGGTTCTGAAAGTTTGGGGGTTTTTCTATTAGACCCCAGGAATGATATTTGTGGTAGACTTAAAAAAGTATTTTTTAAACCAGAGCAAACTAGAAAAAAAGCCTATATAGTAAGATAGGAAATAATAGAGACTTGGAAGAATCTGATGATACTGCATAATTTTCTTTATGCTTCTCAGAGCCATAAGCATTGGATTGATTATACAATTACTGTGAAGTTATTGGTGTTTCTTTAAAAATTCAGAGCATTAGTGAACACAGTCATTGTAGGCCATCATTTTATCCTACAGGAAATCTTAGTATTTTCGACCTATTTTCATTTGTATTAAAAATTTAACATTGAGGTGAGTACTGGCCTGTTCTCTGCATTGGAGAAAGCCCACAGCATTAGCAATAAATCAGTTACTGTCAAGAAACCCCCCACTCAGACAACAGTAGGCTTCTAATGAGTGTTTTGCCTTGCTGGGACTGAGGCATAGTTATATATGAGTCTCATTTGGTATATTTCTTTGTGTGTAAACTGATTATAAGCATTGTTTTGACTACATTCTGTCAGAATTGCAACAGGTAGTATGAAGTGTGTTATCTGAAGTCTCTTGTAGTGGTGGGAAGGTTTCTCTGTCGTTATCTACACAAAATTCTGAGGTTGGCAGCTTCATGCAGAACAGCTTTATAAACTGAGTGCAACTTTCTGAAGCTGAGAAATTTCTATTCTCCCTAATCAAATCTGGACTTTATATATTTTCTGGACAAAGTGTAGAAGGAAATTGAAAGGGAATTTTTAAGCATACATTTGAAGGAAAGAGGCATGCCCCAGACATGTTGTGTTTTCATACATTGCGATTGTTACGTGCAGGTCAGTTAATTATTATTTTATAATTCTACATTGTATTTCATACATGTTTTGTACTCCATAAATTGTTATCCTCCCATTTTGTTATTTTCATTTTAAGACAGGTTTTAATGTGCAGTTGAGTATGTTATGTGTGTCATGTCCTTACACTGTGCTTTTGGTTTGTTTAACAAGAAAAAGCTTACTGAAAATAAGCCTGAAGAATCTCAGTAATCTTAAACAGGCATGAGAACTATAAATGCAAAGCAGACCAGCTTTGAAACTTGGAAATTGGTAATGTGTGTTTTAAGATATTTGTTTAACTACATTTTCCCAAAATAAAATTAATTGTTTTTAAAGAAGTCTGTAGCAGTGAGTAAATACTTAATTGAAATAACTTGGAATAGTTTTCTTCTGAAATAGAGCTTTCTTGTTAAATAAATTCTTTAGACAAGGTATATGTTTGTCTAGGCAACAAGTAGGTGCTGAAGACTTGCCCCAGGATGACTTTCATTTCTTTTTCAATATCCATCACATAGTGTTCTGGGAGATCCTGCCTTCAGTGAACACTCCAGCTGCTCTTACTCACCTGATGTTGTTGCAAATGTGTATCCAGTAGCTGGCTCACAGTATCAGTCTAACAACTCAACACACTGTAATGGTTCAGGAATAGGCAGTGAATCTGCTGAGCAAACATATCCAGTCAGACAAGAAAGTAGGAGTCTTTCAAAGGTGAGCAAATTTGTGGTTTTTTAAAAATTAATATTAAATTCTTACTTTAAATCTATCTTTATAAATGTTTGGTTCATACTTTTGAAGTGAATCATCACTCTTCCTTCTTGTAGTGATCATGAATGGCATTTAAAGAGGATAGTAGTGTAGCGTGCTCAGTTTCAGAAAACCAAAAAGTTCATGGAATTCTACACTTCAGATTAATACAATTTTTCAAGCACAATTTTTGTAACATAAGGGGAATTTTTTTTTCTCAGAAAGCAATATCTGAAGTGCAGAGGGGTTCGGGAAGGACATTCATTTGTGAGCTGTGCTTTCTTTTTTCACTCTTTGGGCTTGGGAGATGAGGAGAAGGGCTTTTTTTTTAAGCCTAGTGGCAGCTTCCGTTAACCGGACTTAGTACAGACCTGATGTCTGTAATCATCTGTTTGACTGATAAGTGATAAAACCACTTCTGTTGTTGAAGGATTTCCAAGACTTGCCACAGGCTGAAGACAATCCACAAGAAAGGAGGAGCTTATACTGCTGGGGAGAGGGAAGAAAGCTTCATGTTAGAAATGTACTCTTTTTTGAGTCAGAAGTAAAACCGATGTTCCGTAAACATCTTCAGCCATTTTTGTGTGTGTCTGTTTGGGGAAAAATTTCCTGAACCTTTCAAAACATTTTTAAACAAACAATAGACCAACCTCTCAAAATATAAAAGGGAAAAAACCCTAGTGTGTTATAAACTCATTTTCCTGTGTGGTTAGACAGTGTGCTTCTTAGATTTGTGTGGCTGCTTTTGTTTCCAGCAGTTTCATGATGTATTCTGCAGTCACATCCTTCTGGTGGACCTTACTCCCTAGACAGAGACCTGGTAACTTCATTGTGGTCAAGCCTGTGTAGAGGAGTTGTAAGACTGGGTCCTAAGCGTGCGTTACTAGACATAAGGTACAAAGTCTAGACACCTAAAATTACTCGTTTTCTTGCTGAGAGGAGGTTTAAGTGCTGAAGCTGTCTGGGCAGAGGATGACCTCAGCATTAGCACAAGTGATGTAATATGAAGAAATTTAGTTAAGCTTCTGAGAGGAGTTCTATGGTCTTTGTGTCGCCTTTTACTGTTTTATAGCCTTTTTGTCATTTTTCCCTGTCATATATTTTTTTGTGAACTTCAGAGAAGTGATTGATCTTTGCAGCTTTGCATTAATCAGGTCATGTGTCCCAACACTGTTAACAGCTTGCCTTTGGAGATCAAGAAATGCCTTGCCTTCCCACCTAAGAAAACAAACTTGCTGCCAAATATACTTTAAATTTAGTCCATCATCCTGTAATCAGAGTTAAGCCATTAGTCTAGGCTGTTAATAGTATAGTTTGCATAGATGCAAACCTGGTGCTTGTTCCTTGCTTGCTGATTCCTATGCCCAGCTCTGCCAAACTGTGTTTTGTGGAACAATTGTAAGATTTTCACAACTGTGCAGTATGGGTGAGTGTGTGTCCTTTACAGGGATTGTGTAGGTGTGTCTTCTCTAACTACTTTACTCCAAGTTTTTTGGATGTTGTGACATCAGTGTTACATCATGTTGCCCATGATACGTAATTTAGTCAAAAGATTGTATGCTTAGCCCTGTTCTAGAAGAAACTTCGTTTTAAAAAATCAGACTGGATGATTTTGAATACCAAAAAACTTTAGACTATTGGAAATATTCTGATTAATGAGATCGCAAAAATGCAGTTGTCTAGAAGCATATGTGTATACTTATGAGGCCTCTCCTGGATCTCCTCTCCACAACCTGTGCATCTCCTGAAACACAGTTTTACTAAAAATGCTACAAGTTTATCTTACTTGGGCTATAATATATGCTAAAAGTGACACAGGGAACATGGTAGGTGAAATTAAATAGCATATCTCTAAATGGCTGTTCCTATTTTTATTGGTTGCATGTGGTTATGATATGTTTTGTATTAACTTGATAGTCAAACTCCAGATACAGGGGTGGTTAACTGTAACTCATGGCAGACTTGCCAGCTTTACAAAGTTTCATTAAAACCTACTAAATATGTCACAAATATTTGCAGCAGAGGAGATCAAAAGAAGGTGAGAAAAAACTGGACAAGAAAAAGCATGATGGAGGTGATGCTTCTGTCAGAATTGTGAACAGGCCTTCATTCCAGGCTTCTACATGCAGCAGAGATTCTGTGAAGCCAGGTACGAACATGTTGGTTATAAGCACATGGAATAGATGTGGAATGGGTGTCTGTGCAATATGCTGCAGTTTGTGCCTATATTTCTAAATCTAGAATAGTAAAGGAGAAAGATACCTTTTCTGTATGGCTCTTGAGAAGGAATGGTGACCTGCTTTTTCTGATTGAACAAATTCATGTAAACTGATAAAAAAAATTCTAAAAGGAGCATCTGAATTTATAGTTGCTTGTTCAGTCAGTGCTGTGTTTGCATGTTGATTATATTTGCTAGGTTTTTTATTTAATACGAGCTGAGCTTAGCAACAGTCCTCATGACAATTCCTGTAGTTATATTAACTAGTGTACTATAAAATGTACCTAGAAATGATCACAACCAGGTTTAATTACTTAGACTTTACGTGCTTTATTTAGAGAGGTTCAGTAAAACTACAAACAAGAAGTCAACTGAAACTCCAGAGTCTTGTCCTGTACCCACATTTGAAGCTAGCATTCTGGATTTCCACAAGTCGCAGAGTTTGGGAAGCAGTGACATACTGAACGTACACCATAAAAGTACACTGGTAAGTTTGGTGGAAAGTAACACTATGACCTTAGTCAACCTCACATGTCTCTTCTGCTGAACACAGAGGATAGCCCATTCTATCTGCTACCCATGTTGCAGAACTCGTAAAAATAAAACTTGTCAAAAGTACAAGCATTATTAATGCAAGTATTTTGCATTCAGTATGGCAGTTTAAGACCTATTTAAGTACCTTGCGAACAAGGAGGTTTAGAGCTAGATGTTTTAGGGCTCTTCTGGGTGGTGGTGTCAGTGCTTGCTGTCTCCTACTCTTTCTTACTGTTCTTTCCTTGTCTGTGCTGCCCATAGATAGATGAAAGCCAGGTACCACCGAAACATATATATGTACTGGTATGGTCTAGATTACCTGTAGGGACCACGTATGTACCTGTACTTGGCAGCTTACTGTTTTCTTTTTCACCTGGAAATAATAAGTAAGCAGTCACTTATCTGATAGTTTCAACACATTAAAAAAAAAAATAAAGCCTGCATTGTTGTACTTATTTGCTTTCTGCTAAGGGTTATAAATAACAAACGGAATTCCAGAAGGAGAAAAAATATTGTTGAATGCTATTCTTTGTTTCTTTGGCTCTTTCTTTGGCTCTTTTTTTGTTAGCAAATAAAATACTGAAGTATTCAGCAGTATATCACATATATTGAATCAGAGTTTTCAGTAGTGATTAGTGAATAATAATTCTGAAAGATCCAAACAGAATAATATTTCTGATACTTCTCAGTGGAAAATTGTAATGAAAAAGACCTTTCTGCTAACCCTTGGGTGCCATTTTTCGTTATTTGTTTGAGTTTGATGATAGAATTTGTTCTTAGCATACATGAAACATCAAAATATTCTCATTTGTTGTTAGATCATTGTTTTGATGCTTTTGTAAAATATAAGAGGGCATAATCTTGCTTGTACACCAGTGAAGAGACACCTGCTTAAATTTTGTAAGACCATAGGGCTGAAATTATGGTTCCACCAAGACAAGCAACAAAAAGGCTGGAAAGGTTCTGATACCCTTATCTGTGGATGGGTTGAGGATATTTTAGTTTACGTGGTTTATTGTGTTCAGCTGTGTTTAGGACAGTGATTTTAATAATTTTATGATACCCGACCATCTGTTTTGCAGGAAGATACTTCTGCAAAAAACAAAACTTCACCAAAAGCTTCAGATGATGCAGGAGGCAATTTAATTCCCTCTTTGCTTGATGGTAAGGGTAAGTTCTCCAAACAAAAATTAATTTTAACTGCTGCATTTTTAACTGCTTGTGTCTCTGCAGTTTGGAAAACGAAAGTGTTCTGAGGAGCTGTTGATGTGTAAAGTAAAAAAAGAATTTAGGCGCAAGCTCATTATAAAAGCAAAAAACACAAAAAATAACGCTGTATCACGTTCTTTCAAATGAGATGACCGCTTGCTGCTCATTCTTGCTCATATATTTCATCAGCTGGGATTTTAGAATTGAAGAATTATTTAGTTTGGAAGAGATCATAACCCTAATACTGCCAAGTCCACCACTAAACCGTGTCCTTACGTGCCAAGTGTCCACATGTTTTAAATATCTCCAGGAACAGTGAATCAACTACTACATCAGGCTGCCCGCCTGTCCAGTGCATGATAACAATTTTAGTGAAGAAATTTTTCCTAATGTACAATTGAAAACGGCCTTGGCACAACTTGAGGCCATTTCATCTTGTCCTGTCTCTTGTTACCTGAGAGAAGAGGCCAACCCCCACCTGGCTACTCACTCCAGGTAGTTGTGGGGGGTGGTAAGGTCTCCCCTGAGCCTCCTTTTCTCTTGGCTAAACAGCCCCAGGTCCCTTAGCTTCTCCTCACAGGACTTGTGCTCCAGACCCTTCACCAGCTCCATTGTCCTTCTCTGGACATGCTTCTGCACCTCATGGTCTTTCTTGTAGTGAGGGGCCCAGAACTGGACACAATCAAAGTGTGGCCTCAGCAGTGCTGGGAGCAGGGGGCCAATCACTGCCTTGCTCCTGCTGGCCGCAGTATTGCCGATACAGGCCAGGATGCCATCGGCCTTCTCGGCCGCCTGGGTGCACTCTGGCACATGTTCAGCTGCATCCCCAGGATCTTTTCCTTTGGGCAGCTTTCCCGCTGTTCTTCCCTAATAGCTCTTCCCTGTAGTACCACGTGAGATTGCTGTGACGATTTGAAGGACAGAACCTGTTATTTCAGCATGCTGAACTTCATCTAATTGGTCTCAGCCCATCAATCCAGCTTGTCCAGATCCCTCTGCAGAGCCTTCCTACCTTCCAGCAGATAACACTCCTGCCCTGTTTGGTGTCACCTGTCAACTTGTTGACTTGCTCCTGGTTGTTGATGCATTACGCTAGACTGACCCCAATACTGAGCACAGGGGAAAGTAAAGAAAATTATTCCGACTCCAATATTGGGTCTCATTTTGTTGTGCCATTGATGCCGTAGGGAAAATATTTCTGTAGTTACCTCATATTATTTCAGGTGAGAAGAGGAACATGTATTGGTTATTGGAAGTCTGTTGAGTCATATGCAGATTTTTTCCAAGAATAAATGAAATAGAGATATTTGGTTAATCTTTATATGCAAATTTGTTTTAAATAGCTGGCACCTCAGAGTTTAGTATGTATCTAAAATTTTTTCTATGTCCTATGTTATTTCTGTTAAGAGAACCATGATGCCAGAACACCTCCCTTTTTTTATGTTTGTTCATTTTGTTTGGGAATTTTTGGGGAGAAGAGGGGCTTTGGGCACTTCTTTTTGTTTACCTGTTGTCTGGCTGTGGGGTTGAAGCGGGTTTTTTTTAATTGCCACAAGCTATCACATGGCTAGTTTTCATGTGAAAAGAGTTCTGTTCATCAGCACTCTCTTTTGGTGCATCACATACATTAAGATTAAATTGTCTGAGTGCCTCTCACTAGATTTCTGTGCATGCACAGACATGCACCACTCTGAACAGTTTGGTCCTTATCTTCTCAGTAACTTCAGTAAGGATTCAGAAAGGGCAGGTTAATCTGCTGAAATGCCTTGAAGGGCCTTCTAAAGGTAAAGTTATTCCAGAACTTTAAAGTCATCTGATAATGAGGGGTTTTAGTTAAATTCTGTTGTCAGTTCCTATCCCTGAGAAAAAAGTAGCGGTTTCTGATGGGTTGACTGTGGCAGGCTGTCAGACTCCCACACAGCTATTCTCTGGCTCTTCCTTCTCAGCGGGACAGGAGAAGAAAATAAGATAAAAAAGCTTGTGAACCAAAATAATGACAGGGAGAGTGCTTGCTTGCCAGGCAAAACAGACTCAGCTTGATGAAGATTGACAATTTACTGACAATTAAAGTAGAGTCAGATGGTGAGAAGCAAAAACAAAACTAAGGCTGCTTTCCTCCAGCCCTTTCTTCCTGGTATCTCCTCCCTGCCCTGAGTTACACAGAGAAACAGAGGCCACTCTGCCACTTCTTTCTCTGCAGGGTTGCAGGGGCACAGCTGTCTCACCATGGTCTGCACCAGGGGCTGTAGGGGAACCTCGGTTCCAGTGCCCAAGCGCCTCCTCCCCCTCCTCTGCATTGACCTGGGTGTCTGCTGGGCTGCTGCATTCACAGTTTTTCTTACCATTCTGCCTTCCACCTCCTGCATGTGTTTTTCACTCTTCCTTAACATAGGCAGCATCAGCATGGCTGATGCACCCAGCTCAGGCTGGTGGTGGGTCTGTGTTGGAGCTGTCTGGGGCTGACCGCGTCCATCTCTCTACAGCAGCTGCTGCAAAATGCCCCTGCTACCAAAATTTAGCCATCTAAACCCGTTGTGCTATTTTATTGTTCAAGGGAAGTTTTTCTCATTCTTAAGAAATTCTAGATTGTGTTCTATATTTTCTTCATGTTAGGAATATTTACAAAATTAATTATATCTTTCAAAATACCTTTCAAAACACTGATACACCTCAGTGGTGGTGAGTGATGTTGTATGCTGAGACACAGCTGCTACATATGCCTGTAACACCAGACATTTTCAGAAAATTAAAAAGCACTGATGTGGTCTTGTGCATGAAAGCTGCATGACTGCTGGGAGAAATATTAAAGGATCATACAAACATAGCAGAATTTTCAGTATTTTAAAGATGAGCATTAGGAGTATGGGGTTAGTATGATACAGTACAGATTTCCAAATATCAGTTAACTCTGTTTATGTTTGTTGTGTTGGGCAGTATACAGAGTAGTTAGAATTCAGGAAAGCTTGCTGTAGAAATAAAATGTGTGTTTTATTCCAGTCCTTCCTCAGAAAGAATATGGCTCTGCTTTATTTGCTAGGCCTTGACTAATTAATTACCGATCCTTTTTCCTTTGAGTATTTGAGGACTATTTTTGAGACATCTTTGTGCTTGCTTTTTTCCCGGTGTCATTTCCTGAAGCACCGGCAGATGGCTCTGTACAGCCGCAGGTGTCTTGGGCTGTGGTACTTTCGCAGCCCCCAAAGAAAGTTGTTTCATCACCAGGATCCGAAGGTCTTTCCAGAGGCAAAGGGAAGCAGGAGAGTGAACCAAAGGTACTGGAGAATTCTCTTCTCTCAACTACTACCCGTCACTGTGTTTGTGTCTCTTTATTGCCATTTTTTCGCTGGGCTCTGTACACTGGCCACTTCTTTTAAGAGATGATATGAAGTCAGCTTGTTCTTACTAGAATTTTTCTTGTCACGCGAAAGAATCACAGGATATCAGAAAGACGGTGCTTGTCTAGGAATAAGAACTTTAAACTTAAAAGCTGGATTTTTTTCGAATTCCTGACCCTCAGAATGAGACATGAAACATGGAACTCTTGCCTTATTTGACTTAATATTTCCTAATTAAATCCCAGTTGTCCCAATACATTCTGATAATAATGCAGTATGCTGCAACTGAAGAATTCTTGCTGTTGCTGTGAATTTCTAAGAGATACTGAATTTTCCTTGTCTGCTTAATGTCCCAGCCTAGACTGATTAAGGTATCCTTTAGTGGTGTAAGGCTAGTCACTTGCATGTGTTTTGGTAGGTGATACTGAAAAAGAGTAGTTTTTAAAGGTCATGCCTCATGGTCTTTTGTAGCAGTCGGGAACAAAAGATATTGTGAGTGAAGCTGAACCTGAAGAAGGGCCAGAAAAGAAGAAAAAAAAGAAGAAAAAGAAGAAAAAACTAAAGTCACTCTCTGATGTAGAAAGACCTCAAAGTGACTCGAGGATTATACAGGAACCACCGAAGATTGAGGTAAACTGAAGAAGTTTTTGTTCCTGTTCTTTTAAACGTTACAAGTGTACTAGAAGACTAAATGGTAACACAGTTTTCTGCAAATTTAAGTTCAAATCTTATTTGTTGAGGATGTTGGTACAGTTTTTTTTTCAATTGAGATATTTGTCAGAGGTTACTGGTAGGAAACTGTTGTAGTTTTTAAATTACCACATGTTTGGTGAGCACAACTTCCTAAATTAGAAATCTTCTGTAGCAACTATTGCTTGGGGGTATGGGAAATATACTGCATGGTGCAGTGTGACATGGTTTTAAAAACTGGTACAATATTACAATTCTAGTTGTCTCACAGCTGGAAGCAATTTTTGTGTAGCACGGTTGACAATGCTTATGTTTCTAATTTTTAATTTCAGTTTCCTTCCAAATTCATGTAACTGTAATAGGCACATTAGTATTTTGATACTTCCGCCTATCACTATTGCAAAGGCATGAGCTTCTCCCATGTTAGAGGAGTATTGTTTGGTATGTGGTTGAAGGCTGAATGTTGTACAGCACGTGTGTGTGGATTTGCATGTTTGATCTGGTGCACATAATACTCAGTCTCTGAAATGACAGCATAAAGAAACCTTCCTGGCTGGCATCTGTTCTGTACATTTTATTGTGGGACATGAAGCAGAACCGTGTCTACGTGGTTTCCTTGTGTGATTTCTTGTCTAGGAGTGGCACTGTAGGGTTTGGTTTATAACTGTAAAAGCGTTTAAGGCTAATTCTCACCAGAAGGCCCCATGGGAAAGGCACAGCTGCGGGCTGGACAGTTGGGAGTTGGTTGGGGGGTGAGGGATAGTGAGGAGTGAGGAGAGAGGCAGTGGGAAGTGGGGCTGGAGGGACGCATGGACAGCGTATGAGCAGAACGGTGATTGGCTGGAGGGACACATGGACAGCGTATGAGCAGAGCAGTGATTGGCTGGAGGGATGCGTGGACAGTGTATGAGCAGAGCAGTGATTGGCTGGAGGGCCGCATGGACAGCGCATGAGCAGAACGGTGGTTGGCTGGAGGGACGCATGGACAGCGTATGAGCAGAGCAGTGATTGGCTGGAGGGCCGCATGGACAGCGCATGAGCAGAACGGTGGTTGGCTGGAGGGACGCATGGACAGCGTATGAGCAGAGCAGTGATTGGCTGGAGGGCCGCATGGACAGCGCATGAGCAGAACGGTGGTTGGCTGGAGGGACGCATGGACAGCAGCCCTGCAGCTGGGCCAGCCAATGGGTCTCTTCTTTCTGTTAAGTTCTGTTAGGTCTCAGTTTGGTTTCAGTTATGTCACCTAGAGATGAAAGGTACATAAAGGGTGAGATTCCTACAATACACGGATCTTCTCTGGGTGGTATCTTTGTTCCCCATTGTTGCATGGCACAAGAAATCAGTATTAACAGATCCAGTTGTTAGAGAATTATGAGTAAAATCAAAGATCTGCTAGCTCTTTTCTTCAGGAGAATATCCCCAGTTTTGCTATATACTACCATAAACTCTGTATGCTATGAATGGACATTGTCTAAGCTGAAAGAGAATGGCAGAAGTCATGGAAAATAACAGAGTGGTAATGAGACTATTGAAGTCTAAATTTGAAAAAAAAATTGCATAGAGCCATGGAACCAGACATGCACGTTACACTGGAATCTGTGATGTGGATGCAGCATCGGTTGTGACCTTCCTGGTTTGCTGGCAAAGCTTATGTCCTCATCAGTTTGAAAAATGGGTGAGATGCTTGCGTGATGCCCTTGAAATAATGAACCCTGAACAGATGACACACGTGGAGCTTCTGGGCACCCAGGAGGTTTAAGAAGGTTCTGTTTATGTGCCGCAACTCAACAGAGTTGGTTGGTTTGCTGTCTAGTTTTGTAGAGGTCAGTCATTTATAGGCACTGCTAATAAGCATAAATAGATAGATCTGAAGAAAACCATTCCTGTCTTTTCATACACGCTGGTATGTCCTGACCTCGGTGTCTTCCTTAAGTTAAGTATTGAAGCTGCTATTGATAATCTGGTCATTGCTAGTAGTACTGGTCAGACATGTAAACAGTGCTGGGAATTACTAGGATAATAAAAAGGAAAATGGATGATGATGGTACAGAATTTCAGGGCACATCTGATCTAACTATAGTGTGGATTTTGTTTTCTTACATTCCCCCCATTCCTTAAAAATACACATATTTGAACTAAAAAAGATAGACAAAAGGCTCCAAAAATAATCAAAGATATGAAGCAATTTCTGTGGGGGGCAAGACTGAACAAAGTTAGGACTTCTCAGTATGTAAAAGAGATGGCTGAATGGGAATATAGCAGTGGCAAGAAAATAAAAAGGAAATTACTTGGCCTTTCTCCTAATGTTTGATGTTCTTACAGATGATAAGAACAAATACAGGGAGGTGTAACCTCACACTGAGTGCTGGATTTTAATTATTCAGTTTGCTACAGCATGTTGCAGATACCAGAAATCTGTTTGCATTTCAGAAGCAATTGGACACACCTACTTTACTTAAATCTTCTAAGCTGAAAAAAGAGTATTTGTGAAATATTTTTTCACTCCCTTGCATTTGCTTTTTGGCTTACTTGCAAGCTTCTTTAAAATTATTTAATTGGTTGAAGTGTGTCAGTCCTTGTGCTAGAGCTTCCTAGCTTGGGGCATTTAAATGAAGCCTTTCAGGCTTTAAAACACCTTGGTGGGTTCAGTGGTACTGTATCACAGCTAAAAATGTGTCAGAAAGTGGGAGGAGAAGCAAAAACCTAGCTGGTGGATTGGGATTTTGATGGAGACCATGGGTACAGGGTGATGAGTATAGGGCAAACTTCATCCTGTCTGAACTTGATTAATCCAGATTCTGCACGGTGGATCCTCTGCTAGAAAACTTACTCTTGTGTGTAAGCCATAATCATTTGAGTAATTTCTGTGTTTATTTCTGTACTCTAGTACATACTGCTGGTTCTGTTCTTTACCACTCATGTTTAAGGCAGAATTGCACACCCGGGGGCTTTACTGGAAGAAGAGGGAAGCTGTTTACAAGTTGTTTCCTTTAGGAGCTGTTTACCTTTAATGATTTCTATTAGCTGACAACCATAACAAGCTGCTTTTGGCCCTGAATTACCTGCTGCATGGAAGATCTAACCATTGTTATATTTGTCTTAGTATAACCACCCTTGGCTTCTGAATTTTTGTACAGTGAAACCAATTATGATAAATGTTTGATAAGCAGGGAGAAAATTGTTGGTGTGTAGGGAAAAGTTTTGGAAATATGGACTTGATTGTTCTTATGAAATCATCATCTGATTTATTTGTTTAGGATGTTGAGGAGTTTCCTCATCTGGCAGCTGCTTCTGATACGAGAAGCAGGGTAGGACCTCAGAAACCATCTTTTACTTCTGCAGTCAGAAAGCAGCATGAAGTAAGTAATCTTGCAACATCTGTGTGAGTCAAATGTCAATTATGAGTCCAAGCTGTTTGGGGATGTTGAGTTCTTTTTTACATGAGTGAAATAAATCTCAAGAATTAATTTGGAAATGCATTCAATATGCAAATGAATCCTAAGCATAAATCACAAGGGTTGAAAATATGATTGTTCTGTTAAAGAAAGTAATATCAATAATAAAGGTAAAATTCCAGGTTTCGGTTGTTTGAAGTTAGTTTTGCTACTAAAAATTATAGTCCTTGGCTTTATTTCTCAAGGAATTTCAGTGGTTTAAAAAAACCCCAAACAAGAAAATAAAGCCATTGTTTGCTTTGTTTGAGGCAGTAAATACCTTTGACAAGGAGGAATGAGTGGCAAAAGACACTTCAATTGCTTAAAAAAGATTTATTACAAAAAATGGTACACACATGCAACTCAGATGAAAGCAACCCCTTAACTTGGTAGACGTAATTGGGATATAACCCCTCAAAGCTTACGTACTCTGTAGAGATCTGATCATTAGGCCATTCATATGCCTGTAACAAATATTTGAAAATAAAGCTGCCTTGCTAGTTTTTTCTTCCAAATCCAAAAAAAACCCCATGAATGTGATGAGGTAGTACGGCAGCCAGTAAATGATCACCCTTCTAGAAGGCCACACATAGGCTCTTCCCATAGCCTTCTCTTTTCCAGGCTGAACAACCTCAACTCTCTCCACCTTTTATCATAAGAGAGGTGTTCCAGCCCTCTGACCATTTCTGTAGCTCTCCTCTGGACCTGCTGTAGCATGTCCATGTCTTTCTTGTGCTAGGGGTCCCACAACTGGACACAGTACTCCAGGTAGGGGCACACAAGAACTGAGTAGAGGGAGAGAATCACTCCTCTCAATTCATGGGCCACGCTTCTTTATACACTGCCCAGGACACCTTTGGCTTTCTGGGCTGGGAGTGCCCATGGCTGGGGCATGTCCAGCCTCTCACCCACCTGCACCCCAAGTCCTTCTCCCCAGGGCTGCTCTCCACCTGTTCATCCCCAGCCTGTGCTGGTACTGGAGGTTTCCTCAACGCAGGTGCAGCACTTTGCACTTGGCCTTGCTGAACCTCAAGGGTTTCACGCAGGCACACCCCTCAAGCCTGTGAAGAATGCCGCTCATCATTCTGGATGGTGTCCCTTCCCTGAAATGCACTATTCGGTTTGGTGTTATTCACAGTTGTGCTGAGGGTGCACTTGGTTTGAAGTTAGTATCCTCTTCACCCTTTTCCACGTGTCTTGTTTTCAAATATTTTTTCTTCCTCCCTGTCACCTTTTGTCTTTAAATTTCTAAGTTCCATCTCTCCGAAGAGCTTTGTGATAGTCTGTCTCCCTCTGTGGATGAAACTCCCAAGGTGGATGGACTGTCAGGGAAACAAGCTTCATCTTCTGTATTAGAAAGAAAGAAAACTCAGGTAAGTGAATTGATGTTTTAAGAGAAGTTCACGACTTAAAACAGACAAAGAAAATGAGCCTGTTTAAATGTAAGACTAAGTCCATGCTCATCTAGGATTCTGCATTCATTCTTTGAGAAAAGTGACTTGATCCTCTTGATTAGAAGCAATCAGTGGGAGTAATTGCCAGCCTCCCGGGTTTGATACAGTGTTTAGGGAAAAATACAAACTTTTCATTTATATTTGTGGGTTTCAGATCTCAGGAATTTTTCTTTCACCTATTTTACTTGATCATGGCATAAATCCAGTCCAAACTGATTGTCATAAAGGTAGTTCTGACAGAACAGGAGGCGAGGAGATCCCCTTATCTTGGGGAAAGGAGGAGGAATACAGAGGAACAGGTGAGGTCAGGAAGTAGTTTTGTGTTAGTGAGTAGGTTCTAGCGCAGCTCTGATGCAAGGTGAGATCCCAGCTGAAGACAGAGGAGGTCATGTTCTGTAACTCTGTTTCAACAGAAATTACAATGAATTGGTTCTCCCCGATAAGACTTCCAGAAGTGCCAAATCTGGCAGTCATTTCCTTTGCGTGTTTTGCTGCGGTAGTTTGTTCATAGTCTTTACCATACTATTTATTTGTAATCTTTTTATTTTCTGCATCATTAAATGTGGATGATGGCTTTTGCCTTCTCTTCAAAAGGATAAGTGCATGTGAGGAGGTGGCACAAAGTTGATGACCTCTCTTTATACTGAGACATTGGAGATAATGATTTATGTGTGTTGCAATCACATACCCTGGAAGAATCACTGCAGTTTTTCTATACTTTAAAGAAAACTTTAAATTCTGATGAGCCTTTTATGTCTTTCAAGGATGAATGACAGTCTGACCAAAGTGGGACCCTGACATAAAAGCCTTCCTTTATTGAAGACATATACTTTTATGCTTTGTTGCAGTAGCCTTTTTTAAAGTTACCTGAACTGTTTCTGATTTTTTTATTTTTTGACATTAAAATTGATGTCTATTTGAAGATTATTGAGTGACATTAAAGAGCAGAAGTATTGAGGATAAAGATGTTAGGAGAGTGTATTACACCATAAAAAATAATGATTTTTACATTCTGAAGTGGAGGGCATTACTAACTGGTGTTGAACTTGTTCAGGAAACATCCAGGAGCAGTGGTAAGAAGAGTCAAATACCAGTGCAGTTGGATTTGGGTGGCATGCTTGCAGTGTTGGAGCAGAAGCAGCAAACAGAGAAGTCAAAACAGTCTCCTAAACCTGTGGTATTTTCAGGTACTGGTTACTATGAAATTCCGTTTTTCCACCTTAAGCTGTTTTTAAGTATTCAGACTTTAAATGTAGTCTGACTTCCGATCCTGTGATGATCTCTCTGCAGGCAAGTTCACCAGATACAAGAGAAAATGAAGGTTCTTGAAAAAGAAATTTTAAAAGCATGGCAGTCTGAATTGTTTGATGGAAGACTTAGGGAAAGAAATGTCTTAAGGACACTGATTTGTGAAAGAGTGCCTTGTATAAATATGAGGCATGATTGAAATGTTGCTTCGACAGAAATACTGATGTTTATGGAGGTTTTTGCTCTTCTTTAAGAATGTGTGTTATTGTTCTGATCTGAACGGGCAGAAAGGGGCTGCACAGTAACAAAGGCTTTCTTAATCTCCTCTGACGCAAGAAATCATGGAGCTGAGGCTTGATTGAAAAAAACTCCTTTTCAAGCACAGAGGTTATACAAGAGTCAGGCAGCCGAAGCCAAGGGATGCGTTCTGACGTACCTCTTAAATGTGAAATAATTGATGTTAACAAAATGCTAGGTTTTGTTAATGGAGAGAATTTTTCAGTTCTATATGATATATAACCAGGAAGCAGAAAAAAATAGCTCATTGCCTTTCTCATTAAAGGTCAAAATTTTATTGTGATTATGGTGGTGTAGTATATTTTGCAAAAGGAACCACAATATTTGCTAGCATTCAATGACAGTAAAATTTTTCTTATTTCAGCAGAAGTTTTTTTAGAAATTATTTCAGAAGGAGATGTAATTACAAGAGATTTCATCTCACAATACTTAATGTGATAGCTGAGATTTTAAATACAAAGCTCAAGGTGCAAAGCATCAATGAGATTTCCTTCATTAAGCTGAGAGAACTTGTAAGATGCTTTTTTAAAATACTTTTTTTTTTTTCAGTTCATCTCCTTTTATTTTCATTTGGGTCAATCAGACTTAATACTGCCAGAGGTGCTAATAACCAATTTTGTTTCTATAAAATTATACAGGGCATGAATTGATTAGTAGATGGTGGGCCACAAAGGTATGGGTCAAAATACCTGTTTTCTAATACTAAGTTTCCTGTGCCTGAATCTGCTGCAGATGAGAAATTGATGTGTCATATCTGTATCTTGGGAGCATAAGGCAGATGTTACCTTAGCTTTATGCTTTTTTAATGTTCAGTACACCATTGCTTTGGTGTATACCAAAGTACGACTTTAGTTTGTGAAGTGGCATCGTGTTGACCTCTGTTACCAAAAACAGGACAGTGAACAAGATCGGAAAGGAGTGTCACCACAGACAGTTGATTTTATTCCATTTCCTACTTCACATGATAGCTAATACTGGTAAAGTCATCAAGTTTAGGAAAATAAAACCTGAACTTGAAATGATGATGTACACATGAAGGAAAAACGTATCTGCAGGCTGCATGCTTACTTATTGCTGCAAATCCAGCTTCAATTTTTGTAGCCACCTATTATGTACATTCTTGTTAGTGTTCTTAGTTTGGCTTTGATAAACAGAGCCCAAAAAGAAACATGGAGTGTAGCAGTTTTATGATGTAAACTGTTTATGGTAAGAGTATTGCCTATGCTGTGGGAGGATCTGCATATAAATACTGTGGAAGCAGTAAATGAAGATGGCTTAAGACAAGCTGCCAGAATATTTGCATGTATTTAGTGGAGAGAGGTTGCCTGAGTCACAGGAGGAGATGTCAAGCTGGTTCCACTGCTACTTAGTCATCCTCTCCATGGACTTGCTAATGTAACTGCTTCATATGGCAGGTAACTGAAGTTTGTACAGAACACAGCAGTTCCTACTGATAGTGAGGGAGAGTCGTTTGATATGAGGTCATGGTGTGGAAGATCCAGGTTTAGTAATTTGTCCAGTCATTTAAAGCTTCTGTGCTGTAAACGCTCTGAAAAAATGCAAGTTAAGTGGACATCTTCAGTGAGCTTTGCAGGTTAAGCAAAAGAGACTTAGCTGTAGCTTTGAATTACTCATGACCCATTTACAAGTGAATTTCATCCAGCTTTATTAAGGTGTTATAAAAGGTAGGTGTAAGTGCTTAAGTTTATTTACAGCAAATAAATCTAAAATCCGTAATACTGCTACTCAGTATTTATCTCAATCCAGTACGGAATCTGTGGAGGAGGAAATGCCACCACCATGCAACACAGAAATTCCTGAAGGTTCACCAAGCTGACATGGCATGATCTTGAAGGTAGCTTGGAGTGCAGCATTTGGACAAATTCTGCTTTTAAGACCAACTGTGATTCCAGGGATATAATAGAAGTAGAGAACACAGCAGTCTTTTGTGAGGAGTATCTTTTAAAAATAACATTGTTCAAAGATACATGATTGCTTGAAAATATTCTTAATAACGACACAACACAATTTTAAATGTGTATACCAGTCTTAAACTTGAAATTGGATTCTACTTCAGTATTAATTTTAGTTGTCTGATGTGGATTTCTTCTTAAATCACAGTTGGTGGTGCCATACCATTGCTATCTAAAGACCCTGCTACAGCCATGAGAAGTCATCGTTTAAACCAAGGAAAGATGCCTCATAATCCCTTGGATTCCAGTGCTCCTTTGGTGAAGAAAGGGAAACAGAGAGAAGTACCTAAAGCAAAGAGACCAACACCTCTTAAAAAGGTCATTCTTTTTTACCTTAAATAGTAAAACTGTAGGGTAATATATTACTCTGGGAGTCTGTTTAGCCCTCTCATGTGGAGTTCTGCATCTCAGAGTTCACTTGTCTGAATTCACTTTTAGCTTTGCTTGGTTTCAAAGATGGGATGGATAGAAGAGGGTAGTCTTGCTAAATGACAAATACAAATTCCCAAAAAACACACTTTCTCCCTTGACTCAACTGATAGCTGATAAAGTGCCACTAGAGAGGTGTCCACACATCATTGGTACAGGGCAAAGAAACATTACTTGGTTTGGCAGAGATGATCTTACTTGCAGGTTTGGGGAGAATGGATCAAACAGAGGTCATGTTTAATGTTTCGGTGCCCTTCCGAGCCGGAACTCCAGCTGGTTCTGCAGCAACAGGTGTTAGGTCCAACTGGCGATTTCTGTTGTATCTCTTTGCCCATTCATGTTGCTTCCTGTCATGTCTTTTGTACAGAGTGGTTTTTTAACTTTAGTTCTGCCCTTGTAGTTAATCCCTAGTAAGTATTTTCTCCACCCATACACTGGTAATCAAGGTAAAAGTTCTTTTCCATATAAATTTAGGCATTACCTTTCCTTCTTTTTATGTGCAAATAGAAAGGTTGTAAACCTCTGATGCTAATGATGAACCTCTTTATAAATGGTTTTTTGTAAATATGCTAAGAGTTATGCTTTATTATCCGCTTGACGTCAAATTGGTTTGGTTTTGGTATATATTTTTAGATTATTCTGAAAGAAAGAGAACAAAGAAAACAGCAGCACCTGTTAGAACAGAAAGCAGCACCAAAAGATGAAGATAACATTTGTCAGACAGCAGGAAATGTTACTGAAAACGCAACACTTCTACAGGATAGCCAAGCAGGTATCTTTTGAGAGAGCCTGTAATACAATATGTGGCTGGAAATTTGAGCACATTAGAAAATAAGTACTAAATACTGCCAGATGAAGGCTGCAACCTCAGAGTTTTCTGAGATCCACCTCAGGCTTATCTTGACTGTAAAGTGGGCCAAAGCTGAAAGTCAGTAATAGGGATTCTGATTACTGTTCCACACTTCTATGCCTGTTGGTTTTATATGTCATAAGGAGAGTTCCCATCTACCTCTGATAATTAATGAGATTTGAAATAAGGAAAAAATTTAAAGATTAAAAAAAAAAAAAAAAA
>WBMY01017833.1:0-133034 GCA_013397315.1 Donacobius atricapilla
CTGAGTAGGCTGAGACGCCAGTTCTGTTCACTGACATGCAGCCCCTGGGGCTGGAGCCAGCCCCAAAGGGCTGTGGAGCTGAAATAAATCCCGTGGGGAAGCGGCTGCAGGAGCTGCCCTGGGGCCTGCAGCGCCCAGCGTGGCACCAGTGCAGGTCTGGGGTGCTCAGGACCAGCCCCTGGTGCCCCGTGGGGTTGGCAGCCGGGGGTGAGGGGCTGCTCCCGGGGCTGGGGAGGGTCTGTGGGCAGGGACGAGGCCCAGGGGGGGGTGTGGGGGCTTTAGGTCTTGTTTGCCACCAGAGAGGGGATGTCACTGTTGGACATAAATCAGCCCTCATGGCTCCAGAGTTTGTCAGAAGGCTGAGCCTGAGTTTATTAACAACTTGACCTCTTTATATACCAGGTCGCTAGAGCTAAACTGATTGGTGTTAGCAGTAACACCCATTCAATCACATTGGCCAGCACAGAGAGACAGCAAATAGTCTCCAGCTCCAAAGAAAGAATGAAAACAAAGTTAGCAAAAACATCTTTCAGTTTACAGAAAGTTCTGTGAGAATGGAGTTCTAGAAATCAAAACATCTCTGGCTGAAAAAACAGAGCTACACCGGGGCCCCCTTGGGGTTGGGTAACCGCTTATAGAGATATTTAAGTGATGACAGTGAGTGATTTATGGCCTTGTCAGCAGCCCCGAGGTGCAGGAGAACCAGGAGCAGCCTTTGGCTGGAGGCAGTGGGAAGCTGAGGAGCTGGAGTTCAGGTAGCAGGGCTGGCAGAGACACAAAGATGGGATGTCTGGGGCAAAACTGATTTAGGGCTGGGATAGGGAGTGTAGGGCTGGGATAGAGATGGTGGGGTGGGAGCTGGAGGGTTGCTGAGCTGGAGCCATGAAGATCCTTCACTGACAGCCAGGCACCTTCTCCCCTGGTGGTGCTGGGAAGATTTGGAGCTGGAACATCAGAGCTGGCAGTGAAATAAAGCTTGTGGGACTTGAGCTGAAATTACTGTGGGTCTGGGACAGGGACTGGTGCTGGATGTGAAATCCCTGAAGGGCTCAGATAGGGACTGGTGCTGGATGTGAGATCACTGTAGGGCTGGGATAGGAACTGTGGGGCTGGAGCTGACATTTCTATGGAGTTGGGAGAGTGGCTGTAGGGCTGGAGCCAAAATGCAGATCGTGCCCTGAGAACAGGCACAGCTTTGCCTGGCAGTGGTGGGAAGATGCAGAGCTGGAGCTGAAACAGCTGAACTGGCAGTGAAATAAAGCTTATGGGACTGGAGCTGAAATCACTGGGATAGTGACTGTGGGGCAGGAATATGAACGGAAGGGCTGGAGCTGGAACCATTGGTGCTGGGATGAGGCCAATAGGGCTGGGAGAGCAAGTGTGGGGCTGGAGCTGAAACCCCAGAACTGGAGCCACAATGAAGATCCTGCTGCAGCACCCAGGACTACGTTCACCTGCCAGTGTTGGAAGATGTGGTGCTGGAGCTGAAACAGCTGAGCTGGCACTGGAATGAAGCTTGTGGGGCTGGGATGGTGACTGGATCTGGCATAGCTGCTGGAGGGATGGAGCTGGAGCATCCCAGTGCTGCTGCAGCCAGAATGAAGATCCTGCCCTGAGAACCTGGAGCAGCTTCAACTGACAGTGGGGGGATGATGCAGAGCTGGAGCTGAAATGGCAGAGCTGGCATTGAAATGAAGCTTGTGGGATAGAGCTGGAATCACTGTGGGACTGGGATAGCAACTCTGGGACTTGGCTAGTGGCTGTGGGGCAGAAATAGGGACAGAAGGGCTGGAGCTGAAGTCACTCGGATAATGATGTCTGGGATGAAGACTGGAGTTGCGATGGGGCCTGAAGGGCTGGGATAGCAGCTGTGGGGCTGGAGCTGAAAGGTCTCAGACCTGGGACAAACCAGAAAATCCTGCCCCGAGAAGCTGGAGCAGCTCCAAGTGGATGATGAAGAGCTGGAGCTGAAATGGCAGAGCTGGCATTGAAATGAAGCTTGTGGGATAGGGCCGAAATCGCTGCGGGGCTGGGAGAGCAACTGGTGCTGGCAGGGCCCACTGTTGAGGGGGAGCCAAAACAAAGATCTTGCCCTAAGAACCTGAAACAGTTTCACCTGGTGGGAAGATGTAGACCTGGAGATGAAACAGCAGACCTGTGATAAAATAAAGCTTGTGGGGCCGGAGCTGGAATCACTGTGGGGTTTGGATAGGGACTGTGGTGTGGGAAGAGGGGCAGAGGGGCTGGAGCTGAAATCACTGTAGGGCTGGGATGGTGTCTGCGTCTGGGATGTAGGGATGGAGCTGAAACATCACAGAGCTGGAGCCAGAATGAAGATCCTGCCCTGAGAATCTGCAGCAGCTTGGACTGGCAGTGTGGGGAAGATGCAGAGCTGGAGTGGAAAGGGCAGAGCTGGCAGTGAAATAAAGCTTGTGGGGCTGAGGCTGAGATCACTGTGGGACTGGGATAAGAACTGTAGGACTTGGGTAGTGAGTGTGGCTCAGTGAGTCTGGGGCAGGAGTATGGACAGAAGGGCTGGAGCTGAAATTGTGCTCGGATCAACAGCCCTGGAACTGGAATTACGGGGCTGGGATAACAAGTGGGGATGGACCTGAAATGCCACAGAGCTGGTGCTGAAATAAAGCTTGTGGGGCTGGAGCTGAAATCACTCTGGGACTGGGACTGTGGGACTGGGATAGCGACTCTGGGATTGCAGCTGTAGCAATGGAGCAGGAACCTTGCAGAGCTGCTGGAGCCAAACTGCAGATCCTGCCCTGACAGCCTGGAGTAGCTTCACCTGACAGCATCGGAAAGCGCAGAGCTGGAGCTGAAACAGCAGAGCTGGCAGTGAAATACAGCTTGTGGGTTGGAGCTGGAGTTACCGTGGGGCTGGGACAAAGATTCTGGGGCTGGGATAAAGGCTGGAGCGGGGATGGGTATGCAGGGGAAGGCAGGTGTTGGCGAGGCAGGGCATGGGAAGGTTAGGCTGGGCAAGCAGGTACAGGAAAGGAAAGAGGGAGAAGGCAAGAAGGGACAGGGGAGGCTGGGAAACCCCAGGAAGGGTTAGGCAAGGGCAGACAGTTCAAGGGAGGGTTAGGAAAGGCAGGGATTGTAAGACAGGCAAGGATTGCTAAGAAAGGCAAGGCCTTCGTTTGTTGAATGCAGAGGGTGGTGCAGTGACAGGGGACGAGGAACAAAGTTCAGAGGTGCTTAAGGCATTCCTTACCTCCGTGTTTAATGCCAGGGCCAGCTGTGCCGAGGATCCCCAGCCCCAGAGCTGGAAGGAGGGGATGGGGAGTTGCGTGAAGCCCCTGCAGTCAGGGTGGTTCTTGATGGGCTCTGCCCCTTGGACACTGACGGGTCTGGGGGCTCTGAGGGGATCCCCCCAGAGCATAATCTTACAGCCCAAACCACGGGGGTAGGATGAATGCAGGAATATATTCCGTTTGCGTCTAAAGGAAATCCAAGCTCCCCTTGTTACCTGCTGTATGCAGGGTACTGAAACACATAAGGACGTATGGAAATTTAGTTATTTTTAATGAGATTTTTTTTAATCTTACAGCCTACCTTGTAATAATGCATTTATTACAAATTTAAAGGAATTCACTAAAATGACAACTAAATTATTATCTTGTGTTCACAGTGATCAGGAGTCTAAGGTACAGTTTTCGGAGTATAATGCAATTTTCTGTCACACCAGCATAACAAAAGGATGTAAACAGTTTCAATTTCGGTATCCATGCCTACTGCTTGAATTAAAAGCTGTACTAACTGATCTAGACATTGTCCTATTAGAGGGAGACATGAGCAACTTTGCTGATATCTTACAGTTGTACAACCTCTACCGGAACACCCAAAGGCAAGGCATACACTGCTTTAAAACTACTAGTGACACAAAATCATGTTTCTGCTTAATGAAGAAAATAATATATGACTCATCCAGAATAATGGGAATATATTACAAATTCCAAAGCAAGACTTAATGCATCTCTGATCTCCAGATAATTATTTTTAATTAAAGCAAGTAAAGTGAGAGCAAATAGAGCTATAAGGAATAATTATTGAATGAGAAATATGCCAGTCAGTTATTTCTGAGCACAATTATACCGGGATAAATTTGCCACGTTATGTTGCCTTTTATAAGATGTTAGAAAGAACCTTACCAGCACACACACAGACTCTAAAAGGCCTTGAGAACTTTAAGTTCTTCTCAAATCACATTAATAATAGGAATTTCCCAAATATACTGAACAGCAAATAGGACTATTAATCTCAGGGGCTGACAGCATATATTTCACCCAAGATTTAACAACGAGAGAGAAAAGGCCACCTGGGCTTGTTGTTCTGAGTGACCTTGCTGCTGCTCTGCTCTTGGCTGTGGGGAAAGGGATTTCCCTTGAAATGCAGAGCTTTTGAGAAAAAAGTGCCTCCAGTTTTTTTAATAAGCAGCCTCATTATAACCAATTAGATAAAGCAGCGCAGCTTTAGGCACATCACGTTATTGCCCCCCTCAGAACGGCGCAAAGCTCATCACAAGGCGGCTAAATTAGAAATGTGGGCAGCTCGGCAGCCTCGGAGTGGAAAGGGAGCTGCCAGGGCCCACAAAGGGGCTGTGTTATCACAGGCAGGGGGCCCAGGAGTTGAATTGACAGCGGAACCCTGAGTCGTTGTAGTCACACTCGTCCCAGTCACGCTGCCCTTTTCCCCAGAGAGGAGAAAACACCATTTCTGCTGCAGCTCCTGTCAGCGCCGAGCAACCTGGGACATTGTGGCCCATGAGCAGGACAGATTCCAGCTCATCTGCTCTTACTTTAATTAGTTTGTTGTACCAGGTTCAGCTTTCCCAACACTTCCCTGTGCTTTAAGGACAGGCAGTATATTAACAGGGGTACAACAGGGCCAGGTAGTGTCAAGCTCTACAAAATGAAGCAGAAATTCATTCAGAGTAGCCCGAACTTGCCTTGCTCGGCTTCAAATGCCCTACTCATGAATATTGTGCTAACACTTGCTGCAAACACTGCTAGGATTTCAAATGTGATTCTGTTTTGCAGTTAAATGATGTTTTGCTGTGTCACAGCCAGTCACAGGCAGCAACACTTTTAGCAAGGCTTCTTTAGAGCAGGCAGGACACTGCCCTGCAGTGAATCTCAGCTCTGATGTGCAGACTTCTGATTTCTAGCCAGTTCACACTTGTCAAATTTTGGGCCAGCATTTTTCTCTAAATTCTCTTACAGTCCCCTTTACTCTTAAAGAATGACTGCCTTTTACCAAAACAAACCAACTTCTTTTTTTCTCCTTTTTAACTTTCTCCAGTTTTCTTACTCCTGAAGATCTCACGAACTCTGTTTCATCCTTTATTCATCGTTACGCAGCATGAGTGATTGGAATTTACACAGTATCTCAGATTAGATCAGTAATTTTCTGGCAGTGTTCAGCTGTAACTCACCTGCTGCTTAAACAGGAGCAATAAATTAATGCAGGGTATTTCACAGAGCTCATTCCAGCTATAGGAATAAATTAAGACTCACAGCTCACATCCTGTATTGTAACTTTTTAATGTTAATTGTTAATATCGTAATAGCAGAACATTACACTCTGTTTCTGTTTGATGTAAAGAAGAGACATTTCAGAATAATTCCTATGTATCAATGATATTGCTTTTATGAGACTTCCAACTGATGGAGACAGTTTTTAAACTGATTTTGTTCTCAGTTACAGCTGTGGGTATTACTGGAGAAGACAAGAACAGAATCTGTCCAGATTAACCTGTCCTGTGTTTTTGCTGCATGGTGCTGAAAAGGTTCTTTACTAAACAAATTTAAAGCAATCCATTATATTAGTTGCACAATGAAATAAACCAATTATTTCATAAACGCTTAGGACTAGAACTGATCGGAACACATGAAGAAAAAAGGAAAGGCTGTTGTAATATGTGGTTCAGCTGATGCCAAAATATTTCAGAGGTGGTATCTGTTCTGTTACTGGAAACATTTTTTACAAAATAAAATTTGCAGTGAGTGTGCCAGCAGCCTGCCAAACTCAATTTTACCCTGGTTCACGGAGTGGCTGCAATGGGACTCAGCAGGGGGATCTAATCCAGACAACAAAATGCTGCCCCTTGGCTAAAGCTGATATTAGCTGAGTAGGAATTAAAAGAGCAATATAAAATTTTCCTGAGTATTTGCCCTGGTTTGTAAAGTGAAAGCAACAGCTGCACGAAGCTGTTTAAGATGGAAGACCTCCTGCCTATCTGATGTATTATGCAATGCATACAGGGCTTGTCTTAGAATTAAAATGTAAGTGGAGGGTCAAAGTGAATAGAACATAAAATAGAGACACTCTAATGAATCAGTGTAAAAATACAGTTTAACTTCAAGACACAGCGCATGAGACTGCTTTCTAAATTTCAGTTTTTACTGGCTTCAAAAAGAGAAAATAACAGCAAATACAAAGGCTGTGTTCTCATAGTAATGTGGAAACTGTGCTATTCTGGCTTTATGTAAAACAAGTGTAAATGTGCTCCTGAATGTCTGCAACAGGTTCTCTTTAAATGGAAATGTCAGCGAAGAGTTCAGAGATGAAGCAGGAGTAGCAGCATTTCCAAGCCCTAACGTGTTTGTAGAGAGCACAGGAATGATTTCTCTAGAACACAATAAAAACCCCTCAAGGTTAAGTTAACAGAGGAACATGAGTGAATCACACACCAGGAATAATTTGAAACGTGGTTTCTATCTAAATTGTCGCAAATGCAGAAGCAGGTTTATTTCTGTCTGTAATAGTTGCATTTCCTGTACAAACATCAGTTTGAAGCTCCATCTGTTGCCAAGGACCTTTTGAAAATGAAGGTTTCTTACCTCATTTTTATGAGTCAGACAATGTACATTGTTGGTTTAAGCCAATTGTACACAGAAACGCTTCCCAGATAAATGTTTACATTTGTAAATTTAAGGTTTGCTTTCGCAAACGGTTGCTTTTATAAGCTGAAAATTCACTTTCCAAAGCATTTATACTAATAAAGCTCAATACTTCAAGTAGTCACCAAATGCAAACAAATAGAAATTGAGCACAACCAATGTGTGTCTGTACATTCTACAGACACAATTATTTTGTGCAATATTTTCTAAGGTCTAAGTAGGAATGACAAATGAAATAGCCTAAGGTACACTATTTATTGGAATATTAAACTTAGCTTTCAAGAGCATATGCTGATTCCAGAAAATGCAGAGGCACACATATTCCAATACACAAAAATGCAATATTTAAAAGCCTTCAAAAGATTAATTGGTGATCTGATTTTGGCCTCATTGAAGATTTCACTCTTGGTTAAAAGTGAGTGAAAGCAACAGGTTATGCAGGGGTAATAGCATTGCTGCCAGAGCTGCTCCTGCAGGGGTGTTCTTAATCTCATTTGGGATTCCAGACCTGAGCAGAACACAATTAAACCTTCGAATACTCCTATTCCTCACTCTCCAACCAAGCCACGTGTCCCATAATCACACTGCTTTACTATTTATTGTTCCTATAATTTTTATACTATACATTTTTATTCTATGTTTTGCTATCGGTCCTGTGCTGCTGGGATGGAGTCAGAGGTGAGGAGCCTGGGGGGCTGAGGAAGAGGAGGCAGCTGGAGGTGTGGGGAGCACTGGGGAAGGAGCTGCCCCAGAAAATGAGCTGAGAACTGCCTGGGAGCAGCTGTGGGTGAGAGTGATTGTGAGACTCTTGGTAAAATGATTCATTATCTGATACTGATGCCTTAAGTTTAACTTCCCTGTATTTCAGGTTCTGTGCTGCCCAGGGTGCAGCTCTGAGCTCACACTCAGCGTCACTCAGCTCTGCACACAGCAGGGACACAAAACAAATCCTTCTCCTGCTGCACACCAAGGACAACTTTCAGCCCAAAAGCACAACCAAGGCTGGGCTGGAGGGAGGAACAAGAAGGATGGGACCTCACAGCCTGCAGCTGGAATTGGACAATTAAACCCCAATGTGCAAATGGACCAAAACTTATCAAAGTGTGAGACCTCGTGAGCGTTTGTCCATTTTGGGACCATTTTGGGTCCAGCTTGGGTGCAGCCCTGGCCAGGCTCTTGTCCTGCCCAAGGTGTATCCTGGAGGCCTTTCAATAAATCCCTACTTTATTCTCTGGCTCTGGGCAGTCTCTGTTCCAGGTCAGCCCTCCCAAGGCATCCATACACTGCAGGGGAAGAGGCCTGGCTGTTGAAGCACTTGGTGTGGCTGATGGCTGGCTCTGAGGAGATGGAGACTTTTGGGATTTGCTGCTGTTCAGAGTCGTTTCCAGAACCATCTCACGGGACTGTATAAGTGATGCAAACCAGTCAATCTTATTGACCGGTGAAATGATGTGGATAAATAAATTCAACAGCAGCATTAGGCATGTCTGTATTTATTTTAACATCATGTAAATATTGTTAGTCTAAGAATTGTTGCTGCTAATCATTTCGTATTACATCTGTGAAAGGAAATGCTGAGGAGAAATTCTTTTCCATAAGGTTTTGACGGAGCAGGTTATAAAGACGGAGGCAGGGCTCCCTTACAGCCAGGCTGATTCTGCTGATGCTCTGTGGTGCCTTTGAGTCCCAGGCTGGGGGAGGAAGTGCTGTATCTACATCGAATGGCATTGAAAACCTTTTCCCTGCAGAATTCTCCATGTTTTCTGCCTTTTAATTACAGAAAAGAGCATTCTTTTCCTCATGGCTGGTTTATTTTGCAGTTTGTTCTGTCTGGGTTTTTTTAACAAGTCAGGGAGGAACTGTCTAAGTGTTGCCTTGTACTGGTCCTTGCCATGTTATCCTGCTTAAATCTGCAGAAATTGTGCATCTCTTTAATTGTGGAACTCCTTTGCCTGTGACTGAGAAAATAACTGTGACTACACATCTATTAGAAATAAAACTTTTAATTTAAGCAACCGGGCACCACACATGAAACCTGTGCCATAAGGAGAACCTGAGGTTTTAGGCAAATATGTGGCCAGGTGCTCTCTGTGGTGCTTTTTGTGTGTGCACCTGAAGGTCATGCTGAGAGTCCTTTGTTGGCAGGGCTGAAGATGGAATTCAGATTACAGTGTTGTGTTTTGAATAGTAACAAGCTTTTTGGATAGGACTTGCTGAAAAATAAATCTAAATATTTTTAAATATTAATAAAAAATTTAAAATTTAAATAAATTTAAATATTAAAGATACCGAATTTCAGATTAAAAGCTGTATGTGTTATCTATGTGTCTGAACAACCAATGAATATACCCATGGAAGGATTTCTCTAGAAAAGGAACCACCTGCCTGTGTGCTCAGGTACCCCTCTAGGTTTGTAAATGCACCACATAAAGCAGTTGCCCTGCTTGTCACACACTCCTTTTTAATTTGACTAAAAGCTCTACATGTTGGTATTTGACTGGAAAGCTAAAAAGTTGGATACAATGATTAAAAACCCCAAATCTCAGAACTGTTTCATGAGCTATGAGAATATAGAAAAAACGAAAAGGTAGCAGTTTGTATTCTGAGCCATGACTGTTCAGCTTATTTTAGTGTTTTGGGGATTTTTTTTGGATAATACCTTGCCTCTTATTTCAAGTAACCTTCTTGCACTGCTAAAGGAAATAGACTTGAGTGATACCTGATTTCAGCATCACCTTTTGAATCCCATAATCTTCTTCAATTACTCCTACTGTGTCAGGTTATAAGTGGAGCTTGTCTGGCACTGGTATTGTGAGAAAGACCAAAACAACAACAAATCCCCTCTCTGTTTTTTTGTTCAGCAGCATTATTGCTTTTTTGTTTTCCTCCTCCATAACGTGCAGCATGAGGTGCAGGAAGTGTGCTGTGAGAACTCCAGAATGGGAGCTCTGGGTTTTATTGGATGGATTTTATGTGTTTTGATGAAATTTGCTAATATACAGGCAAATATTTCAGTGAGTATTTCTGTCTCAATTGCAAGGCAGGGGTCCATATCGGTCTGGAAAAAGTTTTGTTCCCTGAAGCATCCCTGTCACCTCCTTGCTGTTCCATGTGCATTTATGAGCTGCTGAACCAGACTTTGGGGAATCTTAGCTGTGCTGTCTCTTGATTTCTGTTTTTGTCAGGACTATTAAGTGCAGTTTTTACTCACCTGATGCCTTCCCAGGCTACAAGGGGAGACTGCCTCTTTCTATCAGAGCCTGCCTCTTTCCCAAGCTTCGTAATATTTCAAGGGAGCCCTGAAATTTGCTGTTAATGCTGTTAACAAAATGAATATTTCATACCATGATGAACATGGGTTCTCAGTCTAAAAGACTGTGTAGTACCAAACTTTAAATTAGGAAATTAAAATATATTTAAATTATGTTGAAGAAGGCTCTTATTAGCAGCCATTAGCATTAAACTTGGTATTTTATTAAAAACACATGGTATGCTCTGGAAAAAAGTCTGTATCTTCCTGGAAGTATTTTTCTGAGTAAATTTGTCTTCTCCTTTATGCAGTGACATGCTGAGCACCTTACAGAGAGTTTTAGCTGTACCTGCACAGTCTTGCCAGTGCCAGGACGGCAAACCTGCCACTCCCAGCAGCAGTTTTACCTGATGCAGCCAGAACTGGTTTTAAAACAAATTTTGTGGCAAGATTCTGTGTCAAGCTGTGCCAAGGTAGTAGGTAATTCATGATGCACTCTCTGAATCCTACCCCTGTGCAACTCAGCTCGTACTTTTCTGGCTTGAAGGAGATGGAATGAAGTCTAGAGTGACCCTTGGCCTTGGGATGCTCCTGTTCAGTAACTCTGGCCATAGAAACGGTGGGCAGCACCTCCTAAACCCTGTTGTCCTGTACCTACACCCCAGTGCGGTAACGTGGACTGTGATCTACCCTTCAACTGTAGAATGGCACGTTTTGTTCATTTAAGATTTGTATTTTATGTTTACAAACATAAAAATAAGGAAATGACCTTTAAAAACCTACATGCCTTTGTGAAGGTACAGACAGGAAAATAAACATTCAAAAAGGAGAAATATAATCTGCAATCTTCTGTTGTCAGGTGTACCCACACAGTGATTGTAAAATTTTATTTATGTGTTTTTAAGAAGTTGACAAATACACTCCTTGGGTGAACAAAAAGTAATGAAACCTATTCCAGAGATATAAGCTGAAATGTTGCCTGGTTTTGCTCGTGGTGAGATAACTAAGCATTGAAACGAGAGGCAGCAAAGTAAATATTTCATATTCTGACATTAAGTGTCAAGGAGATAAATGGAAATTCAAATGAAACCTGTTAGCAGAGTGTCAACTTCAGAAAGTCCACAAACAATAGTGAGGTGGTGTTATTACTTTGGTTTTCTGCATGTGAAATAACATCCTTTGGAGAGCAACTTGAGATTCACGTGGCTGGGTCATAGCTGGGACTCTTAAATGGGAATTGGCCTACCAAGGGTTGGTGGAGTATGGCTGGTGCAAATGATTCTGTAAATGCATTTGCTTGTGGAATAAAATAAACAGAGCTCTGCATATGAACTGGTCAGGCTTGTTGGATGTTCTTTAAAAGCAGTGCATTTTAGGGACCACATCCCCAAAGCAAAGCACTTTCCTTTAGGATACAACATAGGTCTGAAAGCTGGGTTGAATCTTTACGTTGGAGACTTTATATTCTCATGAAGACCTTTGTGTGGTGTACGAATAAAGAATACAGTATTCGACTGAACAACAATAACCATAATAGCAAACCAGATTAAGCAGAAAATCCCTCAAAATGATAGAACCAACAGAAATGTTATTGCACACGTACTTTATTTAAAGATCGCTATCATTATTTGGCTGTTATAAGTTTTACAGACAGAGCTTATTACAGCACAGTCTCCTGCCCTGCCAAACAAAGAGATGTGAGTTTAATGCATTCTTTAGGAGCAGCAGTTCCCTGCATCTTGATTTAGGAGGAGAAACTCATCTCTTTCCATGAATTATGGGGCTTTGAGTTTCCTGCTTAAAAATCTGGCTGCAAACAGAACTGGCAGTTTATTGAGGGCAGAGTGGAGTTTCTGCCGGCTGGTGATAAGAGGAGCCTGGCAGCACGGGCATCTGATAGAGCGAGGACAGACCGAACGTCAGCCCCGCAATGTCAGCAGTGGCAGGAAGTCACTGAAAGGAAGGGCTTGCAAAAATTTCACTTGCTTGCTTCCAGTCTGCTTCATTTTCTGCCATCTGCTCCGAGACATCAAAACAATACGATGAAACACGCAATTATCTGCACGCGTCATTTGCATAACGAGGATACAGATGTAAGGTGTCCTGGCTAACTGCTCAGCCTGGGCCAAACCTGACTGTTGAACTTGTCAGTGACCTGTCCACGCGATGTTAACACGTGGCTGAAGTATGAATCAAACCTAGATGCTCAGAGCTAAGAGCAAAGAGCTGTGCACAGAGTAAAAGAGGGACAATTTAAATGTGCCATACTTAGTTTTGGGTTAATCCAATAATCCACTGTGTAGCAGCTTAATTTCCCATTGTGATAAATTAGCTGAGACTCTTATTTTTTTTGAGGAAAAAACCCATTCTTTATTACCACTTTATATAGTTTTTATAGACCTCGTGTGCAACTTTAGTTGGTTAACAGCTTTCTTGCCAATTACTCTCTTGGTTAGTAAAAGGTATTCTGCTTGCCTATCAAATCTCTCTGTTTGCTTTACATATTTTCTTTACTGATTCTCGTGGGACAAATCCCTTGGTACTGCATTTGTTTTTCAGCCCAGGAACAGGCTGTTGTGCTGATGAGTTTTCATACCAAGATTTTTTTTCACATGGGAACTTGCAAATAACTCGGAAGAAGTGACAGGCTCACTTTGGCTATTTAGCAGAGCAGGCCTGATTTTATGAGGCCTTTCTTTGATAATTCTTTTACCTGTAACGACAGTTCCCATGGTTTAGAAACATCCAAAACTGTGAGCCTGTGAGAGCGAGTGAAAACCATTTACAGGAGTTCCCATAGAGGGAGGGAATTTGCCAGAAATCCCATGCGGCATCACCAGGAAGCAAAGACCTGGGGGAAGCCAAAACTCGTTCATCAGGGTACCTGGGGCTGTCAGAGGTGAGGTAGCTCAGGAGATCAGCCTGTGGCAGTCAGGAAACACCTTCCTTGTGCCTCATGGTCACAAGGTATTTTGATTTTGCTTGCTTATCTACTTGCCTAAAGAGGAAAAACCCCCGAGAGAACTTTATCCTTAGTGATTGCCTAAAAACAAAAAAAAAATCACTTAAACCCCCATGGCAGTGGATGCAGGAGTCGGAGAAGTGATGTTTTTAACCCTAATCCTTACACTGCCCCTTCCAGGCATCACTGCGCCGTCAGTTCGGTCTCACTGCCCGAGAGCCACGCTGAGCTGGAAATGCTGGCGGTGTAGCCAGTCGATTTGAAAAGAAAACACGGGCTTTGAGCAGGTTTTTGCTTATTGTAAATCTGTTCGAAAGTCGGGTGCTGGCAGGGCAGGGTGAACCGGGAGCTGCACCACACGGTGGCACTGGGACCCTGCGAGCATCCCGTCAGTGCCGAGCATCTCCTGAGCACAGAACCGAGCTGGAACACCCTGAGAGCATCCCCTGAGCACAGAACTGAGATAAAATACCCTGAGAGCATCTCCTGAGCACAGAGCTGAGATAAAATACCCTGAGAGCATCCCCTGAGCACAGAACTGAGCTGGAACACCCTGAGAGCATCCCCTGAGCACAGAGCTGAGCTGGAACACCCTGAGAGCATCTCCTGAGTGCAGAACCAAGGTGGAACACCCTGAGAGCATCTCCTGAGCGCAGAGCTGAGCTGCATATGCCATTGAAAAAAGCCCAAAAATGATTGCTGCAGATCCGAGTTAGTGCTGTGATGTATCTTGGGTTGTAAAGTAACACGAGACTGTTTTTATGAGCTTGTGTTTTGGAACTGGAGAAAGAGTGAGTTCAGTAAAGGGTTCTGATTTATACGGTGATTTCCCCCCCAACCTGCTGTGGAGTCTTTAAGAAATGTTAATTATTTTGCTGACATGAAGGAGAGACAGGAGGTTGTTTCCCATACAGACAGGGAAGAAGTCTGAGGAGAAAGATTTATATCCTTCTCCATGTTAGGCTCACACATCTGCCCTTGCCTGGGACTACTGGGGAAAAATTCTCCCAAGTGATCCTCTGGCTTGGCTGCACGGAGGGGAAAGGACAGAATAATGATGTTCTGAGCTAGATAAGATGCTACAATGGTCTTTTAGACCCGTGTGAGAATGGCACAGTGCTTCTCGAACGTGGCAGCCTCTAAGGGGACTTGCTGGCATTTTGCCTCTGGTTTCTTTACTGAGACATTCCTCAGAAGCTTGTAGGTCTGTGCAGCTCTTGGGTTTGGATTATTTTGCTGTGAACTTGCAAATATTTAGAAAATGCTCTTTCATAAAGCATGGACGGTGTTTCTAAACTGAGCTGACGCATCCCAGGCTCTTAGAGCTTTTACTTACCACACTTTTATGTTGTTTTCGCATGTCAGAGGAGGGAAATGCTACTTCAGAAAAACATTCATGTTCCGACAAGGTTTTTAAACCTCATAATTAAGGAGGAAATGACTAGATATTCATGTCCTAGGTACATTGCACCTGGGCATCTTACAGACAACAACATCTCAGAGCTGGTTAACCATTATGTGCTGCTTCCTTTAGTGACAAGCACACTTTCAGACCTACACAGGAAAATGTAGAAGACCTGTGTGATAAGAATTAATCAGAAAGCTGATGATTTAGGGCTTAATTATAATTCTGTTCCAAAGCAGGGGGCTGTGTGAACTGCTGGTACTAAACTGCAAACACTGCATACTGATGGAACCTGCTTGTCAACCCCAGTGACATTTCTGTGCTCTGGGCTTGTGGTTCTGCCACTCAGGTGCACCACGGGAAAAGACGAGAATCTCAAGGGAATGTGATCTGCATTCTTAAGGAGGAAGTCAACCTCAAAGGTGCCCCAGAAGGACTAACACAGATTGCTTGGCCCGAGGGAGGGCTGTTTATTGACGGTGGGTTCTGCGTGCTTCCTGGGCGGTGACGCACCTTTAGCTGCTGAAACTTCAGCTGAATGTGTCAGGTTTTGTGTTTCATTGCTGATCAAAGGATTGGTCAGAGTGCATGGGAAACTGTCACTAAATCCTCAAACTTGCATAGGTATTTCAATATTTGTTTTCTTCTTTTTTACTGCTGAAATCTTAAATTTGTGCATAATATTCTCCTCTCGCAGAAAGAGAACAACAAGAGTCACGACAGGTATTTTAGCCCAGTGTGTGCAACAGCAAACTAGATTAAAACAGTCAAAGTAAAGGAAGTAAGGCTTAGGCAAACTTCTCCTCTACTTACAAGTTAGAACACCAGGTTATCCTCAGAATAAAGAGGAAAGGGCAAGTCCAGGTCAGGTTGTGACCAAAAACATTAGTTCAGAGCTAAAAGTTGATGAGGTAATACAGCAGCTTCTCAATTTGGTGAGATAAATTTTTTAAAACTCCGTTGGCATTAGAAGGACAAATGCATGTCCTGGGGTGTGGGCTGCAGGGATGTAATCTGTCTTTTCAATGTACTTGATGATGAATACAAGTTTTTTTTCTTCTGGTCTTTTGCTAACAACTATTACTTGACTTTTCAAATTTACCTGAAGACTTTCTTCAATTATGTGTTTTCATGTTACACATTAGAGTTTCTAAAGAAGCAGCAGAGATGTTTTGCCTCTCAGCTATTTGTGCTGCAGAAGGGCAATTAAACTGGGAATATTTATGGTGAGGTTTTGTACCTTTGCTTTAATAGATACAACACTGCCTGATTTTGCTTCTCTCCAACTTTATGGGAGATTGTAATTGATTTTGCTATTGGGAACAAAACTGGGCCAGGCATTTTGAGCTGTAAATATCGTTGGCATTTTGAAAATGGAAGCAGTGTTAAATTGCAGTGCTGACAATGGATTATCCCACATAGCAGGTTTCACTAAGTTTTATGTGCAGCCGAGTCATTATAATTCAAGATTTCTATGTGTGTGGGAAGCCTAATATACTATGTTTTTTACATAGTCCTGTATATATGTAAATGGGACTGTGGAACACCCTTAATGCTTCAATAAATATGCCAAATGTCTGTAGCAACCTGCTGTTCGCTGTGCCCAGATTGCTCCTGTGTAAGTAGGTATCAATCTTCAGCACTTGCTGCATTCAGCCTCTCCTGGTCCCTGATCAGGATCCATCTGTTCCACTGTGTTTGGTCCTGTGGATTTTTTTTTATGATAGATATGGGTTTCAAAAATGTTAATCTCCAAGTGGTGCCTGATCCCTGCTGGGTTGTATTTGTCAGCATAATCGTTTCAAATTGCAGAGAGATAAAGTCATGCACTTCCAGGTAAGAAAGTGTTCTGTTGCTTGGTGCATTTACATAGGCTGGGCAGATTTTTTTTTTTGGTGACATATTTTTTTTTCCTCAGTTATACCTTTATAAAGCATAAAAGCTACCACTTGCTTTTATTCTGATTCACCGGAGTAAAGCTGAAATGTTTTTTCTATAGGGATATTGAATATTGGAAGACAAGACTGGATGTGTCCTGGGAAAATAATTTATTTTATTTTTAGACATTGTATCTTTTTCTTTGGTCTCTACTTCCTTCCAGAAGTGCTGGACCTTGTCTGTTAAAATGGGAAAAGTGTGGGAAATCTTAAGTGAGCACATGGATACATAACCTTTGAGGATTTATTTGCAAACATGATTTTGTACAAATGAATTGTTGAGGCATCGGTTTAAATTTAGAAAACATATTATAGGTGTGCAAGTGGGTAAAACTTATCCCAGTTCTGCTGGGATGAGTTTTACAAATGCATTTATGATGTACTGCCTGCACAAAAATACAGTTTTGTTCCTGACCTGATATGCTTGTAGCAACAGAAGGCATTATCATCTGCAAGTAGGCAAATGCTGCGTGTGATTGTGAGTTTGACACTGTCAGCATCGGTTTTCACATGTCAGAGGAGGGAAATGCTACTTCAGAAAAACATTCATGTTCCGACAAGGTTTTTAAACCTCATAATTAAGGAGGAAATGACTAGATATTCATGTCCTAGGTACATTGCACCTGGGCATCTTACAGACAACAACATCTCAGAGCTGGTTAACCATTATGTGCTGCTTCCTTTAGTGACAAGCACACTTTCAGACCTACACAGGAAAATGTAGAAGACCTGTGTGATAAGAATTAATCAGAAAGCTGATGATTTAGGGCCTCGAGTCGTGGTTCTCAGACATTAAATCCATGCACGTTCTGCTGACACTGGGATGGCAGGGCTGTCTGTGGGCGTGTGGAACTCTCCAGAAGCGTGCGCATGCCCAAAGGGAGCCCAGAAACAGCCATGGGAAACAGTGCCTGGTGTTTGGCCTGGCTTGAGAATGGTTTGCAGGGAGAGCTTTTGTGGGGAAAAATGGCATTAAGAATTACTGCGATTGGAAATTTATACGAGCACTCTTTAAAAATGAAAGGAGGTAAAGAAATTTACGTGGGTGCATTTGAATGCCAGGTAAAGACAGATGTCTAAATATTGAAGGATGCCAGAAGATAGCATTTGGTTCTTTAGTTTAAATTAATCAACCTCAAGCATTCACTTCATGCTCTGAGTGGTCACATACCTGGTCTGGGTATACTTAGCAACCCTGAGGCAAGAAATTTATCCTGAAGCTTTGTAATAAACGAAGCTTTCTCTTTCAATAAATTATGCAAATCAGCAGAAAATTGAAATGCTAAATTGAATAGATGCTTGCATATTTTAAATGTTTTCAGGTTAAAAATGAATATTTCATACTCACATATCCCTTATAGATAACATCTGAGCCTTGGTTAATAGGATACATGAAACATCTGAAAGGCACAGCAGGACTGGCATGGCAATGGGAGGGACTAGCCATGAATTCCGCAGTTTTGCAGGGCTGCACAACTCCAGAGAGGTGGAGTTGGTCCTTTGCCACTCACAAAGGGGAACTTCCTTTCCTAGCACATAGCAAGGACAGGCTCACTACAGACACACAGTGACGCTGTTCATCACACACACACATTCCACACTTTGATTAGAAGGCATGAACTAAAACTCTACTTTATTTGAAAGTTTGACTTTAATATATAGTATCTTTATAAAGGCCAGGGATTGGCCTTTATAGAGAAGATTGATACCTCTCCCCATTCCGTTGGTTAAGACAACTGTCCATCAGCTGTCCATATCTTTAAGACAAAGAATGTAAACTACCTTGAAACTACAATAACATTGGTTGTGTTTACAGACTAGAGCGTGAGAAAGAACTTAAAACATGAAACTGTGAAACAGAAGAGAGGGCTGAAAAAATGAGGGCAACAACATGGAGCAGAACTGGACTTGTTATCTGTTTGACTGGGAGCTCGTTGCATCACTAATTAACTGCTCCCTCAGATGCTCAGTGTGGTGGGGCCAAGGAGAAGGCAGAACTCTGCTGGGTCCTTCTGCTGCCTTAGCTGCTGCGGCTGTGTGCTGGTTTGAAAGCAAAACCAGAGACAGACTCCAAGTCAGAAATACAATTTAATAGGAGGGGGGAAAAAAAGTAAAATAAAAGAAGTTAAATAATCCACCCTGTTAGTCAGGGTGCTGGTAGCAGTTCGGATGAAGTGGTCTGGTTGAAGCCGTGATCCCGTAGAAAAGTCCGGTAGCTCCTGTCCTCTGGGAATCCAGTGGGGTCACAACCCCCTGCGCTATCCCGGGTTATATCCAGGTGGGAATGCTTGGCTCCTCCCCATGGGAGGAGCATCCCACAATGGAACGATGTAATTTTATGAGTCATGCAATGGGTCCTTGATTGCCCATTAAACAGAGATAACTCCCGGAGGGAGTTACCCATGAGTCATACAGCACAGCATGAATGGGCCCATTAACAGAACATAGTCCAGAGGGTGGGGACAAGGGAAACACTGCCCCACCTGGTTTCAACAGCTCATGGAGGTGGTGATAGAATACACACCTTGGGCATATCTTACAGTGTAACCCAGGACAGGCTGTGTGGGTGACACCTCCTGGACTTGTGGCGCTCCCCTTGGGGCTCTTGGCTCAGACAAGGCACTGCAGCTGCTCTAAGGCTTCTCAGCATTTATTCTCACTCTTGTTTTTCTTACCGGTCACAAAATAATCTGAGTTTCTTCATCTCCTCCACCATAAACTTCTGTTTCAGGGACTTAATATGTATTATAAATCTTTGTACACCACTGGCATTTGAAATAGCTGCTTCAGCTGATGGGTTCTGCTCTTGGGAAAATGTTTCCATTTTTTAAACTTTAGGCATACACTTGGCATCTCTGTGGCTTTTTAAAATTGGCCTTAAGAGCAGTAGCCTTATTTTTAAAAATTTTAGGAATCTTTCGATATCAAAATGTTGCCTTTATTTCTAGGAGAATAGTAACTTCAGGAAGAAGATATTTTGATGTACATTTCTTAGGCCTCTACAAATAAATTGTCAAAAAAACAGTAGAGTCAACCAATGTTAAAAGAAGAGAAGGATGTAATTGGAACACAAAAAACAGGAAAGCAAAACATCAACCCTCCTCCAAACTATAGGAGTGTTCTTTTCATACTTTCATCTTATTATCACTTTCTCTCCTACCTCATCTGACACGGAAAAAAGTTTTTAATTTTCAACCCCCTCTTCACAACTACACACTCAGATGTAATAAATACCTACAACACACAAGAAGAATACAGGAAAATGATTTCTTTCGTGCTTTTGCTGTGATTCAGGTCAACATCTACAATCCCAGTGTATCCACAATGTAGGCAAGCTGGAGGAATGCTCACTGAGGCAGAAGCTGCTTGACTTTTCCACCCCAGCATTGCTCGCATTCATCTCAGTCCTGACTTGCAGGTTTGACCTCTGTCTGCCACAAGAGCACTTCTTGCACTTTCCTTTGAAGCCTCTGGCTCTTAGGAGGAGTAGAGTCCTGCCGAATGTGGCAGTCTAATACTGCAATTCTTGCATCCCCCTTTTTTACTGGGAATAGAGTCAATCTATAAATTACTTGGAAATCTTGTGTTGGTCTTAATACATGGTTAGTCACATTACCAAAAAAATAAATAAAATAAAAAATAGAAAGATAAAAAAAGAGAAAAAAGTCCAGTTGGTACATGTGAATTAATTTTATTTACTAGATTTCCTGTAAAAGTAGAATAGGAAACACAATTGTTTTTTTCCCCCTACCTAACAGCAAGCGCTGATTGCAACTGAATAGCTCTGTATCACAAACGACTAAAATATGATATTGATAAAGAAAACCAAGCACCTCCCCAGCTGGTTTCAACAGCTGGCAATAGAATAAATACTTCTGGTTACATCCTGTGCTGCCACCCAAGACACTTGCCCATGGTGGGGCGTTGGAGCCACAAGCACAGGCTGGACCCTTCCAACCCCAGCCCCTCTGTGATTCTGCATCAGTGCCCCGCTGCTGTTTGCCCCCCAGCCTGTACTGAGGGATTTCCCCCTCCTCAGCGCAGGACACTGCTTTTGTCTTTGTTCCAGCATGAGGTTCCTGTCAGCCTCTAGCTGCAGCTCCTCAAGGTCAGCAGCTGCTCAAGCACTCCTCCCAGCTTGCTCCTGAAAGCCACGTCTCAGGGTCTGGCAGGCTTCAGCTGACAGGGAAATTCTGCTCCAGTGTATTGGTGTTGATCCAGCTGCTGCCACCCCACTCTTTTTCTCAGTTGCAATGAAAGCTCATAGTTCAAACCTTTGTGAGTTGCTGTTGCTCTGCAGAAACTCAGAAAATCCTGAGCTACTTTGTTCAATTTCTTCTTGATTCTGCTGATGCCAGAGCTGTAGGATGCCTCTCTTTCCCCCGGCAGCCTGATTCAAGGGTGACGATGAGGTTTTATGCTACTTTGTGCGAGTCAGCTCATACCTCCTGAAAAACCCTCCAAGCTGCTTCCTTGCCTCTGCTCTTTTTCCCTCGGGACCCACAAAGTGGGAGCAGCAGCTTTGCACGCCCAGTGTGAGGCTGTGTGCTCAGCCATGCCATCCACATTGCTGGGTGTGAGTTCCTATCAGCAGCAGCTCTGTGCCAGGCAAGGGGCATCTAAGGGAAAAACAAACTGCACTGGAGGTTCTGGTGTCCGTGCCTTCCTCAGCTTATGCACTCTGATATTTTCTCTTCAAAAAGAGGTGATAAAGAAGATCAGGACTTCTGTGTGATTGCAAAGTCGTGCACTATTCAGATGAGTGATATGGTTACTGGATGTTATGTCCTGGTCTTGCTGGCTGAAACCACACAGCTGCCCTCCCTGGGCTGGTTTGTTACACCTTGGCTCCTTTAATAACAGCGTTTTTATCTCCTGCATTCAGTGGTTAATGGTGTTTGTACAAGAAAAACTGCTCCTTGGTCTTCAAAACAATTTTACAGTACTGTGCTCATCAACACTGAAAACTCAGCCGTGAGTCACTGTGCTGAAAAGGTACTGAGATGGAGAAGTAAAACAGTAACAAATGGAAATTAAAAGTGGTAGAAGTACACTGTGTCTTTTTTAATAGCTCTGAGGGATGATGTGGTTATGTAGTAATGAAAAGTTACAGCTTCTCATTCTTTTTTATTTGAGACAGTGAAGTTGCATCTGGAATTTCGGGGCAAAGAGTGGAGCAGCTCCACAATTCAGAGACACTGTATTAAACCTTCCCTCCATCTCAGCAGCTACTTTTTCTGTTATTTGGTAGTCTGTACAACATATTATTAGATTCCTTTGGGAATTCAGGTGTGGCTTCCAGAGGAATTTAAGAATTTGGGTGCTGATGCTTTGAGCTCCTTTGGAAAGCTTTGGTAACTCAGAGTTAAACATTAAGAACTGGGCCATGTGTTTTCCAAAGTCTATCCCAGTGCTCCAACATACCTGATGCTAGAGCTCTGTCACCGTATCCCAGTGATTCAAATTCAAAACCTGAATTCCTTCCAGAACCACATTTTTACCTTTTAGGAAAGTTTAAGAGAGTCTTGTTTTCTGTCTGATAAAAAACAGGAACAATGAAGGAACTGGAGGGAATACGGGGAATTTTCTTGTGTTTCTACAACTTGGAGTGCTACAAAACAGTGAACAGGATTTCAGAGTTGCAGAGTAATCAGACCTAACCTGCCTCTGACAGACCAGGTCCTCATCTGCGAGGCTGCACTTTATCTCCTGGGTTTGGTTCTGGGCCCCTCACTTTAGGGAAAACATTGAGGGGCCGGAGCTCGTCCCAAGAAGGGAAGAGAGCTGGGGAAGGGTCTGTAGCCCCAGGAGCAGCTGAGGGAGCTGGGGGGGTTGACCTCTGAAAAGGAGGCTGTAGGCAGGTCGGAGTTGAGCTCTGCTCCAGGGTGACAAGTGCCAAAGCTGAGTTCAGGGGCTCAGGGTGCAGCAGGAGCTGAGCAGGGCAGTCACTGCACGGGAGCCCTGGCTGGGAATTGTCTCTCTGTGGATAACAAAGCTCACCTGTGTGACCGCCACACTCCCCGTGCTAGCGCTGGGAGGAGATAAAAGCCCAGGGGTCACTTTATTCGGGAATCCTCCTTGGAAGCACCAGCTGGAGCTGTTATTTTTTTTTTATTTAGTTGTTGCACCAAGATGAAGTCATTTTAAGGCTCTGGATGACTTAGGATCTGCTGTGGGAACCCAGAGCTTGCTCTGGTAAGGAAACATGGTGTGGCTGTGACTGAGGGGTGGCTTTGGTGGTCCCAGCTCAGTGCTGGCATGGCTCCTGGATACTTGGGCAGGGAAGATTCCTTAACACAGGGGAGGTTTAGGTTGGAAGTTAAGAAAAATTTCTTCCCTGAAAAGATGGTCAGTTGTGGGAACAAGCTGCCCAGGGCAGTGGTGTTCAAAAGCTGTATGGACGTGGCACTGGGGGATGTGGTTTGATGGTGAACATGGTGCTGCTGGGCTAACGGTTGGACTAGATGATCATAGAGGTCTTTTCCAGCCCTGAGAATTCTATGATTCCATGGCTCTGTACCAGCTTTCCTCTTAGATTGTGAGTAGTGATAGCCCCACAATAAAATAGGTTTTAAATTGAGGAATTTAATATAGCACTCCGTAAAAAATAATCTAGAGAGCATTGAGAAAATCAGAGAAGGTTTCTAGAGGTTTCAAATTTCATCTTTAGTGCCTTTCCATTGGGCCATTTTTCATATCTGGTGTGAAATCCAGCTGAAGGCAATTAGAATGATTAGATTTACCATTGTCTGTTCTCTCAAAGGCCTCCCCTGCAGTATTCTGTTGTCAGCTTCAGCTGAGGAACTGGTGGGTTAATGAGGGAGACTGAAATACCTTCTGATGCAGACAGGTGGCATTCCCAAAGCAGACGGAGCTGGCAGGACAACACAGTGGAGCTCTAGCTGCCGCTGCCTGCAGCTGGAACCCTTTGGTACCCAGAGCTGTCAGTCCAGAGCTGCTCATGGGCTCTGAGAGTAGGATTCAGGAAGGGAAGCAAAGACTTCAAAGCTGTGCTGTGCTCCGAGTTTTTATACGCAGCTTGAAGATCCTAGTATTTCTGCATTTGCATGTGTTTAATCTAAACACCATATGGTTTTGCTGACCTATGCAGTGTTGATATTTCTACCCTAATTTGTATGTGTTTCTCTGTGCAATGCCTGGTTTAGTTCTAGGAAAATGGTTAGAGCGCTGCTGAGTCAGTGCAGCTGGGAGAATGAGTCGACCTACTTTCCCTGTCTCATTGGGACATCCGTGCATTATTGGAGGAAAAAATTAATTGCTAGAGATAATCCTTTCCATGGTAAAGCCAATGTGGAAAATCACTTCACCTGTCACGATATTTGTCCCTAAACCCAGCCATAAAAGCAGCCTACAGCAATAATGCTAGGAACAGCACTAGCTGAGGAAAATGTTGAAGTAGTATTCATGTATAACAACTGTGCAGCCCAAGATCATAAAGCAAACACACAAAGCACCCAAGGGCGAGCTGCAGCAATCTACTCTTTGTGACCTTTGCAAAGGAATGGTGAAGAAGTGGAAAGTCTTAATTCATGCAGTGTCTTTTGGTTTATTTTTCACTTTTAAAATGAATGGTGAAGAAGTGGAAAGTCTTAATTCATGCAGTGTCTTTTGATTTATTTTTCACTTTTAAAATGAACAAGGGTCTATGCAAAAAAAGTCTTGATTCTTATCTGCAAGTCTTTTATGTGCTGGCTTTAAGGTAAGACGCTGTGTTCTGTTATTCTGTGGGTAGAAGTGTTGCAACAACTAGAATTTGTTTCAATAAAATAGGCCTGAAATCAGGGTGGCTTCCAGGTTCAAGAAGTTTTATACCTTTAGTTACACATTGTACCACCATACCTGACTGGTCAGGATTTCCTACTTTATCTGAGAGTTTATCTGACTTTGTGGAGTTTTTTTCAGCCACGTAACTCACCTGTGGCAATGCTGGCATGAGAGAGCGCCAAGATTTAGCGCAGCTTTTTGATGGTGATAAACACACCATCAATTTGGGGATTTCTACGCTGTGTGCCTGCTCAGGTTCATCCCTAGAACAGCCCTGGGATGTTTGCCAGGCCCAGGGAGCCGTGTCCAGTCTCATGCGGAGCTGCTGGCTCAGGTCCTACAGCAGCGCAGTGCATGCAGCACACCCTGGGTGGTTCTGCCTCCAGCTCTGGATTGAGGCTTATGGCAGAGCTGGCTGAGCTGTCCCAGCGTGGGGCACCCTCACACGGTCATGGAATGTCCAAAACATCCCCTGTGCAGAGAGATCCCTGCGTCTTGAGCAGCCTGATCAGGCAAGGGAGCAAAGCTGAGTTGGTGTGGAACATGGCGCTCCAAAAGAGATCAAAATGATCAAAAAATGATTAAAAAAAAAGAAGTGGGCAAAGCACAAGAGTTTATATGGAAATGTGGGCATGAAAATTACCTGGATGGCAGCCATTTCACTGCTGAATCCACCCTGGTTCCCTGTTTTTCTAGAGCTCATAAAAGGGTATAAATTAACAATGCCAGCTGTCTGCATGGAGCCCATTTCTGGTATTTGCTGTGTAACAGTGTCTTTCCCTCAGAGCTACTCAATTTTCTGTGCTATGGCAGAGCTCAGTGTTCCTGCCAGCCTAGCAGAATATCTGCTCCTGTCCTGCCAGCGGAGCCTGGCAGTAAACCCAGTGTGCCTGGCACAGGGAGACCAGGGCAGATTTTCCTCCCTGTGTGGAACAGATTTGCCTGCTGCTCTGAATACACCTGGGCCATGTCCCCTCATTCTGGGATCTGCGTGGGACAAAGGGGCTGCTGCTCAGCCATTCTTAGAGCAGATGTGATTTCATGGGTTTGAACAGCCGAAAGAACCTCTTGGGCAGTTTGTGCCCGTGTGCAGTGGTCCCAGGGCTGCTGGTGTAACGAGTGTTGAGATTCTTGTCCTTCGTGGCTCATCCCATGCTCTCTGTGAGGTTGTGTCTTTCTCCTGAGAGCCTTTACCTGGGTGAGGAGTCACAGCCTTCCCTGCTCCTGTCAGTGGTCCCATTTCCCTGTTTCACCTGTGTGTTCTGCCCTCTCTCTGCTGGCAGAGGGGCAGATATATGTTTCTTTGTCTCCAAGGACCACTTAACTGATGCTGCATTTCAACATTGAATATTAAACTTGCAGAGATGGTTTCTGTAGCAAAACAACGAAGCGTTCATAATTCTGCCTCACCTGAGAAATAAGACAACCATACATTTTAAAATAAATCTTCAGCTAACTCTAGACATATGTAGAGTTGCTCAATGTTATTAGTTTTGCTCTTCCACAGTCCAGTCATTTTCTTTGTTCTCCTCTGAGATTTCTGCCTACAATTTCTCTCTAAACTCAGCATTAGATATTCTGTTTCAATGTAGTTCTGAAAATTGTGCATTTCTTTATTCCAACCCATGTTTCAGACATACTGAAAATGTGCTCTTGGACACTACTTCATTTGGAGGATTTTAAGGATCTTAGAAGTGAACCCTCTTCCCATGTTAGGATTGGACTAACTATGATGGAAAGAAAAACGCTTATAATTCATGAGAGAAACATATTTCCAATTAAAATATGTGCATGTAGTGAAGAATTTTAGATTTCAGTACTTATTTTCTGTTGATTTACACCTCCCCCAAAACAGACATGCTCTTGCAGTCCTGGAGCTGTGAAAATGTAATATTTGGGAGTATTTGGGAAACAATGCTAATATTTTTGTTTGAATTCTGTTCAAGATTTCACTTGGGTTGTATGCTGGTGGATTAACATCATAACAGGAGTGAATGCACACATCAACTGCATGAAGGAAATGACAGGTAGATACAGAGAAAATACATTTTGAGTTTTCTGAATGTGAATGGTTCACGTTGTCTGAAAGTGTTAATGAACCCCCACAGATCTCTCTGAGATAAAGATAGCACTTCAGAAACACAGCCAGAATTCTGCGTAAGGAGAAGATTCCGAAACTGAGCCAGGTTAGGGAAATTACTTGTAGTGACATTTGCTTCTTTAGGCCTGAGGGGTATTTAGTTCTATGAGGATTTAATCTATATTATGGATGCATATGAGGAAAGAAAAGATAATCTTGGATAAAGAATGTGCATGGTGGGTTCTCCTTGACTTTGGCTAAATTCAGTCACCCTTCATGAAGGGTAAATAAAATTAAGGCATGTTTTTACCTTTACACTTTCACTGCTCTGCTTATATATTCTAAAATCAGTACAAGGTAAAGTAATCTTGCTTGTATGTAAAATACTTGTACTTCTTGTCTCTCCATGTATTTGCAAGGGCAATTCTGGTTTTCTTTGTTAGGCTTTGAACCTTGTCTTTATTTCTATGATTTTTTTTCCCTATTTGCATTTTTTTCAGTGATGGTTTGTATTTGGAAGCATTTGTATTTTCAAGAGCAACTGCAATGCAGTCTGTTTAAATGCATTGCAAAGCATGTTTGGCTTGATTGCAAAGAAAACACGGTCTAATTGTAAGATATTCCACTTCTTTTTAATTGGAGTACTGGCACTACAGCTATGGTGAAGTGTAGCTGTGAGGTGCTCTGATGGGTAATGTGTCGTTATAAATGCAATGAGTTTTCCTCAGTACAGCCAGACAGAACAGTTACCAAACAGCTGGAGATAAATCACACCCCTAGAAGTTTCTGGGCACTGTAAGAGAACATTTCCTCCCAAGTTTTGTTACTTATGATACTGATAATAGGAACATTAGGCTTGGGTCTGATATGTGCTTACCAAACATTATTGAAAATAACACAGAAGATTACTGAAATGGGAAGTTTTTCTCTTTTTGCCTTGATTGTTAAGAAGTGCTTTTTATTTTTTTTCACTTTTCACTTTGCCTTTTTTTTTTCTCAATTATGTAAAGTGTTCGTATAGGCCTTTCAATTGAAGTTCTGCAAGGGGATAAAACAACATTTAAAATCTCTCTAACCATGAAACCGTCCATTTGTCCAAACGAAAGGCCAATGTGTTACATTCTTTGGTGGTGGACCATTTTTTAAAAATGAAGACAATAAGTCTTAATTTCTAAGACTATAAGTTCATTCTCTAAGACTATAAGTTCATTTAAAATGAAGACTGTAAGNTGTTTTCATAAAAAGACCTTCTTAGCTAATGAAATTTAAAATTAAGACAATAACTCTTAATTTCTAAGACTATAAATTCATTTAAAATGAAGACTGTAAGTATTTATACTCATAGTATAATCTAATCTTTGTCTTTCCTACGTTAGGTATATCTTATGCCCACTTCACTAGAATTCCAGTTGCATTAGAAGATGAATTTATAACGAAGCTGAAGAAAACCTGTCCTGTTTGCATGCCAGGTCTGTTTGTAAAGCTATCAGGAATTTGACAGATTTATCACAGTAGTTCTTGCAACCCATACTGCTACATGTATAAACCAGTTTATAGTCCCAGCTATTAGCACTATTCTTAGAGTAAAACACATTTGTGTTTCCCCTAATTCTATTTGTATCTTACTAAAGGAAGAAAAAGTTGTGGCACCCTGTTTCCCTTCAGTCCTGGACACCCATCCTCTGTCATCTCCTTCCTGTGCCACCTTAGTCCTGCTGTGCCATGGAAAGGCTGTGGAAAGATTTCTCTCCAGAGCTTTAGACATTTTCTTGCTTCCAGAAGGATTTATAAGCTAGTAGTGCAGAAAAGGCTTCTGGACTCCTGAATCTCTTCCTCATAATGCAGACTTATGTTCCTGATTGTTGAGATACTCAGAACAGAATAACTCAAAATCAGCTTCATCTATTATTTAGGTCTTGATGAGACCCAAATTCCTCCTCTCTCTTTAGTGGGCTGGGTGAAGAGTTGGTTATGGAGACTGAGAGAGGCAGCACAGAAATGTGCATTGTCCTTATGTGCCAATGGAATGCTCTTATTGTCAGGAATACAGAAATGATTTCCTGGATAAGGAGAATCAGTTGCTTTGTCTGAAGCCTCTCACTGAATGACAGTGATTCTTCCAGAGCACACAGAACTGTGCAGTTATCATTAATAATGTAGGGGATTAAACATTTCACAATTGGTTACACAGTACCAGATCTTAAGGCCTTTATTTTATTACTTCAACAAGTTCCTAGTTTAAATTTGTCTTTAAGAGTACTGATATTCAATTGTATGCACAGCTGGTCTGTGTAACAGCCTGCTCCTCTGACGTGCTTTGCCTCTCATTCCGCTTGTTCATCTCTCTACCCCTTGCATATCTCACCTTAAATTAACTTCCAAACTCCTGGGGGGTGGTAGTGAAACAGAATTTGTATTTGGATTTTTCAGCACCGTTCAGGAAGTGTAGAACATGAAAGGGCTGTGTGTGCCCCCTGTGAAATGATGAGGGAGAAATGACCAGGAAATACTTGATTTAAACAGGCAGGAAGGACCTGTGAGTGACTCCAGAGAAATGTTACGCTGTTAAACAGAGTGTTACCCTCTGATGTGACTGAAGATGTAAGTTGTGCAAGTTTTCGGTTCAGCAAAGCAACAGGGCAACTGAGATGTGAGCTGGTGTAATTTGCTGCCTGGAAGGAAAAGTTTGAAGCACTAATTAAAGCTCTCCATTTTGCAATCTTTTTCAACAGCTTTATTTTTAATATAAACGTGAATGTACTAAAAACTGAAACTGCTTATCTTGACATTGCAGCTCGTATCTTGTAGAAGAGTTACAATTTGATAGTGCCTCTGATAATATCCACAGCTCTGGCAGCTGAAGGGGCTGAAGGGTCTTGGATGGAGTGGGAAGTGTGACTTCAGGTTGCACAGCCACGCTGGAATAGGAGCAAAGCTGCCTCTCCCAGCATCCTGCTATGTCGCTGTTGTTGCTTTTTGGAGGTGTTGACTGTCACAGCCAAACTCTTTCAGCTTTTTTGGGAAGAGGTGTTGCCTCAAGTGATGGGTGTTTTTCAAACATGGCATAATTGAACGTGATTACCACGTTTGTGCTCTTCTTGCTAGCGAGGAACTTAATCACAATCAGCAAGTGTTTAGCATTCTGCTGTTTCATAAATTGTTGGCAGGGTTTCAGAGGTCTTGCAGTGCAACTGGGAAAATGGAAAGTGTTCAAGGACTAAGAGAAGAGCAAGGATAAGTGAGCTTAGCTGTCTGCTTGAAAATGCAGAGGAAATGCACAGGAAAAAACAATGGTGCCATATGGGGGCGGTACCATGTAAGTATAACTGTGCTGAATTGCACTCCTGAATAAATAACCCACATCTGCTTCATGGTGTTTGTAGTTCAGCATGGCCACAGCTGCATCTAGATGTTTAGAATTCTGATATTATTTTTAACTGAATAGAACAATCTTTAAATTGGGTAAGTACATGAGCAGATTGAATGCACCAGTCCTATTTTACAAGGAAAATTGTTCTTCAGCTTAAAATCTTAGGGATATGTACTAGGATTACTTTACTGAATTACTATTATGATTTTAAAAACATAGCAATATCCTTTTGCTATAAGGTTTTTATTAAAATATGATCTGTATTTTCCTTCTGGAAATTTAATGTAACTAGACAACACTACAATAGTTGGTTTGTGTTAGCACTTTTCTTATTTTTATTTTTTCAGTGAAAAATGCTACCTAATCTAGACTACTCTCATTATTATCAAAGTAGATACTTTATTTTTTTTCAGAGTATCATGAAAGGCCAATGAAATAATGAAAGGAACACCCTATCTGGCTGTTAAGGTCATGAGTTTATACAGTGCTTTCATTTGAACAGTCAGAATTCATGCTGCATTTTAAGGAGCTTCTTGAGTGATATGGTTTGCAATTTAGATTAGTTTACCCCTGAATTTTCCTCTAAAGTTATATAATGTCTTCAATTACACAAAAAGCTAATAAGGAACTAATTCATTTTGCACACATAAAACCTCTAGGTGAAACGCAGTAATTTGTAGAGTACTTGTAATAAACCCTGTATCACACTAATGAAATAATTAAATGAAAATATCTCCTTTATATATTTCATCAGCGATTCTGTAGTGTACTTCTTTTCACTGCAGACAGTTACTAATGGCAGAGGGGATTCCATTTTGCCACTTTTTATGGGCGGATTTTTTGTTTTAGATTCTGCAAGCATCCTTTTCTTAGCTTTTAATTAACAAAATATTTGAAAACTCCGGATGAATCAGGGATGAGGTGAATATCTGATGAAACTGTGAAGTGAGAAAGTACAAACTGTTTCTCATGGAAATTGGGAGCAGCTCAGGCTGCCAACTGTCCTGTACAAAAAGAGAATTCAAATATTCCTATATTTAATCCAATCATTAGCCTGGAAATTCCAGCACAAACCCTTAAAGCCCCGTTCAGGGTTGGTTATGCTCACAGCTGCCAGAGTTGTGCTGTGTGACTTCACCTCCCTGCCCTGCAGCATTTCTTGGGTAGTGGGTGATTGTTTCAGGGAGAGGGGCACTCAAGTGAAAATGCCTCTCTTCAGGCTGAGGATGCTGAACTGCATCATTGTCTTGGTTCGGAAAGCCAGGTGTCTGCTGAGGAAGGCAGGAGCCTCTCTGGAAGATGTAAACCCCCTTCCTCTGAATTATTATAATTTTGAAATTAAGGGGCTCTCAGGCAAAGAGATGGGAATAGGAATAACAGTTCTTTACTGGAAATATCAAAAATAAAAATGTAGTAGTACAAAAAATAAACAAACAAAAAGAAAACACTGACAGAACACGCCCTGACACCCTGTCACTCAGGGTGCGGGGAGCAGCCCAACCCAGCCCTCCTGCAGTGCCAGACGTGGCTCTGTTGGAGCAATGATCCCGTAGCAGGTGCAGTTTCCCTCTGAAGGCCCAGGGGTGCTGAGATGGGTCCGGTCTCCCTCTGGCAATCCCGTGCACACAGGCTGTGCTGGGTTCTGAATCTCAGCTTTTATCCAGGTGGGAATGCTTGGCTCCTCCCCCTGGGCGGAGCCTCTCCCCATGGATGATGTAATGTTCTCAGCCATGCCGTGAGCCTCGATGGCCCCTGAGCAGCAGAGATCCCTGGAGGGAGGATGGGTCCTGGAAGGGATAAAGAACCCTGCCCCGCCTGGTTTAACAGCTGGCAATGGAATACAGACTGCCGGGTACATCCTGCACTGCAGCCTAAGACACTCATCGAGTGAGAATGTGGCCTGGGAGAAATGAATGCAGAGGCCTTCGAGACACGTCACAAAGTGCATGTGAAAAACAGGAGTCACGGAGGGATTGTCACAGGATGGATTTTATAACCTTGATGGTTTAAATCTTGTAACTAGAAGACTGAGCACTCTGATATTTTTTCTTTTGCTTTTTCAATGCACTTAAGTAAATATTCTCTCAACTCTGTAAAAATGACTTTTTTTGAGTCAGAGCCAGAAACCAGCTGAGCAAAATATTTTGCTCCACTGCTGTCCTTAGAGCAGATGCATTTCAAGTGCCTTGCAAAGCAGGAGCATCCTAATTACCTGGAGAATCTCCCAGCTGCTTGTAGGATTTCTTCTGCTGGCCAGAAGCAGGTACAAAACCATCCCTGTCCCCACTGCTGCAGCTGTGGTCTGCATAGCTGGGAGGTTATTTTCTATATCTAATTCTTTTAACCCCTGCCCTTCCTGAGGCCTCTGAATAATTTGTTTCCAAACTTTAAATCTGTAAAAACATTCTGTGATGCTTTTGAGGTCTGCGATCCCCTTGTCACTGGTCCCTCTGTTCCCCACACGGGCAGGTGCAGCAGCGCTGCTTTGTGCTCAGCCCTGTGATGGGAGCTCCTATCACTGGCTGGGGATAATGGAAGGGCAATCACCTCCCATGCCTGCATCCCTCAGCGAATCCACTCATTCAGGTGTCTCTTTTCTCCTGCTGTGAGCAGATTCCTCCCACACAATACTGAAGCTATCTAGGAGTGCTGTTCGTTTCATCAGCATTTCCTTTTTGTTGCCCATTTGGGTTCTGCAACTCTTCTTGCCTCTAAGTTTTTTTTTTTTTCTTTTATTAGTTCTCTTTTATATTGCCCTTTCTATTTAGAATGGAATGCACTTCCCAGTCCTCAGGAATACATTTCTTTTCTATTCTCCATTATTCTCCCCAAGCTCAGAATTTGATGCTGATTGCATTAGCCTTAGTATTTCATCATGCATAAGCAGCTGCTCAGATTTAAGTGTAAGAAGCAAAACTATTAAAATTTTAACTCATGCTTTTCCCAGTTCAGAATGGATGGCATCTTTAACTTTCTCCTGAATGGGAGGCTAAAAGCCTCAATATGAATATAAGTTGAATTAAATCTTTAGTGAATATTGAGCACATACCTATAAAATATATGTATTTCAGTGCTTTCCTAAGTATAGGATTTTTACCCTTATTTGAATTCTTCCCAATAAGAAACATATTCTTGTTTGTCTAATTAACTGCAGTTACTGACTAGAAAAAAGATAGTGCTTTTACAGATAATTAGGGGAGGGTGTTTTGCTTGTTCACTTCTCTGTTTTCTCATTAGACAGGCATCTATTCATCATTCTCAGGTTCTGGAGACAAGATTTTCCTGCTAACTTTCTACAAGTGTTACTTATTCTTATACAGAGCTGGCAGCTAAACCTTAGTTATAGCATTATTTTGTTGTTGGATGCTATTGTTGAGCTGCTCTTATTAAAGAAAGGGTGTATATATATTTACTTACCTGTCTCTTTCAGTGATAGAAGAGAGCATTTGAAAAATAAGGGCCAGAACTGTAAAATTAAATGTTTAAAGTTTGATTTTAAGACAGTCTTATGGCACATCACTTTTATATGCACTATAGACAATTACTTCTCCCTTCCTACCTCATTTTTTTTTGAATACTCTGCTTTAGTTCCTTGAAAATATGTTCATGGACAGCAGAAAAATCAAAATAAGTTCATACTGTAGTGATATAATTAACAAAAAATTCAAGCTGAAAAATTTTCTGAAAATATTTCAGCTTGATTTGCTTTGAAAGGCTTTCTTGTCTGAGTAGAATGACTGGAAAAGAGTATTGTACAGGAAAAGCCCTGTTATGAATGCCTGAAATTTTTGAAGTTATTTTTGAATAGATTGATTCATATTCAGATTAGCTTCCTGCCAGATGGAGGGAATTTACAGTAAATCAGTTCTTGGCAGGAGAGAAATAAAAAACGAACAACATCTGCTTATTTATAAAAGTTGTCCCATTCTTTTTCTGTACTGGTGGGGCACAAATTACCTACCCAAAGGAGGTTTTATGGCCGGTAGGCTGTGGAATGTTCAAGCTTGCAGGGATGAGAAGGAATTTGTGTTTACAGAAGAGGCTGACAGCAGAGCTTGTTTACAGGTTGCACACAGCACCTTTGCATAACAGAGCCACTGCTGCTCAGCCTCTCTGTCTGCTGAGCGCCTGTTCCAGCCCTTGGTGCAAGCAAAGCCTTGCAGTTGCCAGAAGTTATTTTGGGCTGTGATCTCGCAGACCTGTCTCTGTAGGCCAGTTCAAAGCCAAACATTGCACATCCACAGAGGAGGGAGACTCATGAGTATGCAAAACCTTAATAGCCTCCTTTTGACCCCTGCAGATCAAACTGTCCTGTGGCCCTATTAATATTTCTGTTCCCAAGTTCATACCTTACAAGCTGGATATTGGAGAGCTCAGATATTAGGTCAATATGTTTGACTGCTGCTTTGGAATGACCTTACTGTGATGGGTGTGCCTGGGTTTTTAATAAGCAGTTTGTTTACACTATTGACATTTTAATGTACATGGACATGAAAAGAGAAAGCTCAGGCCTGCTCAGTGTCATTGATGTCCAAGTGCTGGCTCAGAGCTGCTGCAGTCAGAGGTTACATGACTGAGGCAGGAATTAACAGCATCCTTCTGGTAGGAATAGCTCGCAGCAATCCTTCAGTAATTGCAGCCCATGATCAATAAGAGCTGGAAGCCACAGGCAGTGACAAGGCACAGTCATGATATTTCCCATACCTAACTTTGTTTGCCAAAAATACCGTGCTATTCTTTACCCACATATTTCTAAGTAGAAATAGATTTTTGTTGTTTAGGTTTAGAGAGAAGACATCCCTGGAATGTTGGTAATTTATTTCCTTTGCCTCACAGACCAGCAAATTCCCTAAGGAACACCGGGGCAGAGGAGCAGAGTGGAGACAAAGGGCACCATTGGAACTGGTCCATGCTCCAGGATCACTGCTGGCTGCTCACAGGTTTATCAAGGGTGATCCCCAGCTGCCAGGTCACCTGAGCACTTTGAAATCCTCAGCAACCTCCTGCTTTCAGCCCATTTCTCCCAGCGTGGCCCCCTCCCTTCTGTGTGCGCTGTTGGCCATGGGCTGTAGGATCTGCTGGCTCTCTCCTCTGTTTTTCCCCAACTCAGGAATCCCCCTCTGTGGGCTCAACATTTCTGAGCCTGAATTTCAGCTTGCTGACCATTGCTAGCTCCTTTCCCATGGGAAAGCTGCCAACAGTTTCTCTTTTCAAAACATCTCTCTCCGTTTCTCAGCACAGGCTCAGCAAACAGTGTTCCCTTTGCCAGAACAACTGTCCCAGGGGTTGTTTCCTATTCCTGACCCAATGGAGAGCAGTGTCAGTGCCATGGAGCAATAACAGACCTTTTTACACAGCATATTCTAATAGAAACTGTTGGGATTGTAAATAAAGCTTCTTTCTCTTCTGACAACTCCATGGAGTCAATCTATTCCATGTCCCATCGTGGCATCCGTGTGTGGTGCAATCCCCTGCTTTGCTGTGGGATGCAGCTGCTCAGGCTCTGCTCACCTTGGTGAGTGAAGTCACAGCTCTCGTGTCTTTGTGACATTTAATTGGAATGTAGTCATCTATGGCAGATTTAAGACTGAAATTTTTGCTTCTCCTCTTATTTGTGAAATTCTGCCACCCTGACCTAGAATGCCAGACATTTTGATTCCCCCTCAGTTAAGAATGTAATTATGTCAGATATTTTATCAGCAAATCTACCAGGAGATATTATTGCTTTCTCTTTTTCAGACACCGTCTGTCAAAGGACTTAGAATTAGTGCTCTTTTCCTTGGGCAAAAAAATGCCAAGGTAATAACCTCAGTGATGATAGCCAGAAATGGCTGAGGCATGAATCCTGAAGTAATGCAGTCATTAGGTTACATTTTCCCTTTTCTGTAGATGTATGGTAATGTGGATGTATAGTAATGCTGTTTCTTCTTGGGTGGTAGAAAAAATTTGCCAATGTAATTTGAAAATTACACTGGAAAAAAAATCATGTTTTCAAATAATTCCCACTTTATGTTGGTGGTTGATATGCAGAAATGGTAGGTGTTCTATAAAATGACTGTATTTTGGAGACTAAATTTGAACTTCGAAGTGAATGAAGAGATTAGACCATGATTAATGTTTAACTTATTCTGTAAAATATATGTCTCTTAAGAAAGCAGCATTATAGAGTAGTCATTTAGCATGAAATTCAGTGGATTTAAATAGGTATAACACAGCAGGGTTACAGCAAGAAGAGACCATGACTATCAAAGATGAAGCAGAAAAATTCTGTAAGGACCAAAGGACAGTGATAAATGAATAGAAAATGAATATTTGATTATTTTATTTTTAAATTGCTTTGGGAGCTGATATCCTGTGTCTTTAAATACTTGGATAACAGGGGTGCTCCATGTGGTGGATGCTGTAGGGAAGTGGAGCCAAGCAGGGTGTCCAGAGTTTGCAGAATTGTGTCATCTGAAATAGAACCTATTCTGCAATTTCTCTTTGCAGATTTAAAGCCTAATCCTGCAAGGTCCACACATACAAACCTCACAGCAACTTTTCAGGGCAATTTGCTAACTTTTAGGGAAGTTAACTGAAGCTATTTCAAACACGTTAAAGGCAAAACCAGAACGAGGTGGGAAATGCTTCTCCATCATGTCTAAAGTTGCCAATATTATTCACATTTTATGGCAGCGAAATTAAGGGAGTGAAAAAAACTCCCCTGCAACACCCCGAGCTTCAAGAACGTGTCTGTTCAGTTCCAGTGTGGTTTGGGTTTTTTTCATCTGTGTCCTATTCCCTTCCTGTTTCTCAGCCAGGCCTTGAACTCCTGCAAACCCCCTTTGTTTACAAGAAATGTGTGGGAACAATCCTTGCACTAAAATATGACAGGTGATTGTTTTTGCCCTCCTTAGGGACAGGAGAGTTCCAAGCAGTTGGTGCAGTCAGCTCCTAAGCACATTTCCACTTTCACAGCGTGTAGTTATGCACACAAAGGAAAAGGGGAGGAGGCTGGGGACTTTCTGGTTAATAGGAATTACAATTTTGTGCGTGTTTCTGAACATTAGATTTTTGCTGAAGTCTAAGACACTGTAGGCTGTGCAGTAATTATTTAGTATTCTGTCAGGGAACACAAAACACATCACTGACCTTGAGTATCTTCGCAATTGTATTCAAGAAAATGAAAATTCATTTATGCAAATAATAAAGGACAATAATTAGATAACATGTAATTTAATGCTTGGAAGATTTCTAAAAATTAATTTGAGGTTACTAATGGTGTAAAATGTCAATTGCTTTTCACAAATGTGTGTTTTCTTACAATTCATGTTTAAGGAGCTTAATGTATACAATGCATATGCCAACTCAGACCTTCCTTTAGTAAAGTGCTGGAGCACATCAGCACTTCAGTTAGAGGGCATTCACTGATATCAGGGCAATTATTTACCTGAAGAATCTCTTAGAAGTGTTTTATTATAATTTTTGGAGGTGGCAAAAGCAAGGGGCACGGTTCTGCAGTGAAGTTTGCAGCTCTCTGGCATTCTAACTACTCTTTCAAACACTGTTTGCTTCTTCAGAATCTCCCTCCTTGTATTTGAAAGAGAATTAATGAGTAACGCAGAGTAATTTTGAGGCATGATGAGAAATGGACAAAGCAAGCTGCTTTTTCATGGGCTTTAACAAAAACTCTTATTGTTAAATGGCTGCTGAATCATATTGCTGGGCATTGATTGGCAAACATTGGGATGAATCCTTTTTTGTCCTTTATTGACTTATGGGCCGTCTAGACATGATTATGAACCTCTGCAATTTTGTTCTCAGTCTGCAATAGTATTTTATTGGAGATTTTATACGATAAGTGAAGGGTCACTTTTGAATCCCGAGCTTTCACAACATATTCACTTACTCACTGAATTGTCCTGGAGAAAATTTGACTATAAGGGTGTTAGGATGGGCAATGAAATTTGAACTCTTAATTTCCTTAGAAAGAGAGGCTGGTGTGGCAGTAAAACTTTTTTTTTTTTTTCTGGTGGAAAAGATCTTTCCCACAGTATATTCAGTTCATTACTTGCTTTTAAGACAAACTCTGTGGAGTGTAAGTGGAAGAGGTTGATGTATGCCCTACCTCTATCAGATATGCAAAGAGCTTGTGCATCTGCACTCTGGGAGCATTTGCAGCAACCGACAGTTTTGTTTTCTTTGTTATTGCTCTGTTACACGAGTACTGCAAACACACTGCCGGCAATAAAAAGTTAAAAGCTTGCCAAAATCATTAGGTTCTATACACCTATTATTAAACTGAAGAAGTGCTGCATGTTTATCACCAGCTGCTTTTTCAAATGTAGTAATGCGCTGGAGAGGCAGAGCGCTGAATTCGGTAAGCTTTGAAAAGATAATATCACTTGTCTTGTAAAGAATCACAGATTGGTAGAAATGTTTTGAGTTCAATTATGGCATCCAACCTCAATTACTTTGAGAATTTTTCCTGTTAATTTATGGATATGCTTAGAGACAAATCCTCTTTTATGTAATTATTTTTCATTCGATGAGAAACAGAGGAAGCAAACCCAATATGGTCCAAATTCTGCATGCATAAGCCAGGTGGTGAATACACATTACTCTCAGAATACCTGCTTACCCATGGGCTTAGGAACAGTCTGTCCGTAATGACACTTCCAGACTAAGAAATTCTCTCCTCTGGATGAGTAGTTTGTAATCGTGCCAGAGTGCACCTTTGGGGACCAGCCCACGGCTCAGTGATGGTGGCGGCTCCTGTGTCTCTAGGTAGAAAAAGGAACAGCAAAATTTCTGCTTTGCTGCTCATCCACCCAGGCCCTACGCAGCCACTGGATGATGGAGTTGCACTGCTCATTTCCTGCCTCGCTGGAGAAAAATGATAAAGTGCAAGTTTTTGCTTTTGCATATGCTGATACAGAAGATTTTAGTGAGAAAAGCGGGGGGAAATGTTTTGTTTCAGCAATAACGGAAGGGCCCTCTGTGCAGTTACCTTTTGAGAGCCCCTCTCAGCCCGTTTCTGAATGGAGGATGTTCTGTCTAGACCTAAATGGCATCTGGAGCTCCCTAAAGCTGTCTGTGGATTCTCCTGCTTTTTTCACTGGCCCAGGACAGCAGCTCCTCTCTCCAAGACTGGCAGTGTTGCTGATGAGGGGGGATTCTTGAACATTAAGGCAGATTCTTGTGGAGAACAAGGGATCTGGGAACCATGAGAGCTGAACATTCAAAATCTGGATAAATTTTTTCATGATGGGTTAGCTAAGTTGTGAATTTGGATAGTTTTCCATGTTCCTTTTTTATTTTTATACCATTCAGCAGTTTTGCTTTCCTTTAAATTTTTTTTCTCCTTTTCATCTCATTCTCTCTATTTTTCTGATAGCATCTGCTCTTTTCTGTAGAGTTTACCCTGTGGCTGAATTTGATGAAGTAAGTAAGGGCAAAGTGTTCTCTAGATTATCTGAGCTAAAAATTGATAAAAATAAAATATGGCAATATCTTTTCTATTGGTAAAGTTAATTTAAAATGTATTGTTAAAAGAAAATCAAAGAAACTTCCCTGATAGTCCTTTATGAATGTGTTGCTTTAAAAAAAAAACCTCCCCCGATAAAGCACAACCAAACAACAACAAATACCCTGAACAAACAGAAAAAAATCCACAGCCTTTAAAAAAAAATATATATTTCCCCCTAAAAGTAAAAATCTAAAGTAAAAAAAAAAAAGGACAAAAAGGCAACTTAAGGGAACATTTCAAATAGTCCATAGAATATCATGGCACTTGTTTGTATAACACAGAGGAAAAGATCAATAAAGCATTCTGCCTTTCCAGAAGACTTTCCAGGTACTTTTTGTGCGCCTGATTCCATAGTTTGTATGCATATATTCTGATGTTTTAACAGGATGTCAGCTGATGTCAGAAATAACGAAATTTCAGAGACTGGGATTTCCAACTCTTTTGCCTTCAGCTTTGCTATTGTACTGTTGCCAAAGAGCTTCTGTGCGGCACTTGTCTTTTTCTAGTTGTTAGATGTTTCCATTTAGTGCCATCAGGAATTTAAGGTTCTTGTTAAAAAGTTTCTGCATTAGGCTATGTGCTGCTATGCTGCATAGTCAGCATCTGCACAGAAGTGAGATTTGTTTTTCTGTGAATCATTAAAAAGCTCCAGACTTAGTGTTTTTCTTCCAGCTGGTTCTCTGAGTTGTTATAGTATGTCAGTTGAATCCATGTGTAGAGACTGCTGTGTAGAGCACCGGTCTCTTCAAAATATCTTTTATCATTAAGTTAATTTATTAATAAAGGATTAAATTTTTGTTAGAATACTAATTCTGATGTTTTCCTGTGTACGTGTTGTCCTGCCCTCTCACTAGAAATATTCACAAAAAATGTTATTATCAAAGATAAACTGCTGAAGGACTGTGACCACGTTAGGGGTGGATAAGAAGTAAACTGAGGTGTTTGGAGAGCTCTTAGTGGAGGCTTCTGAGCAGTGAAATAGAAATGCATGTGACAAACCCTGGCTGCGCATGAATTGCATGGTGATATTCAGTGCCCTGCCAGCCTCGGGGAAGGGCAACACATCCACAGTGGGGCTGATGCATTTCGGGGTTTATGCCAATATAGTTCCACTGTGAGGCGGTGAAATTTCTCTGAACTTTAGTCATGATGTAACTTCTGGCAGATCAGCCCCACAGATGCTCATCCTTTTCCCCTCCACCCTGCTCTACCTCCTACCCCCCTGTGGAAATGGGAGACAGTCAGAGCTGGAAAAAGCTGGAGAACTCGAGGGCTGAGGTAAAGGCAGTTCAGTGGATAAAAGAAAAGCCGTTCACACATCAGCGCAAACGAAGGAACCCATTCCCCACTTCCCACGTGCAGGGGGTGCTCAGACAGCCCCAGGGAATGGGGGATGCATCATGCTGGGCTCTGTCTCTCACAGCGGGGCTTGGGAAGACAAATATCATGATTCCAAACTTACTTCTTCTCCCCAGGTCCGTGCGCTGAGCATGGTGCCATTTGGTCTGGGACATGCCCTGGGTCAGTTGGGGTCAGCTGTCCTGGCTGTGTCCCCTCCCAGCTCCTTGGGCACCCCCAGCCTCTCTCTGGTGTGTGGGGTGAGGAGCAGGAAAGGGTTTGACTCCCTAACCCTCGCTCAGCAATAACAAAATCATCCCTGAATTGTCAACACTGTTTTTAACACAAATCCAAAACACAGCCCTGTACCAGCTGTTATGGAGAAAATTAATTCTACCCCAGCCAAACCTGCCACAATTTGACCTCACAGAAATTTGACCAGAATCAATTAGAGAGTTCTTATGTCTCTGCTCATTGCAAAGGAGTGACCTGGAATCTCTCCTGATCTATTAAAGGAGAGGTTCCATATTTCAATGGAATTAATAAAATTTCCGTTCAGAGGCATGAATTGGGTCAAAGCCCTCTCAAATGAGTATCTCACTTTTGAAGTCAGTAGGAGTTAAGTGCTGCTTGTCACTGCCCTCAAAAATCATTTCCATGGAATAGACGTGTAGGCATAGTGGATTGTCTGATATGCATCACAGGACCTATGTAATCATTTAATTCTTATGAGATCAAATAGTCTTACTCAGAGGCTTTTCATTTATGTTCATTGCTGGACCAGAAACAAGAGCACCCCAACCTGACAAGTTCAACCTCTGAGTGGGAAATGTGGCTGGAAATTTCCCAGGCACAAATTATCCTAAAAGCCACGCTCTTTTGCCTTCTCTACGAGTCCTAACACTACAAGTTACAAGCATCAATCTCAAATACATGCAATGCCTGTAGCAAACTTGGTACCCACCACCGAAAAACTTGAAAAGGCAGCGTGTGATGTCCGTGGGATTTTTTTGGCACTCAGGGCCCCTTCCCTATGCAGAGGAGCCATAGGAAAGTCCCCTCACAGGAAAGACTCGCGGCTGTCCCAGCTGGGGAGTTTTCAGGGCAGATGCTGCAGTGACCCTGCTCAGCATCCCACTTGCAGGAAATGGGGGTTTTGCTGGAGCTGTTCGTGCCTCTGCGCCTCTCTGCCTTTGGAAGTCAGCGCTGAGGAGCCCCGGAGTGGGTGAAGCATTGTGGGACCAGCGGCTTATCCCAGCTATTATCATGAAAAATGCATCCTGGCTTCACTGAATATGTGTAATGGCGCTGCTTACACGTTACAGATGTGCTTTAAAAACAGCGCATTCATAAACAGAGAAGGTATTTCTCACCTCAGTGGTAAAGACTGCCCTGCTGTAATGCACTTTGGTGACACAAGCCGTATTTCTGCAGTTAGATTTATTAGTGTGGAGAAAATTGCTCTGCTGAAAAACAAGTAATACAGACACATTATTACTGTTGCAGAAAGTGTTATTAATCCACACCCTGCCTCTCCAGTTGCATGGACTCTGTTTATATATCTGCAAAAGGAACAGGACTGTAGCTTTCTCTAGCAAATCCTGCAAGCAGCTGTTTTATCATGAGACTTTTCCTGCTTCCTCTTTATTTTCATGAGGTACTTGATGTCTTGATGCAATTTTAGAAGAGGTTCACTTGCTGTGCATAAATAGAGGTGTATATTGATAAAGATTTCAGTATTATTTCTTCTAAATTTTCTTTATACATTTGAAGAAAATAAACAAAACCAAGTGAGAATGTTATTGTGCATGGTACAGAGTGGGAGAGGAAGAATTAATGAGACATTTGTAAGAGCTGCCAGAGAAATAGCTTTGAAATCTCAAACAGAGGCTTAGTGCAATCAAGAAATATAAAAAATAAGTGGGAGCAGGAGCAGTAACATGAGAAAATAATCCCATTTACCAGATGGTTAGGAGGAACCATTCTGGGCTGGCCTGTTGAACAGAGATGCTCCAAAAGAGGTCTGGTAATCTGAGCGTGTGGAACAGGAGATAGTGAAGCACCTCCTGTATTTCCACTGCAGCTCTCTGCAAGTTCAGCAGCAGATTCCTGTCCTGAAGCCCCTTCTCTGCAGCTGAGCTGATGGCACTCCCCAGAATGTGCTCAGCACTAGTGAGCTCCTGTTTGGGCAGCCCTTGTTTACAATGCAAAGACCAGCGGAATTTGCTGAGGTTCTGACAAAATGCATATTCCTGAGCAGTTAGCAAAGGAGTCGTGCTTTCCCTGGGCATTAATTTCAATCTTGTGCCTGCTGTAATTCAGCATGGGAAATGATTATTACTGTCATGTACTTTCGTGGTGTGAGGAAAATGACACCACACATCTCTTTCACTTTATTTTTTATCGGTTCCGCTTTTCTGGTCCACCCTTTTTGCATTGTTTTAAATAATAATGAGAAAGAAATTGTTTAGGGTTCAGTTCTTCTAAGGACACCTCTTGCTGCTCCTGGCTTTCTGTTTTCCAGCAGCATGTGAGTGGCTCTTGCCTTCACAGTCTTCCTTCATGACACCAAGTCTGCCAGAGCTTAAATTGAAATGATGGGTGAGGTTGAGCACAGGCTGGTGGGGGTGCAGCTGGTCACGTTTATTTACTGCAGCTGGGAGAGAATTTTTCTCCACAGCTAAATTTTGCTAAGTATAAAACAGAGAGGATCAAAGTATTCCCAAACAAGACTGTAATGGATTTCTTTGAAGTGAAACTGTCTGAATTATTTATTTTTAGTCTTATGTGGCATAATTGGCTTAGAGAAGTAATGCTGTATCTAGTCGTAATTAAAATAAGGTAAGATTTTTAATATTAATAAATAGTTTCTCTATTACTATGACACAGTGATTAAATAGGGTACAAACCTCATTAAGACCTGTTTTTGCTTGATAACAATGCATGGCTGTAATTGACCCTTGTTTGATCCAGCATTTCTCCAAATTACAAAGAACAAAGCAATCAGATGAAAATGAAATAGCACAGAATGTATATTTCACAATCCTTTTTGAAATGCAAATGTTACAAAGCATATTTCTTATATGTTCTGAAGTTATGTTTGATATTTGTGACGATTGCCCATCGTTGCCTTCAATTCCAAGTCCACTTATCAGGGATAACCTCTGTGTTTTTCATACCATAATTGAAAAATCTAATACTTTCACTAAGATGAAATGAAACCTTCCCTAATAACAATAACAGTGCCACATGATGTCTGAGGGGAAAATATAGTGCTCTTGACTGTTGTTTTGTCTGTCATAATTTTAACAAAGACACATAAACCAAATTTGTAGCAAAAATACAAGTTGCCTTTTCCCTCCCCCAAAACGTTTTGTTTGTTGCGTGGATCTGAGATAAGAGTAAATTAAAATAGTCTCCAATAAAGTCAGTCAGCTGTTTCAATGGCAGTAATTCTGTGTTTAGTTCAGAACATTTTTAAGTAATGTCGCTAATTCAATTTAGATATGGCGAAAGGAATAGCTGCAATATGTGGGAATACCACCGCAGCTTGAGGGGCACCTGCACTGAGGTTTGCAGCTTTACTCTTTTGCTGTGTGGGGGCAGTCCTTGCAGGGAGGGGCTGCCTGGTCAGGGTGGGCTCTGCAGCTGGAAGGGGAAACCCACAGGAGGCAACTTTGATTTGACATTTCTGCCTCCATCTGAAACTATCAGCCAGGGAATTTCTGTTGTAGAAAGGAGCCTCTGGGAATGTAAAGTTGGTGGTGGAGAGAAAAATGATCTCAGCAACAGAGAGTTTGTAGCTTGCCACATGTCTGCTAACCCAGGTGGACGTATTCCCAACCCCAGAATCCCTGTCAGAAGAGAAAGAACGATCACATAGCAAACAGTGTTATTATTGTTTAGCTTGAACCCGACCAATTGTGTCATTTTTTGCCAGAATCACACTCAGAAGGTCAATTAGAATATTTACATAGCAGAGCAGAGCACAGACTGCCTTAGGAAAGTGCACAGTGTAAAGGAAGATCAGCTGTTGACCTTACTGAGGTGCTTTAAATGTCTAATGCCTCGTTTTCCCTTTATTTTTTTAATGGAAATTTTCCCCACTCATTAGTTATTTTGGTTCTTATGCTCTGAAGCTCCCAGCAAGGCTTCTCACTTTGTCCCAACTGTTAATATTAATATGGTTGTGCAACTGCCCAGTGACAGCCTAGTTTGGAACCTGCTGGCATCCATCTATGCAAGCAAACTCATTCTGCTGCTTGCATGTGAAAAATGCGAGTTGTCTGCTGCTGAAATGTCTTCTGTCTGCGTGCCATTCCTCTCTTTACAGACACCATCAAATCGCTGTGGTTCTCTGAAATTCCCAAATCCCTGTTACTCAGCTTTCCCCATCAAATCATGAGTCTGTTTTTCCCTCTGCAGCATCAGCTGCCTGTATGATGCCTTGTTTTCTCAGAAGCTTAGGTATGAAAGTGAGGGCTTTAATTCTTGTCCATTCCCCAGCACCTTCTGGTGAAAATGTGATCTTTTTGAAGGTTTGGGAAATGGCAAAGCACACATAATAATTTTTTTTTTTAGCAGCTTAAACCAGCATTTGCTTCTCAGACTGCAGCCTCACATTGATTAGGTGGTAGATTTTCTAGATTAACTCCTGACCACTAAAGCACTTTTGTTCTCTCCCGTGCTGTTGGGAGATTTATTGATTTAATTGAAGGTGTTCTCAAGTTTTTCAGCTGTCCATATATCTTTTCCTCCTTAAGCTGTTCACTTTACTAATTTTTATCATCCTGTGGGCTATGGTTGTTTTTTTTTCCCAGAGGTTATGAGCTGAAACAAAGGCTCAACTACTTTTCAAGAATCTGCTTGTAATTAACTTGGCTTTAACTCACCCTTAACAAGAGATTAATAACAACTATACCTGCCACCTAGGGAACTTCCCTGGGGCTATGTACAGATTAGACACCAGAATATGAAGGTAATCTAATTTAAAGAAAACAGAAATGGGTCATTTTAACAATGCAGTGGCATCTTTGTGTCGTGTTTACTTGGAGGCCTTGTATGGCTGTGATATTTTAACTTTTCTTTCCTGCCAGGTGTTTCTGAAAATTAATAAAGCACAAGTTAATGAAACCAATGAAATATAAGGATGGTGTTACACCAGTACAAGACTCTCTATCCTTGCTCTTTCTTTTTTATGCTTTTCCAATAGTAGTAGGGATATAATAATAATAATAAAAAAATCACTGGTTTTGTTCTAGGCCAGATAGTGGAATAACTCAAAAGTTATTTGTTGTTCCTCAAAGTGATACTTCAGGTTATATAAAGGTTTGATAAATGTAATGCAGGATCTGTGGCAGCAGTCAAGAACAAGTAGAAAAATACAGAGTTTGCTCCCTGCTCTGCACAACCTTTGAAATCATACTGGCTCAACTTGAACCTCCGCATTTTTGTTCTTATTATAGAAATCCTTTGCAATTTGTGCTTAGGCAAAATTGCCAACTGTAATGATAAATAATGGCATATGGGTGTATGCAAATACAGCAAACACCCTTTCATTCCATATGCAGTATGATACAATTCCCATCATCTCCGTTCCATTAGCATTGCAGATACAAAACTTGCTGTGCTGCCAAGAGAGTTAACACAGTTCTGTTAAAGTCAACGGAAACTGTGCAGCTGAAGTTTGAAGAAATCCTGAGTTTTTCTGCTCAAACATGCCTGCTGTTTATTTTTCACATTCCAAATGAGTCAAAGGAGGACAATTTGGGTCTCCATTACTTTTTATCCCCTGTAACTATGGTTCAGTAGGTGTCCAGTTTTATTCAGACTGCAAAAATATTTTTAGAAAATCTTATCCCTTTTTCCCCAGTTCAAAGGAAAGCAGGGCAGAAGCAATTTTTTTTTTTTTCCTGTAGTGTATAATTATGAAAAAACCATGAAAATCTAAGGGAACAGATTAGCTGAAGGCAATAAGTGGGAGTGACAGTTGCAAACCTACCAAAGAATTCAAAATGGAAATTTCTGGGTAGCATTTCACTTTTTTTTAATTCCCATTGTTACAAAGAACTTTGAAAGAGTTCCCTGTGATGTAAATGTATGTTATTAATATGCTTTGTCAAAGAACAGAAGTGATTCAACAGGAAAATATATTCATTTGTTGGGAACTTCTATGAAAGGAAAATTGAAGTATAGAGAAATATGTCAAAGTTGCCAGTCAATAATAAGAGTGAAATCATCTGCCAGACAGCTTCTGGTGAATCCCTACATGAGGTTTAAAATACTTTCATTACTGTCTCTGCCCCACTGAGGGGCTGCTGCCCTCCCTGCAGAGCCCTGGGCTCTTTTGGCCCCTGGTCACAGGTTTTGGGTTAAATCACCCCACAACGGCATGAGCTGAGACCCTGGGGATAGAATCTGGTGGAAAAGCACCTTAATCCCCCTTTTCCAGGTCCAGGAAGAGGGTTGGAGGGCAGGTGAAGATACAATGATCTTGAGCTCACAGTGTTAAATTCTTTGGCTGTGGCACACAGCACGAATTGCCATAAATTCAGGGTCCTCTGGATGTATCCAGATCTTCTCTGTGCGTGTGTGGAGTGGCTTGGAGGCCTCATTAGGAGATTTGGGAAAAATTCTTTGTTTAAAGAGATTATCTACTATGGATTTTTCAGTGCCATATTGGTCTCTGTTTAGAGAAAAATCTTATGTAAATAAATAAGGATGGATTTCACAGATCCTGCAGAGCGTGCAAATAACCCAGGATTACCCTGGGCACTGCCAGTGCTGTGAAACCCAGGAAAAGCACAAGTGTAAGGATGTACTGATGCTCTCCTGCACTGCTTTTCCAGCTGCTGTGTTTGCCTCAGGCCTGACTGACCCAGAAACACTGGGGTTAGAAACTATGGATTTTCCTTCCGTGAATTTTCTCAGTTGGCTCTTGAAGTCAAGTCAGCATTGTGCAGCAGAACCTTTCCAGGCTTAAATGCATTTGATTGGAAGAATTTTTCTTTTTATGGTTGCCTGTCCCTCTGTGGAATTTTTTTAATGCTGCATCACATTAACCATCCTCAAGCCCTCTGCTACAGAGGCAGATTTAAGTGATAACTACACCCTGAAGTTACAGGATATTTATTTTCTGTTAAGTTAGTTTGGACTGCTGGGTAAATACCATCTGGTTGTGGCAATTTGTTACTGTTCACTTGTTCTGAAAACTCTTCACATGAATATTTCTATTTGAGGTGAATCCTTGTGTTGAAATGGCCTTCTCAGTATGAGTAACTCCCAGGGCTCCATGGTGGGCATGGCTGTGTCTTTCATGAACATTTGTCTTGTATTGTGATCATCAGTTCCTTCTGCATAGCTGCTGGCAGCTTACCTCATAATCTGCTTTAAAGAAGTTTTATGTTTGGTTTTCATGCCTTCTCCAGATTGTTGTTTTATTGTGTTGTCATGTGTAACTTGCTAGAATTTGTTTCTTGTATGGGGAAGACTTCAGATTGTCATGGAGTTTCCATTGATTTGGAAATATTACATGTACCATTGTGATTATTGGTGCCATATTTTTTCCCCTCAGTTTTTTTCTCAGTAGTTTTACATACCTGCATTTGAACCCTCAAACATGCAGTTTTCAAATGCCTCCTTAATACCTGAAAACAAGAAGGGAAAATTGATCCTCAGCGCTGCCTGCCTTGCTGTCACCGGGACTCGAGCAGTCCATAAACTTCTGATGTTTGCCCTGTGCTGTTCACTTTGTTACTGACTTTTTATGCGGACACCTGAGGCTCCAGCCCAGCAACATTTGCACTTGCAACTAAAATCACATCCCTGTTTTCCTGAGATTGTTGCAAATCCTGCCTTGGATAGCTCATGGTGAGGAATGCTTGCTCCTGTGCCCCTTCTTCAGCTCTGAAGGCAGAATTGCATTTATAACTGAGACCTGGATCTCATTCTATGAAAATGATCTAGGTTGCTCTAAACGCTTTAAATTTTTTGGTTGCTCTGTTTATAATTCAGGTATATTTGGAAAATACTTGAGGGATCATTCTTGGCTATGCCAGCAGACTGGGGGATTATTAACCCCTCATGGAAGAAATATTTATAAATAGAGAAGAGTGGGCTGGGCTTGGAATTTTATACTCCAGAGCAGCAAGTGTGACCAGAAACTTGTCATTTAAAGAATTTTCACTGCTGCTGGAATTCTTCCATTTGGACAATTAGATTAATTTATGCTTGATATTCAAAAGGAAGCCTCCTAAAGACACTTGTGCAGAATGTTGTTTTATTGGCCTAAAAGTTGTCCATTTTCTGAAGCTAAGAGACAGAAGAAAATTCCAGTTTCTGCACTGCACTATAAAACTGTGCAACTCTCTTTTGAGTGGTGAGTTTATCAACAAGGTTATTGCTGAATACTTTTAGCAACTTTTTTGAAGACATCCGTGACAGCCAGAAAATTGTGCACCGTAGGGAAAAAAAAAAAAAAAGAAAAAGGGCCTTAGATGATTTAATGTAATTGACAGTATCCCACATATTTCTGAAGATGTCAGCAAGTAACTGGCTACCAGCTCCTGCAGGGTTGCTGTGTTCCATACTGAGCATTAAAGTGGCTGCTTACTGACAGCAGCGGCTCCCGGTGCTGTTCATCAAAAAGGATTATGCAAGGCAGTGACACCTTTAGTGCAGTCAGTGAAGTCTGTGAAAACATTGCCCTGAAGAAACTGTTTTGCAGTGACCATTAGTGGTGCACTGAAAGTGGTTCTGTGATTTGTTTTTGTTCAGGGAGTGAGGAATCCAGTGTCCGGGTTCACTGACTCTTTGCTAAGAGGCACCTTGGCTCAAAGACAGCAGCAATAATTTGGAGGATGTCCTGGAAATAGTTGCCAAAACTGTAAATTGAACTGTGGTCTGAGTGCTGAACTGCTGCCAGGTCTGGGCACTCCTTGATGAAGATCAGTCACAGTTCTTAACTTTGCCATTCTCCAATGTCTCATGGCTTAGGAACAGGAGCCTGGTGGGTGTGCAACAAGGCTTGATGAAATAAGACCTTTTATTTTAAATAAAGGTTGGAAATCATTATTTACTGAAGAAATTATAGGTTTTGCTCAGTCTCTGTTTTACCATAGGGATATGATAATGTGTAAAGTCATCAGAAGTCTGAACTTTAGGGAAATACCCAGGGAGACATTTCAATAATATCATGGATGACATTCTTTAGATCCTTGAGAGCTGGTGATTAAACAGTCTCAAACTTTGAGTTTTATGTTGCTAAAATTTCATCAGAAAGAACTGGGAATAGTGAGACCAATCTAAAGAAGAACTCGTATTACATTACAATTTTACATATTTTGTTATTTTCTCCTAAAGTCTTAAATTTTGTTGAAAAAATTTCTGTTTTGCTCAAACTGAATTATTGAATTTTTGAGCAACAGCTATATTTCTGAAAGGCAGAAATCAGTTTGATATCCCAGAGGTGCAACTTGGTACAAATCACTGTAAAAATGGAACCACAGAATTTTCAGTGAAAGAAAATTGACTTTTCCTTCCTGTTCATGTGTTGTGCGATGTTTTATGGTTGTCAGGCTGTACTTCTTGGGTTATTCCTTCTCTGTAGATGTTTCTAAATTCTTTCCTCGGTGTTTGACTTCATCAAACTGAGCTTTCAGAAGCAAGTCAATAGCAGGCAGAGAACTGTGTGGATCTATCAAAAAAGCACAGGAGATTTTTATAAAGCAAAGTCTGAAATGTGAGCAGCGCGGAGAATAGTGGCCATTGAATGTGCCAATGCCATTTTAATATTGTTATTTCAATGGTTGCTCCAAACCACACAGTTATTGCTTAGAAAGTTTATGTTCATAGTGCTAAAGGTTATTTGTTTCATTTGGAAAGGATCCAAAACCTGTTTTCTAAATGGCTGTTTTGCTCTGCACAACAAACTCCTCCATATTTTAGCTTGAATTGGACTTGAATTCAAATTAATGCCATCATATTTATTTTCAAAATGGAAAATATTTTCAGATGTAGAAGATTACATTGGAGTCACGAATCTCTTGCTACTTCACAATGGGTTGGATATATCAGCATGTAGACCATGACATAGTTCTTGTGGATGACTGCACACTACTATTTAAGAAACATACTTCAAAAGTTTATTAACTTGATAATGAATTAACAGTGGTGTTTTGAGAAGTGGCAGTTAGGCTAAAAGTGAATTATAGAGAGGCAGGGGTGTCTAGCAGACATTTTTCCTATCCTCTGGAATATATTTTTTTTTACCATGCAGTTTTTTCTGCAGTAGAGATGCTTTGCTTAACATGAAAGTTTGCCAACATTGCTCTCACTTATAGGTAGGGAGAGGGACTGCAATTTGGCAACTATCAGGCTTTTTGTGACCCACTTCTTATGCTTTGTATAAATAATTAAACAGCTGGTAAATAAATGTATCCGTCCTGTCTCTGCGTCTTATAGTGTAATACATTCTTATTATTCTCAGCTTCAAGACAAAAATTGTATCCCGAGCCATCTGCAAAAATTGTGTTGCTGCTGGATTCAGTCTGGAGTTGGACTTAGGAAAACAGGAATTCCCGTGTCAGCTCTGCCACGGAGTCACTGGGGACAAGAAATTTTACCTCTTCACTCATCTTCAGCCTTTGTGTCTCTGGGCACAACAGTTGTGTCTTATTGTGCCCTGAAACCTGGGATGTGTTTTGGCATATATGATAAAGTAGGACATTGTCTGAAAAAGGGCTAATGGGCTGATTTGAGCTAAAATAAATACCCCCACCTTGTTACAGGCATGAGTGCTGTAAGGGCTGGGTCAAGTATTTAAAGTGGGAAAGGCTTGAACATTCTGGGATTGTTTAGGGTTGTGGGGTTTTTTTTTGGGTTTTTTTTTGGTCTGTTTTTTTTTCCCTCCTTTTTTTAGTAGTTTTTCTTTGATTCATAGCAGCTTTCCTCTGTGGCTCGTCGCCCTTCTCCAGCTAAAGGTTTTCAGCTCCTCACAGCTTGTTTTTAGGAGTCCTTCCTTTTCCAAATGAACCAGGATGAGCCTGCTCAGCTGGAGGGCTGGGGCAGAGTCCAAGAGAGCTGATCTGCCATCTGCCCCTTCCCCGGTGGGGATTCTGACTCCAGAATTCCTGGCAGAGCCCACCTGAGGCTCCCTCCTCGCTCCTCTTGGCTCCACTCTCCTCTTGCACAGATGTATCTTTTCATGAAACGTGACTTTGGTTTTACTTATTAATCATTTATTTTAGTTATATTAACTTCTTGATCATTGGAATATTTGACATGGCCAAATCATCTTGTGTTCTTCCATCCAATGCTGTCAGTTGTTACCAAGCCAGTTATTTAAAAAATGTTCACACATTTAATAGCACTGAGCAAAATAATGGGTGAATTTTATGGGTGAAATGATAAAATAGTGACAGCATATTTTGAGAACATTAACACTGTTCTAGAGAATAATGCCAATTGCAGTCTACACTGGGAATACAGATCATTCCTGGAGTATTACAGTCAGTTGCAGTAAATTATTACAGTAAATATTATGTGTTCTTTACAGTCATTTAATCTAATCTCAGCATGTGTAAATGCATCCTGTAGTTCTATAAAACCACCGTTTTTCAGCTCCCATCTTCATGCCTAAAACCCCACAACATTCCCAATTAAATTTTCCAGTAAAAGAATGTATGAAGAATTCAGCTACTTTTTCTTTGGCAAGTAATTTATTACATGGGTAACCCAAATTAGTTTGCTCTTCGATTAATACAACTATAAGCAATGCACCAAGAAGGGAAAGATTTTTGTAATTACTATCATGGTAAAGTAAATGACGTGAAACTGCAGTCAGCAAACAGGCTATTGTTCACACACTGTGCCCTTGAAAATAAATGCCAGATATATCTGAAACGTATGAACAAATCTGAAAGCTGATATGGACCTGATCCAGAGGCCATGGAAGCAAGTGGAAAAATTCCCACTGACTCCAGTGAGCTCTGGCTGGGGGCCAGTGAAAGGAACATTCAGGTTCCCAAAGAGCCAAGCTGCCAAAATGCAGTTGGAAATTCTTCTTGTCCCTTGCCAGGCTCCATGGGAGGGACATCAGCTGTCTGGATTCTTGCAAGAGAAAGCAATATTTGGGACGTGCATCTCCTCCTGTCCAGGCTATTTATAAGTGCTGAGGAGTCACAGGCTGGTGAGGAGGGAAGGGAGCACGGTGTGTCACCTGGTGTCACCTCCCTGCTCCAGCAGGGTCACCACGGGGCACAGGAGCGTGCCCAGATTGTGATGTCTTGAATATCTCCAGGGAAGGAGACTCCACACCCTCTCTGGGCAAGCTGTTCCAGTGCTAGTTCACTGCACAGTAAATAGATTCTTATATTTAGGTGGAATTTCCTGTGCATCATTTTCCTCCTGGTGCCGCTTGTGCTGTTTCTTGGCACCACCTTTTTCAGAGGCCTTTTCTTTCAGTACCATAAAGCACGTCTGCCATTGTGCTAAAGGTTGGATGTGTTGAAAATTTAGTTTTCTTTCTCTCTGCCATGACTATCTCATTAACTATCTCATAACTATCTCATGTCCTGTGACACCGATAATACCTACAGGTGCTTACTATTAATAGGCCACAAACATGCTCACCTTGCTGATGGAAATTCCACCCAGTTGGTCCCTAATCAGCTCTGCTTTGGAAGTCAGGTGGAAATGTTTCCCATTTCATTGCTAGTTCCACTTCTTACTTGACCATCTGCCAGGTTTGGTGACTCTGTTTCAGAGATGGCCTGTTTTGAAAAAGATACTTTCTTGATATTAGGCAGTATTTGAAGTGGTAGTTAATTTCTTCACCTTCACTGAGAATTCAGAACTGTGGCCTCTAAGCAGTGGCTGAATAACATGAACTCCTCCTGAACCAATTTTTTGACTGGAATTTTACTTTTCAGTGAGCCATGCAACACCATGTTAAGTATAAACTTTGTTTACCCTGAAGCGCAAATTTTTCTTGTTATGCTAAATTATGCTAAACAGAACTATATGGAGAACCCCTTATTTAAGTTAAACTCAGACAAAATGCCAGTCAAGTTTTATTCATTTTTTTTTCTTTCTTGTGTTGCAAAAGCCTCACTAGCCAGCCATCATAAGATATTTCTCAGTGCAAATGTTATCAATTAATGCAGTTCTTTTCTTCCATTGAAATTTATTATTCCTGGAGCTAAGCTTAGGCATTATTGCCTTACTGAACTTGTAACAACACTGCATTTTGACTACTTCCATTGAGTTTAAACGTATGTTTCTAGTCTATATTAAAATCCTAATTTCATTATTCCCAGGTTTTAATCTGCTTTTTAAAATGTAACTGCAATTCAGCATAACTTTTCAGTAAATAGCTTTAGTTTCTTCTTCCAAAGGACTGTTCCTATTCCATAGTTTTTTTTTTTTATTTGTTGGCCAGTTAAGCTTCAAATGTGAAAAATGAATCAAGATTGGTAAAAGAAACTGATCATGGGTACCAGAAAGTTGTTCCTTGACAAGTTTTCAGTTTTACTGAACCCTTTGCCCAATTAATTGTTTCAGTATTTGGGACATCTCTAGATCAAGAGCGAACAAGCTCTAATTCTCTCCTTGTTAGCAATAAAATCTTTTATCTTTACTCAAGGAAAAGGGTTTCATTTTCTCTTTTTGTTTTCCTTGCAGCTGGGTTAAGAGAGATGCGGGTGCATTTCTTTGTGTATTTTAGCAAAGCTGGAAACTCTCAGCTGTTCCTGGAACTGACACAACTGTAACTTAAGGACTTGCAGCACAAGAATCTTGGCAGCCTCATTTGTTAAAAATAGCTCATATGAAAGATATATATTGGTTAATAATACATATAAAAGATATGTATTGGTTTAGGTGTTGTTAACACAGAGGCATCAGCGCATCCCCCAAAATGGGATTTTACCTGTTAGAGCACTGTGGTTCTTGGGATGGCTGAAAGACAGCAAATAGCAGTAAACTGAGAACATATTAATAAGCTGATAAGAATGTTGATAAGCACCACTTCTTGCTCTTCCCCTGCCTCTCCTGCAGTCCAGTAATAACTCTCAGTGTGCAGAAGGATTTTGACATTTGTATTATGGTCAGTGTCAAGTTATTCCTCCCTCTCCCCTGAAAATGCAGCTTCAAAAAGTTGTTTTGGTGAAGTAAAGAGGCCAGACCAGGCAGCTCTTGCTGTGCTTTCAAACCCTTGCCATCTCCAGGCTGATTCATCTACTCTGAGTTAACACACTGTTTAAAAACCCACACAGGCTCCGGGTGACACAGAGAATACAAAATATGCTAAGGTTGCTTTCCCACTCCTTAGAGTTATTTTATCTCTTTTGGCCTTGGTAAGGCGAATCTAAAGTAATCTACCTGAGAAAAACAACTGCCTGAGATGCCAAGAAGAGAGGGTATTCTAGGGCATGGAAACTCTTGTTAGCACATGCATAATTTCCACAGGAAACCTCAAGCTAAGCCTGGCGATGTATTCAAGCACAGGATTTAATAAGGCAGGTGTTTTACTGTTCAAAACTGACATAGGCAGACAGAGACATTGTTTCCCTCAGATTATTTAGGTACAACATTTCCTATTCCTGTATCTGCTTTTGCAACCCTATTAGATCTGCAATTAGCACACTCAAAACCACTTGAAATGTTCTAGTGAATTATATTGTCTAAAAATACGTCAACTTTTGTGTCAAATGTGAGGATTGAAGTTGTCATTTAAGCAACAGAAAAATGTCTCCGCTAATTGCACATTTAAAGCAAAAGAAATAACCTGAGTGAATTAATTTCACTCAGGTTTAAGGAAAAGATGTGATTTGATTCATATGACAACATCTTGAGTTTGGTGTTAATACTTAATTTGACTAGGACACAACCATGCAGTCGAATTTCACAGACCATTGAATAGACAGGTGAGAGGACAAGTGGTTCAGCACAGTTCCTGTCACTTCTTGATCATCAGGAGGTCTTGGTGACCTCATAAAAGGCTGAAAGTCATTCTCAGTCCAGGTTTTTGTGACTAAAACCACTTGACAGTACCACGCCAGCTCCGTTCCAAGAGGTCCAGCGATTTCCAATGACAATAAATGAGCTGTCTTCCTGATCAGGGTAGCTGCAAAATTTCATGATGTTCCTATACCCATGAGAGCACTTGAGTCTTTGCAATCATGCTGAGCTTGGAATGGGCAGTTATTGTGCTGTGCATTGATCTTGGAGTCATGACTGAGCGCGGTATGAAATCAGTGCCTTGTGTGCAGCAACAGCAAAACCTTTGGGGGTATCTGGATTAAAGCAGGATTTGATTTGTAGATGAAGTTTATGTCCATATTCACTCGTGTTTTCTCTGAGATGAATCTTCTGAAGTGGGATTTCTCTAAGCACCCTGCAAGTGAGCACCCTTCCCTCCAAGTGGATTTTGGTGCAAGAGGAGGGCCTCTTAATTAGCCCTTAACTCTCAGCTAAGAGTGCACAAGATGGAATGCTGCAGCGAGGCCAATGGAACTGTCCTTGCCTAGGACAAGGGCAGTTAATTTGCTGTGACTAATTGGAAAACATATTTGCATATTAATATGCAAAATGAGAGTGCAAGCTGTGGTTTTGCCAAGCAGTGGAATCACGTAAAAGATTGATGTATAAGGTAGCATACTCGAACCCTACATTGCTTTGTGTACTTTGTTCTATCAAAATGAGGGAAGTTGCAGAACTAGGGATAAGAGATGCCCACATTTATCAGCATAGAAAAGGAAAGGATGAACTGAGAAAGGGGAAAGGCACAGCCAAGCATAGATAAATCCATGAAACGTGTCTATTTCTGTATTCAAATAATCTAGTACTAAAAAAATGAACAATAAAAAAGTCCCCTTGTACACCCAGACAGCCCAGTCAAGGCCATTATCTTTGCACCAAAATGTGGATTTGAATTGCACCCATTCCTGGATTTCTGGACAGCACGCAGGCAGTGGGACACTACAACCAGGATGTTTTAATAAAAGAACCCTGAGAGGTAGAGAGGACCTTACAGTGTCCAGGCAACATTTCCTTTCCTTTTGCTCTGAGGCCTCTAGGGGTAGAGATACATTTGTGAAGCACATCTTTTAATCTGCTAAAGCTGATAATTTAGGCTTAGCTGAGACTCATCTGAGATGGGCACAGTTAATGAAACAGCTTTATGAAGCTGAAAAACACTATGACTTGCAATTTTCCTAAGCTCTTTTTAAGTAGGGAGAAAAGGAAGTCCTCCTGCACTTCTCATCTGGAACATTGAAATTACTTACTTGTCCAGAGACTCTCCTTGCTGTGACAAAGGGGTAGGGATATGAAATATTTGTTCTTTGAACTACTTCAGCAATATTTCCCTCCCAAATCTTTTTGCTGGAGTTGCACCATTTGATGCACCTTGTCCCCAGGTGCAGTTTGCTCCAGGAACAGGTGGGGCTCAGTTTGGGCAGCGGAAGGTGATGCCATTCAGAGAGGCATTCACCACTGCCCTCACAACATATCTCCCTTCTGCTTTGATCGGCCTTGCTCCAGTGCCCTGAGGCCTCCGTGGTTTCTGAGTCTTTGCTTTTCTGTGCAGGTGTTTGTCTCCTTCACTTGCATGCTCAATAGAAAACGGATTCTTGAGGTGGATGTTCCCACATGGAAACTTGCTTGTTCTCCTGTGATGTCCTGCCTGCACCAGGAGCTGTCTGTTTTGCACCAAAGGGTGGGATGCACCACTCTGGGTTTCCTTTTCAGGCACCCATCGGTGTCACTGTCAGCTCCAGGAACTTCCTGCTGTCTCTTATCCTGCCCACATCTCTGAGTGACAGCTCTGCCCCAGATCTCCCATTCTCCACTCAGCTAATAACAACCTTCAACAGAAGAGGAAAGAAAACTGCTCAGCCACTGCTGTTATTGCACCTTTTTCTGGAGCTGTGTCCCCAGGACAGCTAATGGCAGCAGACTGACATCGCTGCACTGCAGGAACTGCCCCAGTTTCGCCTTGGTGCCACATCTCTGTCCCCAGCACACGTCCAGCCTGCCCCAGTTTCACCTTGGTGCCACATCTCTGTCCCCAGCGCACGTCCAGCCCGCCCCAGTGCCTGTGGTGTTGGAGTCCAGGGCAGTTTGAAAACCCCTCAAACCGCCCTGGGGGCTCCCAGACCCTGGCTGGGACCCCAGGAAAGCATTGCCTTGGACCTCAGTCCATGGGAAAAACTGCCAACACTCAGAGATGGATTGAAAACAACNAAACCCCGTCGCTGTGGAACAATTTCAGCTCTGCTGTCAGCAGCCATGCTGGTGCTTGTTTTCTCATTGAGACACCCTGAGAGGAGTCCATTAATTTTTTCCACATGTTGTGAAGATTTCAGCAAGCATCAAGAATGTGGTGTTTAAATGAATTATTTTACGGCTTCAATTTCATACACGAGTAATGCAAACTAAGATGATTTGCTATAGATTTTGCAATGAATCTCACATCACAAACATGTGATTTTAATCCTGTACATTATTTCCCAAGCTTTTGCTACACTAAAATATTTGTCTAATGCACTACAAACAGATTTTATAAAAGTAAGATTGGAATAAGAAAAGTAAGTTACAGCAAAAAAGCCTCTTTCTTCTACTTACTACTTTTTTAGCAGGACAAAAACCCCTATCACTGTATTAAATGCGAACAATAATCTTGGACAATGTTTTCCGTAACCACCTTTAAAAGAGCACAGGACTGAGGAGGGAAGAGATTGTAATGGAAAGAAGGGTAATACACTGAAATATTAAATAAGATACACAAATATATATATATGAAAATGATACTCTTCTATCTTCTCTCATTCACACACCCTCCCTGTTGAATTTGGAGATGTAATGGCAGTCATTGCCTTCTCTGTCTGCTTTGTGTTAAAGGGCTCAGATTTTCCCCCTCAAACATACAAGATATTTTCAAAATATTGTGCAAGCTAACGTGTATCCCTCAACGTTTAAATAGTCATTCAATTTACTCATCTGAAAAGTAACTCGCCCTTATTATTTATTTATTGTTATTTTTGCCAGTAAAAGAGACTTAAGACAGGACACTGCTAAGGCTAAACCACTGGGATTTTTTTTCTGTATTACTTAATAAATATTTGAGTCTTAAGCTGTTATGCTTTATTGTCTTTAGACTTCGAGTTAGTATTTATATAGTTAGATATAAATATATATTTGGTTTAATGAAGGCCAGTGAAAGTAGAATTGTCAAAGGCTTGTTGGACATATCCCAAGGAAACATTTTCAATGCTACCAGGCTTTAATATACAACTTGTTCTTCCTGCAGCCACTAAATTCCTCTCTCTCTTGATCTATTTGCCTCTTTATTAGAATCGGATCGGTTCATGCAAGATTATTTCTGCTCAGATTCTAATACTTTAGATAAATTTGTGTCTGTGAAAACTTGTAATTTTCCATGTTTTGATCAGTGTGGACATTGTGAACCCATCCTTGCGAAAGCACCCTTTGCTGAAGAGCCTATGGAGCTGGAAATGATTTCACTTTGAAAAACATCCAGTATATTATTAAAACCATTTCCTTTGTCATATCCCTACCCTGTTACTCACTGTTCTCTTCATAGGGGCTAATTAAACGTTATGCTGCTAATCAGTGTTGATAGATACAAAGTACTGTAATGTCTTCTGGCTTTATGGATTATGCTAATGGCCATCTGCCTATTATTGATAATTTGTTCTTCAGTTACTGGAGGGGGAGGAAGGAGCTGTTTGGTTAACTGGAAAAGGGAGCTATTTGGTTTATGGTGCATTCAGCTGTGCCACCAGTTGTCTTTAGCTATTTAAAGTTACTGCAAAGAATACAGTTTCTTGGAGGTCTGAATTCTCTCTGGTTATTGTACACCAAATTTGTATGTTCAGACAGCTAGACTACATCATGAGTGGTAAGAGCTTGACAGCAATGCTCTTATTAAGCACTCAATGTGTTAAACCAAAGGTGGATAAATACATGATTAAATTTGATACTGCAGTTGTAGAAAATGCTATTGACTATGAAGAGTAAAAGGCCATGAAAAAATCTAACTCAATCCTGTAACACAGAAATCTCTAACAAAATCTGGGTGTATAGAGACTGCCTCAAATAACAGAATCTGAGCACACGCCATTGGCAGCTGGAAAATGTCAATTATAAAAATTTGGAAGCTCTGCTCAGAGAGGGGATGTGCACTCCTGTTCTCGTGTAGTGTGGCAGACAGGATCAGATATTCTGCACTATGGAACACGTTGGAAACAGTCCTGTAGCAGCCCATTAAAATTTGCAAAGCCATCCCAGGTTGTACTGAAGTTTCACTTTAGGTGCTTTGACTGTTTTATTTCTTAACTAGAGCAGAGAGCTGAGACATACAGTGAGAACAGAGGAAGCTGTGATGCTGTCAGCAGCAGCAGTTAGCTGGAAATACCCACAGCCACTTCAAAACATCACAACACAGTTCACTTTTCTGTAAAATTTTTCATTGCTTCTTGATGAGCTATTGCAACGTAAGGAAAAACTGAACTCAGAAATTTGGAATATTTTGGTAGGAGTTTTAAATACAACACAATAGAGTTTTTTTTTAAAAAATTTCCCTAGAACTATTTGGGAATCATGTCAACACTTAAAAATAAAGGAAAGGTTCTAAGCAGTGATCACATTAAAGAGCTTAACATTTGACTTTTCTTTCTTGAGGAACTATGTAAGTGTGAAACTTTTGAGCAGATTAAATTTCACTTTCTTCCAAGACCTTAAATTAATCTAAAAATACTCAGTGCTGAGAAAGGGAAGCCTTCCAAAAGGAACTTGAAAATTCACTGAGGGAGACAGGATTGTTATGTGGAAGGGGATAGTCTGGCCGATGGAATGGCAATTTTTGGGCAGCACATCCAGTGGTAACCACTGAATGTTCTGCAGCTACTGCTTTTCATTTGACTTTACGAGCAGTGTGTGTGCGTAGCAGGTATCAGCAACCACCTCAGGACTCCTTGCAGTAACCAAAACTTCACAAAGCCAGGAGTTTGTGTCGGGATGCCTGTCAGTGAAGGGCACCACTGAGACTTCCCCCAGGCAAGCTGGAGAAACGCAGCTTGAATTCTGTGGGAGCTTTGAAGAGCCATTGAAATGCTGTATCAGTAAACTGAAGCACTGAACAGTGCAGTTTTATTAACCAGGAAAGTATGAATGGCCAGATCTAGCACAAAATGAAATTATTCCCTTGTATAGAATCTCTTTAAAACCAGCTAATATTCTCTCGTGCAGCAGCAGGGCAGATTCCCTGTGTTTCTCACAAGCTTACGCTTCCATTAATGAACCAGCCTTAGCATTTTGCAGAGGTTTTATGTGGGTTTCCAACCCCTGATGGCACTAACAAGCTACTGAGGGTCTAATGAGCCACACCTCCAGCCCTTCTAACCCTGCCCTCACTTTCTTCCCAGGGTCCTTATTTAAACTCACTCTTTTCTGTGGTGAAAACACTTTGAAGGCCAAAAGGCGCCCCTTCACCCTGTAACTGTTGCTGTTTTATTTTTATTTTATTTTTGAAATTAACTTTTAAAATTCTGTTTAGTCCTGTAGGTATCTTAGACCCCCTCGGTGCTTGTAGGTGGAGTATTGTAATTTTCAGTTATACCTCGTATTTGTCTACTCTAGCTAAAGACAAAAACACAGTCATCAGGGATTCCCCATGACTGATAACAGGTTTATATCCTAACAACTCTCCTATTTGCTTCCCTCAGGGTCTCTCCTGAATCTAGCACATGGCTAGGACTTCCACAGAGGAAAAAATATTCTTTAGGCTAGTACCATTATAGCAAGCTGCCCATTTGAGGACTACGCTGAAAACATTATTATCTGCTTCCAGAAACTGAAAAAAAAACCCAAAGCAACCCCAAGAGATTGTGTTTAATTTTGTTATTGACTGTCGCCCTGATTTTTTCAGCCTTCTCTTCTGTTTCACAGTTTCATATTTTGTGGTCTTTCTTACGCGCTAGTCTGTAAACACAGCCAATGTTATTGTGTAGTTGCAAGGTAGTTTTCATTCCTGTTCGGAGAGCTATGGACAGCTGATGGACAGTTGTCTTGATCAATGGGATGGGGAGAGGTGTCAGCCTTCTCCCCCAGTCCCTGGCCTTTGTAGATATACTATATATGGCGTCAGACTTTCAAATAAAGTAGAGTTTTAGTTCATGCCTTCTGATCAAAGTGTGAGTGTGTGTTTGTGTGTGTGTGACGAGCTGCGTCAACTGACAGAACTGATATCTGATTATCATTATTATCATTATTGTTATTATTATTATTATTGTCTTCTGAGTACTTTCCTGTCTGGTGTGTCTTATTTTCCTATGCAGATGGTATTTTTTACAGGTAATATTTATTATAGACCTGCTCTAGGAGGTGTGAAGTGACAAGTGTTGCAGAAGAGTCCCTGACTCAGCGGGGCTGGCACTGCTTTGCCGCTCTGCTTTGAGGAACAGATGGGAGGAGAAGGTGTACAAGAAGCACAAACCATGACGCTGAACGCAGAGGCCAAAGGCAGTTGGGTACCCCAGTACTGGGTATTTGCATATCCAGGAGGATTATGTTTGTGTGTCCAGCTCTTTACAGGAATTCCAGGCAGACTGTCAGGACGCACATTCCTGAGTAGAACATCCCCGCAGGGTACCTGTTAACCACTACAATAAAGGATGGTATCTGGCTTCTCAGCACAGCTCTGAGAACAGTTTCTAGCTACGGCTGCCGATGGGGAGGAGGGAAATAGCTCCTATCCGGAATTCCAGAGGAATAGCTTCAAGGAAGGGAACTCCCTGCATTTGTTTCTTCAAGTGCTTGGATTGCAAACCTGGTTCGTAGACCACTTGTCTGCTGGGGAGGGGAATATGGACAACCTTCTGAAAAAGTTTCTGAAAAGAAATCAGCTCTGTGGTTGTGAAAAGGACCATTACCAGATGTAAAGAGAAAAAGGCACTTCAGTGGGTTTATTATGGAGAGTTGTAGCAGATGATGATAAGAGTGATGAGAGCAGCCGCGTTCCTGTGGGCTGACCCCAGAGTTATGACCCTTTGTTATCAAATGCAGTAGTCCTCTGAAAATAAGCCAAGCTGCAAAACATCCTCCTGAAGCTGCAAAACATCCACACAGATGATGGGGCAGCTGCAGAACTACTTATTTGATGTTTTCATGGGGGAAATAAAGACACACTACGCCTAGATGAATATTTTTAATCGCTTATGACTGAAGTGGGCTACATCTGTTTTCTGTAGCAGTATAAGGAGTGTCACATAAAAGACTGCCAGGTTTGCAGTCCCGTGTGCCAGTGAGCATCCTGGGGGATTGGTTAAGGCAGTCAAGAGAAATTCAGTGCTTAAACTATAGGCGAGTAACAGGAGAATAGACATGAAAGCATTGTGGATGGCAAATTGATCTCGACATGCAGCATCTTTTGTCCAAAGCCGGTGCATTTCTTTGGATACTCATGAAGGGAAATAAATGTTGAGTAATTGCCTTGAAAGCAATTTGTGCCGGGAATGATTTTTGTGAAATGTAGCCTTGAAAGGACCTCACAACTTGTCAGGGAACAGATAATGCTTTCATTGACCAGCTGGCAGTAGAGTTTAAAAGCAGTCAAAGAAAATGAAGCAAACTGAATGTTTTTAGCAATTTGTTGGTATAGTAACCCCATGACTTGTGTTTATCACAGAAAACAAGTTGTTGGCTTTCAAATGAGGCAACACTTCATAGACAGAAGTGTGGCTTTAGTGCAGTTAAGCCACAGGTTAAACAGTCATGGCTTGTTTAAACCTAATGAAAAAACCCACATCCATGCTGTTTTTAAGGGTGTGCTCCTGTGATGCCTAATTTCTGTGCCAGGCAGCATTGTCTGTGAGAAACTGAGCAGCTCACTGGAAATAATCCCTCTGATTCCCAGCTCTGTGTTTCATCCTGCAGTTTTTGCCCACAGTCATCTGCAAGAGAACCTGTTTGCCCTCTCTGGGGGTAGCAGCAGGAAACAAATCTTGTCCTGCGCATCACAGATTTGACTGCAGGTCCACAGGGCAGCCTGTGTTAGTGGTGGAGTCTGCTTTCTTATCACTGCTCAGAATATTGTAAATCAGGCTGTCAGGATACCATGGACTTCTGAAAAATCTTCCCCGGTGTTACAAAATGACCTTGGTGCTCTGGGCTTGTTTTCTGCTGTGGGCAGTGCAGGCTCGTGGCTATTTGGCTTTGTGGTGCTGGGCTAGAGTCTTGCAAGCACAGTGCTGAATTTCAGCAGGAGTTTCTGATGTCTGTTCTGGCTGAAGAGGAGCAAGGCTGCAGAAACTGCGAGGAATGTGATGCTGACAATGCTGAACAGAGGCACATGGAGACATTTTTTGTCATGGCCAGAGCACATATCTCAGTGTAGCTCCCAAGTTGTCACAGGACCACAAGAAGATATATTTATTTAACCTCTGTAAACATTGCACTACCAGTAAGTAATAAACTTACCAGGCAATGCTGTATTTTGCTATGCCTTGTTTTGTACCAAGGCTTGAGGAAGATGGGGCAAACCCAGAGGATGTCAGAGTGAAAAAGAACAGACTCCTTAGATGGAAGTTTGCTGTGATGGCAAGGCCGAGATGTCACATCTTTGCAGCAGGGAAACCCATTGGTCCTAAGAGGATACAGCACTTTACCACGGTCAGCATAACTGTTCCCAAATTCCTGGATCCTCCTGAAACAGGATGAGGGTGCAAATCACACTGTGCACATTTACACTGCAGCACTTCAGGAGGAGAGACACAGCTGTGGTAAGCAGTGGCTACCAGAAAAAGGAATTATCCACGTGCAATGTGCTGGCAGCCATGGAAGTCTGCCGAAGGTGTAAAGGATTCCTTGTGCAGAGTTAGGTACTTGCCCCTTTTCCCATGTCATCTCCTTCAGCGGAAGAAAAGCATTTCAAATGTAATGTGATCTTTTTTCCCATAGCAGGTTTTTTTTTTTTTTTTGTGTGTGTGTCAACCCAAGAACATTTGTGTGTGTTTAACTCTGATTTTGATGGGAATTTGATGCAGCATGAAGTTAAATGCCTGTGCTTTACTAAGCAATGGCCTTTAGGGAAAGTTCTCATCATCTCCCTCCTCTGTAATCAGCCTGCTGATCCAAGGAATGCAAAATTCGTGGACAGAAGCAGAAAGCAGCAGAAGAAAGCAGTGCTGGACCAAGCTGGCCAAGCCTGAGGGAACATGTAGAGAGCCACCCAAGGAGCTGGAAGCAGCCTGTAGCAGCAAAATCCCCTCCAAAGCAGAGCTGGAGTATGAAGAGGTTCATTACTAATTTTATTTGATATCAACAGAAACAGACTGAGGTGGTGGGAGCAAAGCCAACTGTGCAGCTTCCTGAAATTTTGGAACGTGTGCCAGTGACTGAAGAATTTCCTCCTCAGATGAGTGACCAAGTGGTGCATGAGCAGCTGGTCACTAAGTACGTGTGCTCTTGGCTGTTGTGTCTGTGTGGCAGCAGGGGATGTGGCCACGCCACCACTGACTGGTGGACCTGAACCTTGAAAACACTTTAATAATGTCCTGTTTTTTCAGGTTTCAGTTAGTAATAGCTCTGGCTTGGGCCTGCTCTAATATGATATCTCACAGTTCGTCCTCAGGACACTTCTTTTGAGCAGAGGACCACATCTTGGTCAATGCTAATCTATTAGCAGTGAATGAACAAAATTCAGTTAAACTTTTCTTGCTGCTCTTCCTGATCAGAGATCTTGCTGAGGTTTTGCTGAGGTGTTAAAGCTGAGGGCTCCAGCAGAATATGATGTCCCTTTCAGGTCTTGTGTCGGTATGTACACTTTATTACTTTATCAGGAAATTGCATCACTTATCATGTTGACTTTTTAAAGATGAACAGTCTTAAAAGCTTAGGATGCAAACAGAAAATATAATGATGTCAGTATGGTCTTAATGTCTAAGTAAGTCTACAGAAAGGAGAAGCTAATGCAATAAGTCGGTGTCTGACCTGCAATGGTTTCCCCTTTTTGAAACTTAAATACTGTTTTGCACAAGACACCTGCACAAATCTTCGGTCAGAAAAGTGAAGAGCAACCTGAAAACCACAGGGGGCACGTTAGGCAGACTGAATATAATCAGCTAAAATGGGATTTGGCTAAGACAAATTAATCCAAAAAATATTACATGGGGGTTGAACGGCCCCCCAGCAGAAGTGAGGGTGGTGGTGGATGTCACCCTGGGGTGAGGGCAGGGCAGGCAGAGCATTGAGCTCCTGCGCTGGCTCAGGACTGACCCGCAGGAGGGAGGGGAATCTTGTCTGGTTTATGCTGGAGAAGGAGGTGGCATGAGAAGGAGTTGTTGTTGGGAGAGTGATGCTTTTTTGGTCTGCTTCTTCTGCCCCAGAAAAAGAGGGCAACCCACAATGAAGTGGGGAGATTCCAGTAGATGAGATCTATAAATGAAAATGAGAATACCTTGGTTTTTCTTTATTGCTAAGCCTTGGGGAAAAAAGGTGCTTAATCGTGGTGATTTACTTTGCCTGCCCAGAAAACAGGATAACAGCACTTATTAAAAACAATCCGAAGCTTAATTCCTTGCAAGGTGGTGTGATATTTTGGAAGAAATTTTTCTAAAATGTTAAGTAAACCAGTCCTGTTCAAGCTTGAATATTTTAGAGTCACAAGCGGTGAAGTGGTAGTGTCCACAGGGAACTAAAACACACACTGGGAAACTGCAGATGTATTCATTTTGATTTCTGGAAGCATTTAATGAGGGACCTACTGGTGAAATGAGAAAGAAGTAAAGTCCAGACTTCTCCAATGTAATTTTTTCCTGAACTCATAGTTGGAGATAATATTAAAATCCATTCCTCCATCTGCCCTATTTTTTTCAAGCAACAACTCAGAGCTAGAGTTAACTTCAGAAACAGGATTTTTTTTTCTCATTTTCCTTCTCCTTATTGAAACATGACTTGGTGAGAATGGGGCCCCAAATTTGGTAAATCATAGAAAAGATTCAGAGGAATCCTATTTTTTTCTTCCAAAATTCCTCTCCGAAGAGGAGCAAGGTGGAAAACCAAGTCACTGTCATTCCGTTTGTCCTGTGATTCAAATCTTTTGCAATTCCTGTATGGCATTATAAATTTTAGAATCAGGGCTACAGGGTTTTTTCATATGCATTCTTTCTGCATATGATTGGACATGGCTCTGCCTTGGTGTAGGGATTAGGGCACGAAAGTAGTGCCTCATTTCTCTTTTCTGCGTGTGGGTTTCAGGCTTTTTCTGTTTTGTTCAGAGCGGTAGCTCAAAGGGATTTACTCTGTGCTTCTGCTGAGCACCAGCAGAGCATCTCTGGCATTCAATACACTTTCTAGGATGTTTTAGTGGGCATGGCTAAAATGAAGTAAAAATTCATCCTTTTGTAGGGAGCTCCTTCATGTTAAAGCCAAAGAGGAGAATTTTGTTTTTTTAGTTTGATCTGCCTCCTATAGGTAATGCCAGATCACATTATGTGATCACACATTCAGCAAAATAAAATGTATGTATGTCAAACATGTGGTTATGGTTGTACCACCGTTCTGCTGAAGCATACAGCAAAGCTGATTAATTACAAGTTAACATTAGAGAAAATTTAAATCTTGTCTGTAATGCAGCTTATCTGTTTTCTCTGTTAGCCTCAGGACTTAACCACCTGGCAGGTACTTATCTATAGTGGTCTGAGCTTGTACCCAAACACTTATTATAATTTCCAAAATATCATTTCATCTTATCTCCTCTTGTAGTTTTCTGTTTCGTAATGAGATTTCTACATGGATATGTACAGAAAAGCTCTTTTTCCTCCCACGCTAATTCTTGCCACTGCACAAGCTCAACTTAATCTTCTCCGTGAACAATTGCTTCTAAATGCACTGAAGTGCTTTTAGTGGTTTCTTTGCTTATAGCACTGAAATACAGGTGTTTATATTTCCTGTGTCCTCCTCAGAGAAGCATGATAATGTTTGGTTTAGAAAATAACACATGCTTGGCTCATTTTTTTTTTAAAACCATTGATTTTTGTCTTGAACTTTTCTTGTTCAGTTTTAAAAAAGAGGACTCCATTTTTTAAAAGGGAATGTGTGGTTGAGAAGATGAACTTCTCAGTAAGAATTTGAACCTAAGTACAATCAGATACCAGCAATTAATAAAATGGTACTTTTCTCCTGTGAGATGTGCTAACTGCACAGCAAATATGAGGCAAAGAGTCACTATGGCAGGTCTTATCAATCAGATAGAAGTGAAATACAAAAAGGAGGAGGTTGCTCAGCTGAGGCAGTGCTCACTCCCATTGCAAATCAGTGAGGGTTGTGTCAGATTTGACATATGAGGATATGTCAGATGCACTTTTTTGGCCTTAAAAAAACCCCAACAACAACAACAAAAAAACCCCCACCAAAAAAACAAACAACTAACCAAAAGGAGGAATCAGGGTCTCCAGAAAGAGCAGAGACAGGGTATTTCATGTGGGGAAATAGAAATCCTGGGGGTGGGATTGGTACATTGTGTCTCTTACTGGGTTTATTCTGAGCAGCTTGAGGCAATATGGAAGAAATAAAAGCTTGACAACACATTGCTAAAATAGGTCTAGAGAACAGAGCAATTGACAGGTGAATAGAGTAACCAGACTGCCAGAAAACGTTTCAAGCCAAGTGTATTTGTTTTTTAGTTTTCCAAACTGAGTGTTGTGAGGATACAGAGCGCGTCACTGTGCAGTTGCTGGGGGTAAGAGAGGGAAAGATGAACTGAGACCTTTTGTGCACAGCTTGTGTGGGAGAAAGCCAACCCTCTGCTTGTGTGTCACCCTGGAGATGAATCTCTGCTGGCAAAGATTTCTCTCAGTCTAGAATCAGAGAAAATAAAATTTCAGATCCCTTTTCACTTAAAATCACTGAAAAAGCATTGCGAGAAAAGGAGTATTCTTAAAGAATGCTAAGAGTTCTTAAAAATGGTTGCTGAACTTTCTGCACTCCTGGAAGATGCCCTTTTACCTGGGCATTTCCAAGCTTCGTCCAGAATAATCTCTAGATAGAAAGAAAACTATGCCAAAACAAACAATACATTATATTTTCAATCTGTCCCACCTATTCACTTCCAGTAACAGCCATCCACGGACAGGCTGAGGCAGAAGTAGTATAATAGAACACAAAATAATACCCACAAGGGTATGTAAATAAAGTTATTTGTTGCAGGATTAGATGCTATTTGGCTACCAGGCAGTTGAGGTGAGTCTGTGCCTAAAGGATCTCACACATTTCTGTGCCCACCAGGAGGCACCAGAACCAGAGACTGAACTGTGACAATTTTGAGAGTATTTTGAAACATTTACAGGATTAAGGAGTTTTTCAAATGTAAACGAGGCTTTATACTGAAACTTTGAGTCTATGTGAAAAATAAACTGTTTTCCAAGATTTTAGTACCCCTGTCCCTAGGTGTTTTTGAAGAGCAATATGAAGCATTTCGAGATGACACCTATAATTGTATTTTGATAAATCCCCTGTGGTAAGTGCTCTGAAGTAGAGAGAAATACAGTAGTAAGGAGCTGTTGATGGAAAACACAAACAGCAGTGAGAGGATGGATGGACTGAAGTTGGAAACCAGGCTGGATAAATCTAAGGCAATTTAAAGGAATTAAGAGCATATAGTAAAATTGACAAACGAGTGATAGGAAGAAGAGATTAGAGTTCAGTGCTGGGAGAAGACATGTCATTGTGGATAACTGATAATATGGAGTGTAATATGCCTGGTGAAGCATGGCAGAAGAAAAGGTTTTATTGCTGTGATTCGATCTTGGTGTTTATTGAGACAGTGTAATTTGACAAACCGAATCTGAGGAGGGACAATAAAAATAGAGCAGTGTGCAAGGGGCCAGAGGGGAGGAGTACACTAAGCTGATGTGATGTCTTGGGAAGGCTGACCTGGAACAGAGAGTGCACAGAGCCAGAGAATAAAGCAGGGATTTACTGAAAGGCCTCCAGGATACACCTTGGGCAGGACAAGAGCCTGGCCAGGGCTGCACCCAAGCTGGACCCAAAATGGTCACAAAATGGACAAACAGGCACGAGGTCTCACACTTGGATAAGTTTTGGTCCATTTGCAGATTGGGGTTTAATTGTCCAATTCCAGCTGCAGGCTGTGAGGTCCCATCCTTCTTGTTCCTCCCTCCAGCCCAGCCTTGGCTGTGCCTTTGGGCTGAAAGTTGTCCTTGGTGTGCAGCAGGAGAAGGATTTGTTTTGTGTCCCTGCTGTGTGCAGAGCTGAGTGACGCTGAGTGTGAGCTCAGAGCTGCACCCTGGGCAGCACAGAACCTGAAATACAGGGAAGCTCAAACTTAAGGCATCCTATGAAAGGCAGAAGCAGCCAGGAGCGCTGTAGCTCTCCAAGAGGAAGCCTCCTGACATCTCAGGACCTCCCAACCACAGAGGCAGCCCGTGAGCTGGTGGAATCTGCAAACACCTGAAGGGACACCCAAGGCAGCACTGGGTGTGCAGGGGAACTCAGCTGAGAGTTCATCACCGCAGGGCTTAGAGCAGCCTGCCAAACTTCCAGGAACCCCGGTGGAGTTGCAGGCTGGCTGTCCCCAGGGTCCCAGCTCTGCAGGGAAGAGCTTTCCTACAGATAGGAAAGGTGACCATGCCCTCCCCCGAGGGCAGAGTTTAGCAGCTCAGCCTCTCCAAGGACTCAGAGTGTTCTGTGTGGGCCTGGTATTGCTGAGGCTGAGAGATTTCAGCCTGCTAGCAGCTGCTAACCTTTTCCCAGGGGAAAAATATCTCAAGGAAGCTTCTTCTCAAAACAGTCTTGGCAAACAACTAATCCTTTCTCAAAGCAATCTTTCTCTACGTCATGTTTTGCCTTTATAGTTCTGTTTCTCCAGTTTAACCAAAGGGATTAGAGAGGTGTCGTTTCTATTCACCAATCATGTTAAGTCTGTGTCAGAACACCTTATAAAAGTAGTAAGAAATTAGACAGTAAAGCCTTCTGATGTTTTCGACTTCAAAAAGGGTATTTGGAGTCATTAATTTCTTCGTGTCCTACAACGACTTTTCTGAGGTGATTGGAGCTGGGTACTGTATCTTGGCAAAAATATGATATTCCTTATTCTGCTGTCATGAGAGGCATGTTTTAAAAATTCAGGAGTCTGGCACGAGTGCAAGCAGCTATCTGGACTGCTTGATTCTGTGATCTATTTCAAACATACTTGACAGAGAGGCACACTATGAATGTTTTCAGGGCTTTCCCCTAATAATTTTTGAGGCTGTCACCTTATTTGTATAGCTGAGGTTGGCAGCTCATATGTTTCCATGAAAGTGCTATAGAAAGTGTCAGGAAAAAAATAGTATAATTCAGTTTAAAAAGACAATCAATCAAGAGACCTGAATCTACTGGAAATGAGGCTTCTTTAGTTCCAGTGCTCAGGAAATTTCTTCCCTACTAAATTTTAAAATATAAGGCATTTTATGTTAAAAATGGAAGAAAACAAGGAAAACCACTCTGGACTGAAATTGGTCACCCCCCTAAAAATCCCTCGCCTTTTCACATGGCAAATGCAATGCAGCCAGAACAAAAAACAGCTGCTGTCTGAATGAACTTGAGGTTACCCCTGCTGGGCTAACAGAGACAGAGATATTCCCAACAGGACGTGGTTGTTTTCCTTCTCAACCATCTCAGCAAGGCATGAACCTGAAAGAGAACTCCTAGGGAGAGCTCATTTTTCAGGCATTCCGCAATTGTCATCTTTTCACTTTTATATGTGCCGTAGAAGTGTTTTACAGTAGAAACAAAATGGAAGAGCAGCTTTTGAAAAGCAAGGACAAATCAATCAATTAAAAGCTGTTATGAAGATAAGAGCAATGCTGCCTGCCTTTCATGGTATCTTTGTTCAGCTCCTAAAAATGAAAGGTTCACATCTAACTAGTCTCAGGCACAGTAATTTGAATTTAGTGTTGTTTGTGGCTTAGCAGATGATGTGGAATCTGGCTATACGTACAATTTGAAAGGAATCCACTGAAGTCTCAGCAAAAAAATGTGTTTGGAGAAACTGCCTTTGTGTTCCATGACAAAAGTGGCGGTGTGCAACCAGCTCTTAATTCCAATTTTGACAGATTGGCTTGATTTGTCCTTCTAAGGACATTAAAAGATGACTTTAAAGAATTTTGAAGCAAAGAATATGTTTCAATGTAAATAAACATTGAGGTTATAATTATGAAGTTTCTAAGTTGCTGGAAAATAAAGCAAGCACAAATAAGGATCAGGATTTACTGCCTTTGCCATGATTACCTTTCAAAACTAAATTGGAGAAGAAGAAACAAAACCCATACATGTGGAGTTCTGCTTTCTGTACTTGGTTGTTGCCAAGCATTTTCTGCACTAATTATAAAATGAAAAAATCCTAAATAATTTTATTTTTTTGCATTTTTAGTGCCATGGGACATGTATTTAGTAAAGTTTAAAAATGCTTTTGAAGAACAAAAAACAAAAAATTAAATGTTCATACTTGTGAAAGTTACGAACAGGCGCATACCTGTCTCTTTGAAGCTGAGAAACCCCCCAGCTAATATGCAGCAAGGTTGTTCTTTATTCAAAAAACCCTTAAGTCAGGCTTCTAAGCAAATTCTAAACTTGGAATACTTAATTTTTCAAGGGGCTTCACTTGCAAAAGCTCTAGGAGAATAGAGTCTGCTCTCTTCTGAGAGCACATTTTCAGGGCCATGCTCGCATGATGCAGATGTTTGCGTGTGTGTTTTGTGGAACCAGCTGATTTGCACCATTTATTTCCCATTTTTTATCTGCTGGTGCTGACAGGTTTTCCCATCCCCAGCTTGCTGGTGAGCACCTCCACTGCTTTGGGAGTGAGGAGTATGGAAACTGTTCTACATTTGCCTCAAGAATGGGGTCAGGAAAGTCAAGACTTTTGTTAAATTGGTAAATTGGCCATTTTTTCCCCAGCTTTGAATAGCTAGATGTCTGAATTTGATCTGATTCCCATATTTTGCCATCGTAATTTCCTGGTGACAGAATTGTGGAATTATTTGTTGCAGATGGAGGTCTGGAGGCCAATCAGTTGCTCCAAACTGGGTTGACTTATCAATGTAACAAAAACTTTGACTTTCTTGATGCCATTCTTGAGGCAAATGTAGAATAGTTTCCATACTTGTCCTTTTCTCTAACAAAACAATGTCATTTAGAAACATTAAAAAAAACCCTGGGTAAAACCAGTTCTGTGATTTTTTAAAAATTTTTTCTTCATTTGTTTGGACCCTTCAAACTTGCATAGTTATTATTCCTGATTTTTTTTCCTGTTCACTTTAAGGTTCCTTGGCTTGTGAACTAGAGCTTATAAGAAGCAAGAAAATAGGAACTTTTTAATCTATTAAGAGCCTTCTGTGTCCTCACTTTTGCAATAATTGTAGAACAAGGTTCTGCTTTTCCTGGCAGCAAATGCTGTTTCAATACTGATATTCTGAAATAAGGTAATTATTCATCATGCCATACATGCAAAAAAGAAAAAAATCCATATTTCACAGGTCCAGCAAATGGCATATGAATGTGACTCCTCAGAATAAAATCAAACTTTATATGCTTCTGAAGAAGTCCTTTTCTATTCTGACTTAGAAGCTTAGCCCTGAACTTATAATTGCTGGTTTATGTTGGCTCACATAAAAATATACAGAAAAAGCAATCCAGGGCATAGAGAAATAGCTGAAATAGAGGCCTGAGATACAAAGAAAACTAGGGTTAGTAGTGGCTTTAGTTATCTGCTGTTTGCAGAATATTATGAAACTGAGACAAATACTATATTGAAACGAGAGTTATTTTATTAACTAGTTAAACCAATTAAAGCTCCAACATTAGAACACAGATCCATGGTGTCAAATGGGATTGGTGCTACCCCAAGTGACTCAGGAATTCCCCAGATTTTAGAAAGGGTGCTCAGCTGATCTGTGGGCTATGGTAAAAACAGGTTTTCAGCTGTAGCTCCATGTCTTTAGCCACAGAACAGTGAGGTCCTATTTCATGGGAGTATCCAGTCACAGTTTTAAATACATTTTCAAAGGCTTAGATTAGAAAAACTGCCTGGGGGTGAGTACTCCATTCTTTTTTCTCATAGCTAGATTGGATCTGGCTCTTCTGACTGTTCCCATGTATGCTTTTTTTACCAGTGGTTCTCTGAATATTAAGACTGTTAGAAATATAAAGACTGAAATATCTGTTGGTCTTTTTAAAAATCTTTTTCCAATCTGATTTCACTGCTAAACTGCTTCTGCTGTCCCTCACTTGGATGTGTTGGTTTAGTGGCAACTTGTTAATGAAGCTGAAGTGTTTCTGTGAAATCAAGAGGAGAGAAAATGGCTTTATGAGGATTATATGTTATTTATATGTGATTTTCACCTACTAAGGATGGATGTAGTCCCCAAATTAGACTTAAGCCATTATTTTCATGGTTTGCTATTTCCTAACAAGATGATAGCTAACAGCAAAATCCAACCTAGGTTCAATCTTGTCTAAAGTAAATTTTTCTGACAGTGCATCTGCTTGGACTGTACCTTAAATTCCAAGCAGAGAGGTTGAACTGACTATTTGGTATCAAGTCTTTTTTAAGGGTGGGTAATCTCTGTGAACAGCATGGTAATATCCAGTCTTAGTCACTTTTAGTACTTCCCTATCTGTAGAAAGGCAGAAATAAATTATTAGTTAGAGCTACAAAGAGGAACGAACTAATTTTTGCCGTGACTTTGTATTCACAAAAGATAAGACAGAATTAATGCTTTTTTTTTTTTTTTAAGAACTTCTTCATCTTATTCTCTCCATTTTATCTTTCTGGTTTCAAGTCTATCTGCACATAACAGATGCACAGAACAGCACTTGAATGTGAACTGTGTCTTAGAACAAATACTTATTCAAGTTTATCCCTAATGCTTATCATTGTGTGCAATTGAAGTGCAATTCATATAACAGCTCACAGCTACAGGTGTGGCAGGAGAGGCACTGTAATATTTGTGATAGTGTGGGGAAAAGTGCTTTTACATTATTTTAATTTTTTTTTCAAAAAGTATGCTTTTAAGGTTTTTTTTTCCTTCATTTTATTGAAAAATTGACCACCCACACATCTCCTGCTAATGCATTTCCTTCTGTGAAATACTTGGTTCAGCTGTTGTCATGTGTGGAGGATACTGATGTCTCCTGGTGCTGTTTTACAGAGGGGAGAACGATGATTTCCAGCCATCTTCCTCTTCCCTTTTTAATGTGAGTGTCAAGTATTACCCTTGGCTTTGTCGTGGTCCATCCATTTCACTTCACCCCCTGTAAGGTTCAAAAGCTTTTGCAAGGAGTTTGATTACATTTATTTCAGCTTATCACTTGCATCAGATAGCACCTGGCGTGCTCGAGCTGCTCTCCCAGATGGGTACAGCAAGGCTGTGGCTAAAATGTGATGGTTCTCTGCTCTGCTTGTTCTGCTCCCGCAGAAATAACCCAGGAGTGCTCAGCCCAGGTGCCTGCAGATGAGTTTTCTTCGGTAGTTAAGTGACAGAATAACACATTAGCATTTCAGTGAGGCACTTGGTGATTCATTTTGCTCTTGAAACTTGTTAATTTGCATATATCATATTGTTCTTTTTTCACTGAAATTAAAGCTGTGATGAGATTGGAATTTATGTTTCAGTTGATGTGTTTATTCATACTGTATTACATGCTTGGCTCTTTTTCTTCTAGCTTCTTGATATAATAAATGGTTTGTTCACACAGTTCTGCTGATTTTTTTAAAAAATGTTTCAAGGCGTCTGAAAAATGATTCTGAATTTTTGAGACTGTCCTTTGAGAGCTCCAATTTGTTCCAGACCTGACAGTCTCAATTCGGAAAGTCTGAGTGCCCTTCTGCATTCCCAAAACTGAGCCACAGCACCCGTGCATGGCTTGGGAGGAGATGTTCAAAGAGTTTAAACAGAGGAAAAACCTGCTGCACACAGAGGATAAAAGATTTTGACGTAATTCCTCTCGAGCTCCCAGCTGCATCCACAGGCTTCAAGGGAGTTGCAGTGTTTTAACTAAAGCTACTGCCTAAAAAGCAAAGTAATCTACAACTGGTACATGTTTGTTTTGAGGGAGCTTTGTGCCTCTGTAACACACAGATTTAGCAAGAATTGAAATTACTGATCCCCTCTCCCAATCCTCCTTCTCTTCCTGTTCTTTCCTTTCCCGACTTCCAAGTTGTTTTGGGGATTTTTTTTAGGACCTTCCCGCTGGACTAGATTATGCCAATTAACTTTAGGAGCATTCCTGGGGAGGTTTTGGATTTGTACTTTCCCCCCAGCTATCCCAGCGCTGTGAGCAGCCTTCAAAGCTGCTGAAAGCTGAGAGAGCAGGGGAACAGCTGGGGGGTTTAGCCCCCTTTGGGAGCAGGGCTGAGTATTTATCTCCTGTGTTTGATCAGGGGGCTCCTCCTCTCAGGTTCACACTGATATTGACTGGTCACACTGGCGTAACTCAATTAGCCAGATTTTACTTCCCTGGGTTTGCCTGCCTGCCTTCTTCTCTGAGCTTTCTCTGTAGATCAAACTCCTCTGAGCTAAAAAGCTGAGCTGGCTAAATCCCCCCAGTAGTTTCATTCAGGATTTTGTTATGACTCACGGGACTTGACAAAATGAAAAACAAACAAAGCAATGAGCTTTCCCTGAAATGCTATTCCCTGAGTGACTTGTTTCACCTCTCACAAAGAAGGTGCAGAGATAAAGCAGAATTTAGGCTGACTACATCAAAATCTGAATTAGAGATAAAACATTTTATTCTTCTAACTCTCCTTCAAAGAAGCTGACTGACCTGCTTAAAGATGAGGATATCCTCAACTATAGAGTAAGGAGACAGAGTAACAAAATAATTTGTAACTCAATACTAAATGGTGTCATTTCTTTTTCAGCCATATTTTGGGTGTGTTCTGGTTGGGCGGTACATTGAGGGAGCTGTCCTTGCTATTCTTAGAAAGAGACGCAAAACATTTGCCAAAAGCCTGTTGGAAATCCCTGCTTTAGTGTTGCTACAGCCTCCTGCCTGTAGGACAGACAGCTCTCCTGGGGCTGACTGGCATCCTGGCTTGCTCGTTATGCAGCGAGAGAACCTCCACGACATCAAAATGCATTTTTTTTTGCCAGCTTTGTGAAAAATGTGGATCAAACATAGGCCTGCTCAGCCTTCTGGGGATCCCTTCGGTGCAGAGCCCCTTTGGGGCAGTCCGGGTGGTGCCTTGGGAAGGCTGGCCTGGCACAGGACAGAACTGCCCTGGGGAGCATCCTCTGTCCCCTGTGAGGGCAGAGAGGCTCTGCCTGGGCCGGGGGAGCTGTTCTGCTGCTGTCTGACCTCAGACATAAGCCCAAGCACCCCTGGTTTCCTGATCCCTGCTGCTCCTGCCCCAGCTGAAGCCCTCCTGTCGCAGCGCCCTCTCTTCTCCTTTGTGTCTCCTCCTCCTCAGCACTCCAAGAGTCCGGCTGGGAGCATGAGCCAGCCCATGTGTGATTTGCAAAATAGGAGTGGGAAAGCTTTAGGGTCTCCAGACCCTCTGTAAGGTCTGGGTCTGAACCTGAACAGGCTTCGCCACCGTCTCTTGTGGAATCGCTCATCAGAAATATATAAAAAATGACATAAATTCATAAAAGTTGAAGCTTTCTTCCTTGTTTTGCCCCATTGCCTCTCCTCTCCAGATTTAAGATGAATCAGCCAAGAGAACGATGGTAGCCTTAGGCAAAGTGCTGTGGAGATGAGAGTGGAAAGGAAGAAAAGAGGAAGCTGAGAACTTTCAGCACAGTCTGTCAGCCTTGGGCACGGAGGATGAACCTAACAGGGCTGGAAAGGCTTCACCAGTGACTGATTGTGTTCTTCTCTGAAAACCTTTTGTAACACCTGCTGCAAATTATGTTTTTATAGTTAACTAAGTACGTGGGACAGCTGAATGTGCTTTCTGAAATCCCTTTGTACATGCCCTGCCCGTATTTTTTCACTTGCCTGTGCTGGACAGGTTCAGCTGTTGAACTGTGGCCGTGTGGGAGCCACTCCAACCCAACCCTTAGATATATTTTTCTCTTTAAAGAAACCTTATAGGCAGGCAAGCCTCGGGGTGAGCTGTGAAAGTATGAGAAGTGGCTAAAGTAAGAAGCATTTCAAACTTTGGCCGTAGTAATAAAATAATTATATCTGGTATTGGTTGACTTAAACTGCTGACTGAAACCGTGCTGCATCAAGGTGCTGTGCCAGCAGAATATCAAACCCCTGCCTTTAGAATAAGCCCACGTTGGAGCTTCTGGGCCTTATTCAGTGGTGTGTCACTTCTGCTTATACTGGTGTGAAATTAATGATAAGCAAGCATTTATTGCAGTATGGTAGGATAGGACTACTGTGTCTTCATTTATTACCGTGCCAGTGAGACTGCAAATAAAACCCAATTCTTCCCTGATGGAGGTGTGCAGAAAATGCACTGGAAGCCTCTGAAGGAGTTCTTACAGGTCTGAATGCATTAAAAAAGTGAGTTGGAGAGTGTTGTTTGTTTTTTTTTTCCTTAGAGATCATGCTGCATAATTGCAATATGAACCTTCTGGAGAGCTCCTAGGATCTGCTTCCAGCACCACTGTGGTGATCTCCTCTGATTAAAAAGTGTCTGACCCAATAAGAGACTGAGAAACCGGGGTAAGAAGTGCATGGCTAAGCATAAGTAAAGAAAAGGATAATTTTTCTTAGCATGTGATATTATGTGTAAACTATTTGCCCAGAGCATAAGAAATATTTTTTTTTAGTATCTAGGTCAGACGTCTAGAAAAAAAAAAGAGATTTTAAAGACTGCATGTTTACTTTAGTGATATTGTGCAATATTAATTCATTGAACATTTCTTGGGTATTGTTAAAGGGTAAAAAAAGACAAATAAAACACCATGAACTCATTGAGACATGAATATTCAATGGATTCTTTTCACCTGAAAATACTTGAATATAAAGACATAAATTCCTAAAAATAAGCACTCCCCCAAATTACCCTTGAAATATTGTTTTCTCTTCTTTCAAATCCATTCATTAGGTAGCTTAGGAAATATATAAGTAAATTGTTCCATTTCATGGTGCTTACTTTTTGTTTCTTTGGACTTACAAATAGTTTTACTGGAGGAGAGGAGGGAAACCAGGAGGGAAACCTGTAGTTTATACCGTGATAATATGATCTGGTAGGTTCTCAAATGCAATACATATGCAAATCAGAAGCTCTTGAAATGATCTCAGCCACTTTTAGAATTACATCGGGGAGAACAGCATGAAGAAACTCGCCCAGATTCACTGCACTTATTGGGAAATGCCTCAGAAACCTCCCTGGTGAAATGCAAATGGGATCCATAAGTCAGTAGAGAGATGCAACAGAACCAGCTCTGGAAATCAACTTCCCAGAGACGTCCTGGCCTGGCAGTGTTGACGTCTCTCTTCTAACTTCTTGCATTATGAACTCACGAGTCTCACATCTGCTGTATCTTATGAATTTGTAAATTGAAGCCATGACCTTTTTAACTCAAAGCAGCAAAACCCACACAAGAAAGCAAATCTTTATAGAGTGAGCAACAGGGATGGAGCACAGCGATCAAAATCAGAGTATGACGTGGCTTTTCTTCTCCTTCCGAAGGGAACCCCACTGTATTTGAAACATAACTTTAGATTTTTTTAGAGTTTTTTAATTGTGTTGGTTTCCAACGTTCATGACAGATGACTGTCAAGCATCACATGGGGTTATGGCCAATACCTGGCATTCTGCTGCTGGCTGAAATAAAATGCTAACAAGGCTCTCACATGGCTCAGTCCCTTTACTCAGCAAAGACATAGCAGCCTTTCTCTGCCCATCAAGATTTAACAGCCAGTGGCCAGGATCAGTCTGAGCTGGTTATTAGAACAGTATTTTTGCTTTTGTTCCCAGGAAAACCCATCTCTGCATAACGCACTGACCGCAGCAGACAAACAGGAATGCAGATGGAGGCTCCTCTCTCGAGTTGTCTTTGGGATTAGCGCACATCACGTGTTTATAGAATCTCTGAGAGCTTTTTACCTAAGTATTTACTCCATATGCATAGCTAAGGGAACAGTAGAAAGGGATCTATAATATACTGCCAGATTTTTTTTCCTACTGCAAGCACATTGTGGAAGCAATAAAGTAAAAGGGTTTTCTTTCTGTCTTTGCCTGGGTGGAAAAGTTGAGGTGGGATGAAAAGTGGTGGAAGGTTTCTTTGTGAACCCTGTGTTCACCCTGTATGCCTGCATTAAGCACTAAATCTTGTGTAGTGGGTTGCAGTATTTTCAATGTCTTTCATGTAACTAAGACTAATGGTCATCTCATGTTTTCATCTGAAACCCTGTAGAAGAGAATTTGTGGGTATATTGTGGCTTGCAGATATTTAATGTTTTCCAGAATGGTTGCAACGCTTTTTCTTTAAACATGTTTTCCTTTCTGTTTGTATCTGCTTGCTGCTTTCACTTGACTTTAAACTGCAAAGTTTTGGGGTGCAAGTAATGCATTTCTCAGTGCAGATGTGATCAGTACACAGAGATCACTCTGTTGGCTTTGGGGCTCTGAGAATGTCAGGTTTAGCTGATAATCAACAAAGCAAACAGCACTAGGAATGGAGAGATGAAACTCCTGCAAAATTGGCTTAAAGGTGTGAGAAGGAAAGAAAAGACAATTAAAGAGAGAAACAAACGCCATGGGCTGGGTAGGTGACCTTCTACCATGCGCTGTAGCGGCACACAAGCATGGAAATAATCGACATAGCTTACAGGAGAGTCAGACTAATGTAATGATTAAACAAATCAGAACTCATGCTAGCCAGAGCCTGGATTGTTTTGGATTATCCGCAGCCTTTCTCTGCTGCTGGGAGGGCTGGAGGATGTGTGTGGAGAAAAGGACGTGGTCAGATGTCTATTGGTTTAAATAACATCACATTCGTTCCCTTGAGCTGTCTCAGCTCTGCTAATGCTGAGTTAATTCAATGTTGCTGTGGACAACCTGGTGCTCTGATCTTTGTTGTAGGAGACAGAAGTAATATCTTTACGCTGTTTGGAGGAGTGAATAATTTCTGTGTGCTTTCATCTAGGTAAACGGTTTTAATACAAGTTACCATCAAACATGGATATTTACCCCTTAAGTTCTCTTAGAATATAATCTGTTGCTTCCTATCCCCCAAAATGCAATAGAAAGGGCACTTCATTGCTATTACAGTACTTACTCTGAATAAAATACCCACATATACCAAATTACTCAAATCTAAGCCTCTGTTTCTGGAACCAAATATTTTCTCACTAAATAAAAGTGTTTTCAATAGATTTTGATAGGTAAATTAGTATCTTTTTGCAAGGCGCTTTAAATATACAAGATTTCCTTTTAAAATGCCATCTTGTTGTGAGATTTTTTTGATTGAATAGGTTTGTTTTCCCCTCTCCCAAAAGATTAGCTTCACTTGGACTTTAGGATAGACTTTTTCTTGGCAGGGATGCACTTTTTCCTGATTACTAGTAGCAATTATGTAGCTTTGAGTCGTATTTTGGAACTAAAGGGCATTAAGCAGATCATATATTCCATGATGTGTGTTGTTCAGTAGAGTGTAGCTTCTGGAACAATGTCACCTTGATTGCAAGAAATAGTTTGAAAAGGTTTCTGAAACTTGCAGAAATCCATAAAGAAGACTAAGAAATCCTTGTGAAATCTGAACCGAATATGTGTATTTAAACAGTGTGCAATTACAAATACAATTATTCTCATGGCACATTTAATTGGATTTTCAGTTTTGGAGAGACCAGTGAGTTTGCCTGGTTTACTTTATGGAAAACAAATAATGACTCCGGAGAGGAAGTGCAGTACAGAGTTGGAGAGGCTTCAGCTTGAATCTCCTCCCAGTCCTGCACCTTGCCTAACAGCAGGCAAACTGGAAAGCTTTGTGCACACTGAACATATACACACTGGAAATTCCTTATGGCAGAAATCCTTTCTGCTTCTGGAAAATATTCCGTGCAGCAACGGGTCTGTGCTACCCAAATACCAGCGGGGCCAGTAGAAGCAACAAGAAAAACGCTCTCATTTAGGGTGAGAATCCATCAAGGGAGCCTAACGAAATGAGAAGAAATGATGTGCCAGCACATAGTCAGTAAACAAAGCTCTGCAGTTCTAAGCACAAGGCTGAACTAAGGGAATTTTTTTAATAGAGCATGTGTGGATAAAGGCTTTGATTTTAGCACAGGATGTGGTTGTTTCAGGGATGTCAGCTGTCCCCAAAACACTGGTCCAAAACAGGACTTTGTGGGGCTCTAGCTCCTTGTGGATCGGATACAGGCAGCAGAGCTGCAGATTCTGACTCTGCATAGACTCAAATATCTCATGTCCCAGGGATTCTGTGATCCTGTGATTCTGACTCAATGGAATGGGTATGCACATGTCTTTATGAATTTCCTCTGAACTCAGAATATTCGGAAGCCTCTTGTTCATGAGACCCTTACTTCAGATGATTTTTAATGTTTCAAATAATAATAACAATGAAAAGAAACATCTGTCAGCTCTTTCTGATGCTGCCTTAGGGCAGTAGCTGTGTATGGGTTTGAGAAGGAGCCCGTAACAGACAACACACGTTGGTAAGAATTACTCCTTGAAATTCACTCCAACTCACAGGGCTCCAGGAGCAGAAACTGCAACATCAAGCAAACTGGCTCTCGAGTTGTAACAAAGCAAAACTTGAAAGAAAAGTATTTGTTGGAAGCTGGACCTTGTGCAAGCAGGTGGCTTGATGCAGGGTGAATAACTAGAGAAGATTTAGTCTTTGAGCCTGTTTCCCATTAGAGCTTTTCCTGTGTAAGCACTTTTGGCTGACCTCAAATAAAGCAAAGCATCCCTTTGAAATAACAGCTTACTTGCAGGGCATTTTATCCCCAGGTGCCTGGTGGAATCACAAATTAATAAATCATGTATATATCATGGAGATTTGCTTGTATTGCAGTATTGAAAGGCTTTAAAAGTATGAGAATGCTCTTACTAGTGTGCAGGAAGGGCTGTGTGGGAGGGAAACTGAGGTGGTGAGTAACTAAAAAAGATGAGAAAGGACAGAGATGGCTGCTGGACACATGGGTAGAAAAATGATCATGCTCATGACATTATCATCTATCCCTGTCAGCGTCAGAGAGAAAATGACTTGTGCTTACAAATGTAAAGAATCTGAATATAGGAAAACAAAAATAAATGACACAAGTTTGCATGTGATGTCACCTGGTGGTTTTTAAGAGTGTCTTCTTCAGCTTTTCCCAGGGAGTTTGATTACATTTATTTCAGCTTTGGTGTCACTAAGAGCGAGACCTCCGTCTATGGGTTTCAAAGTACCTGCAAGCAGAAATGTGAAATGCTTTGTCAGGCAACACTGCTGTCCCCTCCACCTCTGCTTTGAGCTGAAAGTTACAGATAGGAAATACAGAAAAGGAAACTATAGAATTGCTGAAAGTGAGAATGTTCTTTCAACCCAGTAAAAGTAAAAAATGTATGAGTTCTCTGGAACTCATTCTCTGGAAGCAAACACCCTTAGCTCTCTTGGGAGAGAGCTGTGTTCTCCCTTAGCTCTCTTGGGAGACTGCACACCCATGAGCTGAAAAAAAAGAAATTATATTTATGGATAAAAAAAAATATCTGGAGTCAAAAGTCTAATATTTCAGAGACAGAAAAAAAATGTTTAAGTGCTCATAAACCAACATAATTTATATATGGATTGTGAATTTGGGCACTAAGTTAAACAGCAAAATTATAAACCTTACTCTAAACCACTTCAGAAGTTCAATACAGACTTAAATAGTTCCATTACACTTGTCTTGGAGGGAAATAGAAGAATCAAACCCCTAATCTAAGATATGATTTTAGCCAAAATCATTGCATAACCATTGGGTTTAACATTTTTGAAGGAAGTTTGATGGATTTTTTTTTCCCTTTACATGACCTTTTATTTTTTAAGCAGTATGACTTTTCCTCTTTGGTGAAAAATAAAGCCTGCAGCAGTCTAGTTTTAGAAGCTGCTGTAAAGAATATAGTTGATCTGAAGAGTTTCTCTGAACTCTGTCCATTATGGGTGACAAAGCTATGGGTAATTGCTCTGATTACACCTTACCCTGTCTGTGGAATGGTTTAGTGCTCCTCCTGCTTGGACACTGCCTCTACTGCCTCCCCAAACGTGATACTCAGCCTTAACACACACTTGAACCTCTGCAACCATTTAAGAGAAGCTATTAATCATCACTTCGAAATTTTTCTACCTGTGAGCCTTCTGGCTTACTGAGCAGCTTGTAATTATGTCAGTAAAACCAGCAGCACTATCAATCTTTTGCTTTGAAACAATTTGCTTTGAGCAGATAGACAGATAAACAGATATTTTTAGTGTTTTAACAGAGAGGCGAAAAGAGCCAAGTCTGTTTGTAACTTTGTTATCCAGAGCCAGCCTGTCACGGTGCTGAGCATTGTGTAATGTTAGCAAAATGGAGGCAGTGCCTACACATCTTCTGCTAGCTGCTGAGCTCTCTGGAAAAAAACAAATCTCAGTTTACAAAAGCAAATATCTGCAGAACAAAGAGCAAAAAAGCAGCAATTCCTGCTTGGCTCTGCTGGAAAATAACAGCATAAGCATTTCAGGGCTGGGGTGCACCAGTGCCAACAGGGCTGCAGGTGAAACAGGGAGGGGATGCAGCCAGCTGTGGTTCTGGGCTGGCACCACACACCCCAAATTCACAAATTCACAAATTCACAAATTCACAAATTCACTGCTGCACTCCAGCCCCCGGCGGGGCTCAAGGTTGCCAACCTCTGGCTTTGTTACCCACAAATGTCACGGTAGGACACGGAATAGATTGACTCCACAGAGCTGTCAGAAGAGAAAGAAGCTTTATTTACAATCCCAGCAGTTTCTTTTAGAACACGCTGTGTAAAAAGGTCTATTATTGGTCCATGGCACTGACACTGCTCTGCATTGGTTCAGGAATAGGAAACAACCCCTGGGACAGTTGTTCTGGCAAAGGGAACACTGTTTGCTGAGCCTGTGCTGAGAAACGCAGAGAGATGTTTTGAAAAGAGAAACTGTTGGCAGCTTTCCCTTGGGAAAGGAGCCAGCAATGGTCAGCGAGCTGAAATTCAGGCTCAGAAATGTCGAGCCCACACAAACTCTTACATTGCTTGGATAGCAAAGAATAAGAGAAAGAATTCTCTTAAAGAGTAGGAGAAAAGAATTAGACATAAACATATCTATATGAAATAATTCTACTCTGACTACAGGAATCTTGACTTTTTCCTTTTTTTCTTTCTTTTTTCCTTCTTTCTTTTTTGTGACACTCTTGCCATCATCTTACCCTCATGACTCTTTTTGTGTATTACATTCTGTCAACTTTGGTGTATCATACCTCTTGTACTGCTGATCATCATAATCTAATACATAGAAAAATGTAAAAATTGCAGAAAAAAATGGAAGGACTTTGAAGTTTTTTTTTTCTTACCTTTTAATATGCTCCCACTGCACATAAGATAAAAGCAGCCAAAAATATTTTTACACCCAGTTGCTTTGTAGAGTTTGCTTGGTCCTCAAGAGAAAAAAAAAAGCTTCAGTACTCGGTCCCCTTCTTTTTAGGAAATGTAACAAGATTTTTCTAGCATAATCAAAAAAAAAATAGACACTTTCTGACAGACTGAACATGATCTTGAGGAGTCTAAGCATTTTTTTTTTTTTGTTAATATAGGAAAGAATGTAAAGTTTAAGTATAAGAGTGAGCTACCCTGAATCTAATTTTCAGACTACCTTACCGGTACTTCTATCTTTGCACATTCTGATGGTCCAACAAGACTTGGATCAGCATCTCCTACCTTCCATTCTTTTGTCTCTTCTAATGTGTGTGTGTATATGTATGCATTCTTGCTCTTTTTTCCTGAGATATGGAGTTCAAAAATTACATTGATCCTGTAATTTACTGCATTTTTGCAGTGTGCTGGGTAGCAAAATAAAGGCATTTCTGCTGCTTCCTTCCACTCCCTGCATCAGAAAGATGGGTGATGTCAGGAGGTATAGAAGGGCCATGAATAATTTGAATAAGGAACTGAATTTGAGTATGGCCTATGAGTGTTTGGGATCTGGGTTTTTAATATGTCAGACTCTGGGGCAGGCTTTATTTTTTTGCTCCCCTTCAAATTGGTGATGGGCACTGCTAGATTTCCTAGGGCTTCTTACTAAGACTGCAAGTTTCACTGACTTTCATGATCTGATCAATTTTCCTGAAACTAACATAAAACCTTAGTGGAACTGTAGGGCTCTTTCTGTATTTACCACTTAAAAAAAAAAAAAAAAATATCCAGTTTTATAATTGCTGTTAAATTCACAACTGAATGGACAGAAGTTCAATTTATATTTCATCATTATTCTGTGATACTCTGAGTAACTTTTTTTCCTCTTACAACTATGTAACTAAATCTTTCTTAACAGTATTCGTCTTCATTCCATTACTCAAGTTCTCACAATAGCTGAGTTTTCAAGAAACATTCTCTGATATATTACTTAATAGTTTAGTTCTTCATAACCTTTTATATTTTTTACATTTACAGCCACTCTTTCATTGTGCCTTAAAATAAAAGAAAAGCTTAAACCCCACGATTTTCAGCCTGAGAGAATATCGAAATGAAAGCACATATAAGAAGGATCTAATTACAACATGCAAAAATAGAATGCTGTAAATCCCTCATTTTTAAAGAACTTTGTTTTGGATTGAAATTTAATCAAATTGCACTTTGAGTGTTTGAGTTCAAACAGAGAGGAAGGCTCGGAGTATTAACCCACATCCTATAAACCCTTTCTCCTGTGATAAGTCCTTCTTCACCTGAGCAGTCTGACTGACGCCAGTGGCTCGAGCACTCATCAGCCTCAAGTGATAGAGCACAATTCCCCAGGAAATGAGCCTTTGCAGCTCTGGCAGACCATATTATGGCCACATAACGTGCCTGCAGTCGTCTTCTGCTTTCTACATGACACAAGGAAAAGTTTCCATGGCCAGTGTGTGGGCCTGATATTTCTGAGGCTGAGAGATTTTAGCCTGCTGGCAGCTGCTGACCTTTCCCAAGGGAAAAATATCTCAAGAAAGCTTCTTCTCAAAACAATCTTTGTAAACCACTCCTCTTTTTTTTCAAAACAAATTTCCTCTACGTGATGTTTTACCTTTCTAGTTCCGTTTCTCTAGTTTAACCAACGGGATTAGAGAGGTGTTGTTTCTATTCACCAATAGTCATGTTAAGTCTGTATTGGAACACCTTATAAAAAGTAGGAAGAAAATAGACAATAAAACATTCTGATCTTAAAGCCTTTGAAAAAAAGTATTTGGATTCATTTATTTTTTCGTGTCCTGCAGCGACAGCCGGTGCAATCCCTCCTGGCAGTGTGGAAGGACTCAAAGCAGTGATTGCTGTGCTCGGGGGGGCCCAGGCTCAACTCCTGCCGTGGAAGGACCTGATGAGTCCCACCAGGTACTGGACAATGAACTAGGAATGGGAGCGGTTTGTGCATGTGGAACCTCCACTAAGGAAAGCCCAAACAAACCCAATAAACTAACACCTAGGGAATGTGGCTCCTCCAGCTTTTTGCAGTCATTCCGGAGAGACTGGCAGGCAGAAAAAGAGAAAGAAATGGGGAAAAAGCAGGTGTATGACAGAACAAGTCGCAAATGCCAGGCATAAATAGGGACAGATCTGTTAAGAAGCAGTTATTGATTCTTCTGCCTTTTCCTTCTGCTTTGACTGATACCTTCTATTCCCACATACCACACAAAATTATTAATTTCTCATTTTTCTTACAGTAATTTTCCCATTTTCTTTGGTACTTAACACATGACCCCTCAGGTTTCAGCCCAGCTTCCACTTATCCTTCAGGAGTGGCTTCTTCTGCCCTGCCTCCAGGTAATTAGCTGACTAAACCCGAGCAAATCGTGTGGAGCGGTAAGGAAACATGAACTGTATGTTTTATTACTCAGACAATTATTTATTACTATTTATTTATCATTGCCTGCATCCTCTATGCACGTTGCTTGTCAATGTTCTGCACAAGGAGTGAAAAGAAATCAGGTAAACAATCTGGTCAGAGATTGCTTAACTCTGATGAGAGATGGGGGATAAAAATATGGACCAAGAAAGCAGTGAAGATTAAAAGAAAGAGTAGATTCAGGGAGAAATTCTACAAATATGTTTTATTCCTGCTTCTGCTTTTTGTTCTTTTGTTGACATAAGGACAAGGATGCATTTAAGCTCCCTCTGAAGCTCCTTGTTCTATATGCAGAGGGTTCATCTTGGGGTTGTTTTGCTCTCTTTATATGTCATTCAATTAAAATACTGTTTTGAAGTGGGGAGTGTGAATTTCAATCTGAAATGTCTCAAATTTCCTTCCCCGTACGTACAATAAAAGCATTCAGCAAATTTATCTGAATTTAAATTTTTTCAAGTGTCAAATGGTCTTTATGTTCAAAAATTATATACAGTGTCAAAATATCCAAGTATAGTAAAATATATAGTTAGAAAACCCAAATAATTTATAGCTGAGTACAATCCTAGTGTTCGTGCACAATTTCTGGTGTACTAGAGCATAGAACAAATGCCTAAATGATATGAATCACCCTGAAAAAACTGAACTGAAAAATTGCTTTAACCTTTTTGAAACAATGCATTTTGACATTTCCAAAATGAAACAAGAGCCAAGATTTCATGTAGACTTTTCCCACTGAAGCTGTCATAAAAATCAACAAGTTCTCATGACGCATTTTGAAGGAAAATGCATTATAATTTCAAGTTAGAAAATGGCACTGCAGTTAACCAGTATTTTTGTTACTTGATTCTACCGCTAAGGAGATTTGGGGACTGAGAGCATGGGCCTTGCTTGTCCTTTAGCTGTTTTTTTCCTGGCATGTATTTTTTGGTCACTTTTTCACCTTTAGCAGTTGAAATTCTGAGGTCCTAGTCTCCTTTGCAGCGAGGACAGCTAATCTGAGACAACTTCGGCAGGTCCAAACAACCAGTACCCCCCAAAATGCAGCAGTACGATGGTTAGAAAGAGCAATTCTACAGCGGTCCGGTAAATTTAAAATATTATCCATGATATTCCTCTTCTGTGAGAATGCATTTGATGAGCATGGACTTGAGGGGCATTTTTGAGAAGATGAGTGGTCACCTATCAGTCTGAAGTCTGACTGAGTGTGTAGACACTGGCGCTGCACTTCTGCTCCACAGCTGGTTTCGGATCCCCAGATGACTTTTTCATGGAAGGAAATGGAATCTATTTATTTATTTTTTTTAATAGTAAGGGAACTTGATAAGAAATTTTGCTTTTAAGAGGTTGCTCTTTGTGCCATTTGCAACCACGTGCAGATGGTCAAGTTACAATCGATGGTAGCTTTCTCTCAACTCCCCTGTAAAAATGGTGCTGCAGGTGTTTACCTTTGTCTTCCTTTTTTTTAAAAAATCACAGTAACTTGCTCTTGCAGTCAGATGCAAGTTTGACAGGACGTCACTGGAAGTGGTTCTGCTCTCTGCTTTACTTGTCTAAAGCAGAAGTCCTTCCACTGCAGCAAATGCAGCCACATTAATGCAAAGCTGGTTGATCTGCTGAATCCCAGGGTGGTGTTGTACAGAGGGGAGAGTGACGTGAGGCTTTTCAGAGCTGAACCTGGGTAAGAGATCTCATATTGGCTCCGTCTTGGCAGAGGAATGAAAACGGTTACAAAGTGGGTGCTAATTGAACAGAGTGGCTGCTTTTCATCTCTGGAGAGACCAACTCTTGTTTCACACACATACATTTTATTTCTGGTGACTTTGACAAAAATAATGGGTTTTTTTAAGATTTCCCATAAGATTTTGTGATATGAGAAAGACCCAACAACAAGACCAAAGCCCTCACCAGCTATGTCATGAGGAATAAAGTAGCATACCTAGGAAGTTACTCTGGATCAAATTCAAAGCCCGTTTTAATGAATTTATCTTTTTCCCTTGACTTCTCTTAAATCTCGGGAGCTCTTACTGAAGAAAGAACTTGAGAACACTTGATATTGTGTAGGATTTAAAAATGTATTTTTTTTCTCATTTCTTGTTAAGTTTTCTAGTTATTTTAGATGGACCTTACAGAAGAAAGGGTTGTTGTAGGCAGGGAAGGGACAAGGTGGTAAACTTCCAAAAGGCAGATCAATGATGTGAATGATTTTTATGCAGAAACACACTTTTGGAACTGAGAGTTGAACGATTTGGTGTGGGAACTATTCTTAAGAGACCTCAAACCCTTCAAGAAATGTAATTTTTAGATATGGTGTTCCTGAAAAGGAAATAAAGGTGGCAAGTGATTCACCCGTCTGTCAGTGATGGTTTAGGTCGGAGGAAGGTGAATGATGCTGTCATGTTGAGCCTCACTGTATAGAGGAATTGTGAACTGCAGTGAGAATAGTGGGGTGGGAGATCCCCTCTGTACCCCGCAGATTGGAGCTCTACATTGACATGCTGCATTTGCTCCCTGCGTGTGGGTCTGGGGAGAGAAGCTCAAGTAGAGAGAAGAAGCTTTAAAATCACATGGCAGGAAAGGACAGTCATTGTTGAATTTACTCAGGCTTACCAAACACGTGTCTTGTTCCCCCAACCTTGCTTGTGCTGGTGGTTCTGGGGGAGCAGCTGGGGCTGCCTAAAGCTCTGCTGTGAGATGAGAGCGCACAGGGAACTGCTGAGCTTTGACTTCAGTGAGTTCCTCTTATGTGCAGGTAGACAAACCTTCTCCCCCTTTCTGCTTGGGTCTTTGTCACTGGTCCACAGTGCTGCTCCATTTGCTTGTAATGATCATTTGCTGCTGCAGTGTGTCTTTTAAAGTTCTGTTTGTGTGCTGAAAAGTTCCCAGACAGGTGCACAAATGTCATCCAGGTACTTCTATAGGAATTACATTTCTGTCTCTTACGTACTGTGGTGGAAAATTCTGCCTTGAGCAGTTTTACACAGATATTTACCTTTTTAAAGGGAACAAGAATTGCAACTGTAATAATGATAATGATTCACTGACATAGGTTTGAAAACATTTCCTTAGAGAGATAACTCTCTTCTGTGTCAATAAGGAAAGTAAGGCACTGGAGAGACTGTAGGGATGGCCTAAGAGCCAACAGGAATCTGCTATTCCAAAGAACCAAAAGAGTTAACATTCAAGAGCCTGGACGATATAAATTTTTATAACTCTGATGAAGTCATCTGTGTCCATTTGTACTGACTGGAAAGATAATATTGAGCTCCAGAGTATTGATGCAAGCCTCAGTTCACTCTAATATCAACTACAATATTAGCTGCAACACAGCCCCCTCACGCCCTGCCTGTTAAATAACTACCTTTAAAACCGCTCTCAAAGTTTTTTGAAGAGTTCTGTTTTAAAATTTTAACAAGAGTAAGGGCTTCTGATATTTGACTTTGTCCTTTGGTGGGAAGTTAATTTATAGTAATCAAAGGAAGAAAAATGTGATTCGGCCTGAAACTTTTGTTTAAATGATCAACCGAGGAACAAAGTGCAAGGTTCCTTAGGTCCCACTTTCCTCTCCAGCTGTGCTGCAAAGTGGAGTGCCCATGCTGGACCAGTATTTGATTTTGTTTTGCAGTAGATGCCATTGTATAGTCATAATTTCCTTCCAGCGTTCCCCTATCAAGTATGTTACAGACAACAGAATTGTCTGCATGGAGGTCTGACCATGAAAGGTGGTTTGTTGGAAAAGTAGGAGCTCCACACATCTGGAATTTGTAATTAGGTATAATGGGCTGAGCTGCTGCTCATCCACCCTCAGCACCACTCAGAGACAATGCCTGGGTTTTATACATTTGACAGATACAGTGCAAGGAAACACTCTCCACTTTGCAAAACATCTAGGAAAAAGCATCCTTTGATGCTGTGGCCGTGAGATTGATTGAATCTTTTCTAAAATCCATATTAATGAGTGACTTCTCTCCGTGGGTGGCTGTGCTGGGAGATGCGAAATGCTGTCACTTTTCCTGCTTGGCTGGTGCTGTTCTATTATCGTTATTGCTTGGCAGTGCCACGCTTTGCCTGGGGTGTGGCATCACCTCCCTCTGCTTTGTAGTGGCGAGACTCACTAGAGGGGAGACCAAAAGATTCTGGACTAAATTATGGCTCTTCTAATCCTTTTGTTGGGAATCTCTGCTCTGCCACGGTCTGCTTCCTGCTTTCACTCTTCTTACCCAGTTGATTGCTTACCTTCTACTTTGGAGTGTTTTTTAACAGTTACTGCTTTGTGGATGATAATTGATTATAAGTTCTTTCAGGTACCAGTACTCCCACAGCAACGATGCAGACAGGTGAGCACAGCTCATCCTTTCCTGGGTTTCTCCCGCCAGAGAACCACATGTAGAATTTCTCTGAGGAAGAAGAAAAATTGAAAACTTTACCAAGGAAAAAAAAGGATCTCCTGGGCATTTTTCCTGCTAGAAGACTTACAATGAGCTGTGTGAAATGAGTTTTGTTACACCCGTCTCTCTCAAACAGCTGAGTGCAGCAGGAGGGAACTCTCAGCGGTCAACCTGCCAGTGAAAATTCTCTTTCAGCTGCTGGCTCTCAGGTCTTCTTTCTTGCTGAAGTTCAAGGTTTATTTAAGGATCTCTGACCCTGCATCTGGGGCCTCTTTGCTCTGTGATAGCATTTAGTTGCCTGGTCTCAGCCGTAAGGAGCTCTTCAGGCAGTTTCTCCCTTTTTAATATTTTATTAACAACCAGTGGGCCTGACTTCGTCTGACCTTTCTGCTTCTTGCCTTTATTTATCTGCCAAACATCATCCCAGCTCCCTCAGTGAGTCTTGGATCTGTTTTGAGGAATCCTGGGAAGGATTTCTCTTTTGCATGCCTGCCTTGGAGCTTCTCTTATCTCAAGCCTTCAGAGGAACGCCTCAATACAGCCAAGCCCCTTGAAGTTACAAGTTATGGTTAGTGCATTTTGCCTCAGTAATTTTGTCCACAGGGCAGGGATTTTGTCTGTCCCCACTGGCATCCTGCAGTCTATTCCTGCTGAAGCGTCTGAGGTTTCTTAACTCACCACTCTGAGATGACCCTGTAGTGAGGTTTGGCTCCCCTGGGACTGCTGGGGTGCATTATACCCCAAAGGACAGGCTTTATAAAGCTTTGCAAGAACGTGGTGAGGGTTCAGCTGCAGGTCTGTCCCTGTCTCGCTCAGCCCAGCGCTGATCAGCTCTCTCTGAGCACATTTAATTACTTCTCAAAGGCTTTGTTTGGACTCAGCTCTTTGCTGGCCTGTTCCCTGCCCAGCAGGGACCTGCTGTGCTGCTGGGAGCAGCAATGCAGCCCCACTCCTGCACTGCTGGGCACCGGCCAGAGCTCAGAATGGAAACTGCATCCTCACCTCTCACCTGCAGAGCTGCGCTGACCTGATTTAGGTTCTGGTAGCAGGGCTGGAAGTCAGTAATTGTAGCCAGCCCGCCCTGGGATGCAGCCACCAAACTCTGCTCACACTCTCAGTGCCGCTTGGTAGTCGTTGGAGAATAAATCCATTAGAAGACCTTTTGGATATGAGAATTATAATTTTGCAAAACAGCAATCACTACAAGCATTACCCTTTAGCTACTGACAGCAAAGTTCAGAAGTCTCATCATGCGCTGGTTTCGTAGCAGCTGATAAAGGTTAATAAAATGGAGGTTTAAAAGGCAGTGTTTCTAAACTTCTCATGCTCAGAAAGGATGATTCTCATTTTATTGGATTGACTTAACCCACACTTTCCATTCACATGGAAACTGCACGACTGAAATTCCTTCTGGCGTCACCTGGAGCCATAAACTCCAGGCCTTGCTGCTGTCACAGAGGAGATTGCACTCTCTGAGATGAGCTGGTGTCTGTAAATATCATTGCAAGGGAAGATTTGTGCAGCGGCCTCTGGAGAATGGCACATCTGCTTCACTGAATTATTGATGTTAATTCAGAATTGGATCCCATACAACATTTCTAGCGGGAATTCTTAATGCAGTGGAGTATTAAGATTTTGTAGTTTACCTTTGTTGTTCCCGTGTCTCTGAACATACTAATCTGTGGTATAAGACAAAGATATGTTGCAACAGGAAGTATTTTAGAATGCTTTGATTTAAGTTGGCCCTGCTGTTTGGAGTTATTGCTAATTTCATCTCAGTTTGAGAGGTCTGTGCCTCCTGTCCCGTTTCTCATCAGTAAGGCACAATGAGACAGGTTGAGTGCATTTTTACAGGATGCCTCCATTTTACATGTTCCTCAGATGTGTACTTTGAGATTATTCTGTGCCTTTTATGTAAAAAGAGAAACGTAAATATCTTGGGTTTGTGGCACTACACTGAGTTCCACTGATTTAAGGCAAAAATAATGAGCTGTTAAATTGGGCTGGTTATATTTAAAATGGAGTCCCATTTTGGCTCTGCAGTTGCTAGAGTGGAGCCTGGTCTGCATCACTGTGCCAGAGGCAGGTTCATAGCTGGTTTCTTTTGTTTTTATTGTGGGCCATACCTAAGAACCAAGGATATCTAGGATAACAATGCTGAGAATCCAGGTCTGGTTGCTTTGTTCATTGCATTCGCAAAGGCTTCACATGTGAGACAAGATGGTAAATAACAGACTTTAAGCTTAAATCAATGATATAATCACAGAAGTGATTGTTAATTCTGAATTCAAAGTTGATAAGACACATGAGACCACTTCTTTTTTTACATCAAGTTCCTCTTGAGATGGCTTGATTAATATTTTTGTCAGAACAGAATTAGGACAGGAGTTGGATGGCTGTGGTACCTGTGCAGTTTGTGCACTATAATTATCACATATTAATTATTCATGTTGCTTGGTCCATCCAAATCCATCAGCTTCTCCTAAAGCAATGGCTCGGATCAAAAGTGGGTGATCTGCCCTTTGAGAACCTACAGGTGCCCTGGCTTTTATTAAAAAATACCCTGTGTGTTGGAACGAGCTGTTTTGCACACTGGGTTGAAATGGTCAGGGCACTGCCCAAGAAACGGGATTGGGGTGGGGCTGTGGACTGGATGAGGGAACTTGGCCTTCAGAGGTGGATTGGCTGGCAATTGCAGTTCTCTGGAGCATTCCTAATACCATAAACCACTTTGTTTTGTGCATTTTATGGCAAAACAACAACAAGGATTTGCATTGAATGATGACTTCCGTCTGTGCCCTCTTAGAACGCTGAAAATTACTCACTGTAAAGTTATTATCATACCTCTATACAAGATAAGAGCAGAGATGGACAGAGATATTAAGCAACTTGCTCAGGGCTGTAAAGTAAACAAAAAGTTCCCAAGAAAGCCTAATGTACTGATTTTTGACCTGCAGTCTTACCAGTAGGCTTTACTGCTCTCCTGTGGCTTTGAGAAAAATAAATTATTTTATGTATTCTATTTATTGTATTTTTAGATAAAACATGAGGTATTGACTGAGCTTGACCAAATGGAGAAGTTAGTAAATACAGAAGATTTTTTTAATATACATAAACTTGGTATCTGTCTTAATAAGGTTAAAATAAGCAATAAGCCTGTCATATACGGTCATCAGTAGCACATGGAATTCCAGGTATAAGAGCAGAAAAATGTAATCATAATAATAATAATAATAAAATGCAGTCAAAGCATTCTGGCAACGAATGAATGCTCTTTCCTGTAACAATTTTCATGAAAAATTACATTTTAAAGGCCCATTCCTTTATTATTTTGGCCTGTTTGCAGCAGCATAGGAGGAGCTGACATTTCAAATAATTGCTGCAGTAGCAAACAATGGAAGCATTTATCACAGTGTGCCAATTAATATTTGGAGGCTATTCAGCACATTTAATGAAGGCTGAAGATAATCACCCTTGTTGTGTATCCTAATCTTCTCCACATCCCTGCCCCAAACACTGTTTGGATCTTTACGATCCTTTTCTTTAATGTAATGGGTTTGGTTTTGCAAAACTTGGGGACTTTGGATAAAATGAGGTATCTGATGGTGCAGAGCAGTTCATGCTTGCAGATAAATGTGCATGCAATGAGCAGGTGCCAAAAGGGAGAAGCTGTTACCACATCATTGTATAATTTGAGTGATTTATGTGTTGGAATGATGGCACCTAGACATGCTGCTTTTCCTGATGCTGTCGTGTTGAGTGCACAACTTAATGACATTTGATCCTTTCAATTTATGGTCTCTCATCCCGTTTATGTTTGCTATCAAAAGGATAATTTGTAAAGCAAATGTTCTGTTGACCTGAATTGGCAGAAGCATTTTTCAATCTGCCAATTTTTCCACTTAAATGAAAAAGAATTAAATTTATTAGCCTATAACTTTCTCCTTCCATTAATGACGGGTTTATCATTCTATTTAGCATTTGCACAGACAGTGGAATAACTTTTTAAGACCAGAAGGGTGAAACATTTGCATCTGCTTTTAACCTGATGGCAACAAAAACTGTAGAGATTGGGCTGATTTCTTTTGGTTATGGCTTGTCAGAGCAGGAATGAGACCTGGGTGATTCCACAGCAGGAATTCGTCCTGTTCCAGACCCGTGGCCAAACCCAGCTGTGGCTGATCCAAGTAGGAATGGACCTAACTGCCTGTCTGAAAAAAAAGGGGAGATAAACACACCTCTCTCCTGGACGCTGCACAGGAGCTGTCAAGCCTTAACTGAGGTCGTTTATTTAAGCCTGGCTTAAGTTATGGCTGACTGACACCAAGTTCCAGGTGTTCCAGTTTCTTTCCTGTGCCTTGTTTGTAGCCTCTCTGCCTCTGTGGTTCCACTGAAGATCTACTGCTCCCTGGAGTGACACCGTCATAGATTTTCTTCTATTCAGTGCATTAGCATTTGTCGTGAGTTGTTTGTAGCATAAATGTTCTTCTTTGTGACTTTTTTCTGGCTCTAGACATCTTAATAGCACTGCTGCAGCTGTTAAAAAAAATAAAATGGAAAGTTTGTTGAGAATAAGGCAGATTAATAATATATAACATAATTTTGAATTAATTGCTCCGAGAAGAGCATGTTTTTTAATATTGCAGGACGTACAGTGTAATGCTAAATGCAAGCGGTGAAAAGATGCATTTTTCTTGACTTTAATTACTAATATAATTGAAAGAAAGCCGACAGATGCATCAAGGACTTTATCCAGAACTAAGACAAGTCCTGCACTAAAGTACTTCTATATATGAAGATGCCATCTTGGTTTTAAATGAAATGTGAGAGAAGTTTTGGGTCATAAATAAGAATAATTCTGAGGGAAAAAAGCCAATGTCAGAAGCATTAACAGGTAGAAATGAAGAGGTGCTGAGTGCTCCTGAATGATGATAGATTTTGCTCTCTCTCTCCTGCATCAGTATCTGCCTCCCGCTGTCCTGCCAAACAGCTTATCTGACTTTGCTCATGTAGACTCCCGCCTGAGCTCCTTTACTCCCAGAGGAAGCAATCACTGAAATTGCACACACATTTCTGCTTCTCTTCCCTTCCATCTCCCATGATATTTTCATGGGTTTATGCTTCTGTATTACTGCTTCGGGCTGAGCTGATATACTGCTTAGGTTTTTCCAAATCCATTCAGACATTGCAGGTGATCTTTTTCAGTCATGCTTTGCAAGTTCCCACAGTGGATGAATTCCAGGCAATGTCTGCTCAGCACAGTGTCCAACTGCTGCTGCAAAGTCGTTCAGCAAGGGTTTGTGTGTCGCTGGCTTGATAAATGTTTCTGCCACTTCCCTGAAAACTTCCTCCTTCCCCCTTCCAGTGATTTTTCTCCCTTCTGACTTTCTGTAATACACAAATGACAAGCAAATGTTAAAATATCAGGTTTTGTTTACGTATGCTTAAAGAATTAACCTATGGATTCTGCAGTGGCTCTGTGGAAAATGGTTCTCATTCTAACTAAGTAAATTTCAATTGTGGCTGTATTTCATGTGCCCCTGACAGAAGAATTCACATCACGAATTTGATGTGATACCCAATCCAACACAAATGACTGGCACTGAGGGTGCAAATACAAGACAGAAGCAGGTTTGGCAGAGATCCCTCCGGCTGTGGAAGGGCTACATCCACAATGCTGGTTTTTTGTCATTAGAAGGTGAATGAGACACTAAGATGGTCATAAAACAATAACAGAACCTCTGTAGATTGCAAAGAAGTGCAAACTTCGACTTTCAAAAGCAGTGTTTAAAATTGCTTTTAAAAGGCCAAGAAAGCTGTAAATTTGAAAGTGGAATATGAGGTCTGGCTGAGATGTAATTGTGGGTAACTGCAAACACCTATAGGTAAACATGAATAGATCTGCAGTAGAAGCAGGTTACACATTTCAGGTTCATGGTACAAATCAAATAAGAACCTGTTTCTTGTTAGAAGGGGTAAGAGAGGACAGGTCCCTGTTTAAATTTCATTCTGATGAATCCAAAACTCTCAGGAATACACTGCTCCAGAAAGTCTAGCATTTAAATACATAAATCCATGGAGTTCTTTCAGGGAGGTTGCCTGACAACCAGAAGGCAGAGGCTGGTGCCCACAGGGGCTGTAAGGGAAGATTCTGTGCTGGCTCAGCTCCCTTTTCAGTGCTAGTGTTTAGATAAATAAAAACATTACAGCCAGAAACATTATCACCCTAAAGAGACCCACAGTCAAATGCTGTGACTACAGCAATCACAATAACGTGATAAAAAAGTGCCAGAAGTTGCACTTTTCTGGTAAAATACTGGTTTGTAGTCACATTCTGCAGGAGATTCTGTTTTAAACATTGATATATGAATTTCTAGGAAATCATAAATCAAACACTCAGATTTTTTTCATTTATTTAGCCTAACCCTTCACAAGGTTAGAAACAAAATATTAATGTCCTTGTATTTAACATTCAGAGTGGAACTATTTAACATCCAGAGTGGATTTCTGAAATAGGCTGCATTCAAGAAGCACGATGCTCTTACAGAGCTGGCAGGCTAACTCAGTTCTCCTGTGTTCTGCGCTTTAGGCTCAGCTGTGGAGAATCTCCAGTTCTAATCACTCAAGTCACTAACAAAATAGCATAAATTCAGTACAATTTGTTTTTGAAACATGGCTATATGAAGGAACTACTCTTAAAGACATTTCATGTTTAGAATAAAAACAGCCCAGTTTTTTTTTGTTGTTGTTTTGTTTTGTTACACATGGGAGCCTGTCTCCTCTTGTTCAGGTAGATGTGTGATCTCTCAAAGTAGTTTCTGGAGCTGCTTTTTGTGAAGTGTGGGTGTAAAAGTCTGTCAGATCTTAAGTCTTAAGGTTGGAGATGAAAGCTGTCCACAATTAAGTTATTATTTATTTAACCTCTCTGCTCAGTCCTCCAAAGTTGGGCTGAGCCATTCATTTGAAACTTATTTTAAAACATCAAAATAAAGGCTTCCTTTGAAGCAGAGCAATATATAACTGAATATTTTTAATACAAAATCTCTTTCAATGTACTTTTCTCTGTCCCCAGGAAGAGAACATTAGAATTTTGTGGTTTTGAAAACCTTTGTGCATAGGGCCCAGGGCCTCAATTAATTTGACCACACAACCATATCAAGAAACGAATAGGAAAAAATACCCTTGAAAAGTGTCAGTAGAAGGCAACACAGTGAGAAAAGGTTCTATTCTAATGGTTCCTGCATGGGATCTAGATCAGAAGTATGTTCCTGACTCGAGGCGCTTACAGGGGTGCACAAAACCCATAGGGAGAGTCTGGGTCTTTGCACTCCTTTCTTTGTGGGCGCTGTGGCAAAAAGTTGGCTCATTTCTCCTGTCACTGGCTATGCAGGGTCAGTAAAAACCATACATGTGTGCCTTGAAATTTCATTCCACTCCCCTATTTGCTGCTGTCACTGAGAGAACACTCAGGTGCTGTTCCCTGCTCCCTGTTCCTCAGGGCTGCTCCTGAGGAATATGATTTTTTTTCCCTGTTCCTGCTTGGTTATCAGCCTAAACTCCCGGCCTGCGGTAATGAAAAGTTATGGGGAGAAAAAGATGTGCATACAGAAGTGTAGGACTGGAGATTAAACTCCCTATTGTAATTCATGTTATGCTAATGAGGCACATAAGATCATTCAGAGCAGGGTAATGCAGTGATAATACCAAGAAACCGACATAATTTGCTGTGGGGAGCCTTTACTTAATACATCATATTTCAGCAAGAAACTTAATAAAAGGAAGCTTAACACATAAATACCACCAAGAAGCGGAGAAGATAATGCAGCATTTGATCAGACTAATACGCAAACACTACTGTGAAACCTAATTTCCAACAAGTTACCCTGGAATCAAAACATACATATTGCTTATTGTTGCTGCTGAAGCAGTAGCTTAATAACTAAGGATACCAGAAGAGGCACAATGAGCATTTCCTATTATTTATATTCCCCAGTTGCCTATAATGACCATATAACTTAATATTTGATTGAATGGTCTGGATAGGAAAGCTATTTCCCTTGCAAGTGAATCCTGGCACTCAGCTGCAGAGCAGCCAGAAGTGTTACCATGGTACTGTCATGAGGCTTATCCCATGACATTTCCCCCCAGTTTTACCTGTGCTTCCCTTTTAAAGCCATTCAGCTTCATTGACTAATGAATATATACTGTGCCATAATGTGTTTTAACTTCTATTCCACCAAGGGTCAAAAATCCATCATTGTTGGCTTGTTATTTGTTATTATTAGCATTATGAGAGTGTTTAACACCTCTTTGAAAACCTGCAATGTCCATTTGAATGAGGTTACATCACATTGGCACAGTTCCTGAAGAGTTGTCTTTCGGAACCGTGGTAGAGAAAGGGTGGGAAAAGAAAGTGAGAAGCTTTAATGAGATGATAGTGACATGATTTAAGAGTTCTGACTCACTGGCTGGGGTCCATGTTTCTCTTCTGCCTGTCTGGAAACCGTGACATTGCATGTGGAAATAGCGTTGATCTGGAGGAGTCACCTGTGTAAATTGTTGCAGAGAAGTGCCAGAATTAAATGATCTTTTTCTTCCCTTTTTTTTTCCTTTTTACTCCTCTTAAGTGTTTTTATTTTGGTGGACCTCCAAACCCAAAGTTAAATGAAGATTAAAGAGCTTGCCAGGTTGTTTGCTGTCTCCCGGCTGGGATTCCTGACTTCTGAAGCTGATGGACTTACCCAGTCCTGGTGGGCACAATGTCTCCCAGCTGAAGACAGGAGGGCTCTCTAATAAATCCTTGCTTTACAGCAGTTTACCCTGAAAACTCTAAGAACTTGGCTATAATTCAGGGATCACAATGATTTGGCTTCTGTGAGGAGCTGGAAATTTCTGGGAGCCTTGGTTTGGGATTTCTTACATCCATACAGAAACCTGGTGTGATCAACTCCAATATTCTGGGGCTCTTGATTCAGCCATTGCCTCCCAAGCTTGTACATCTTCAAATCCAACCAAAACCAAATCTGGTCTGACAGAGAGCCAGAGCACACAGCTTCTAGTGCTGTCATGGGGTCAGATGAATCTGTCTTTGTCTTATGGCCTTTTAACCATCCTAAGATCTTTTATTCCAAGAAAATCAACGTGTCCTGTCAGAAATCGCCAATTTTTCAGGAACATTTTCCAGAATAGGTGATCAGGACTCAAGTGGGCTGAGACCAAGACGCATCCTGCATGGGGGGCGGTCAGGTGGACAGGCTGGAAAGGAGATGTAACACTGAATTCATGCTGTGTGTGACGTCAAGTGTTCCAGAACGAGCCTGAGCTGGAAATTTTTAACTTCTCCACATCTCCAGAGTTGGTGGAGTGCTGGTTGTTCATCTCACAGCTGCTCTTCTGACACACTGAGATCTCAGCCCAGCCTCCAACTCACCCACAGGTTTTAGAGGGGAGATCCTGGGGACTCGTGATGTGGCCAGCACTGGACTGGCTACCTGACGCTCAAGGTGAGCATGTCAGTCATGCAATTTCTGTTGTCTTGCCTTCATTAAATGTCATTCCAGAGGGAGATATGCATTCATTCATGCATTATGTAGACTTTTAAAAATCATTTAGGGTTGGCTTTTTTTTAGCCAGATTTTCAGTCATCTGGGGAAAAAATAAAAGCCGTTGGTCAATATTCAATATTAAAATGTGATTAAACATGTCAACTTATTTCCAAGTATCAGTAAAACACTAATAATATAACCCTTAATCTATTTCTAATCCCCTGCATGAGAAATGTAATACCTCATGACTTTTTTCAAGCATCTCTATTTTTCCGATCACAGGATTTTTTTTTCCAGGGCTGTGTGCATACAACAGTTGTTTACTTTCACATTTCTAAGTAAAAATTGATTCAGGGAAAAAAGGTCTGTTTTCAACAATCTGCCAGTTGAAGCCTCAAGTGTACACCTTGCAATGGGTAACACGGAATGATACTGAACTAATTTATGCTAGGTTTATCCATCAGTTATCATCTCAGGGAACTGAGATAGGTCTGATTTTGATCCCTTATTGTACTAGATGAAGTAAAGATGATACCAGGAAGGTTATTTTTGTGAAAGAACTATCAGCCACAATGTACAGCAGCTATTCTAAAACAGAAGTTAAAATTCAGAGCTGCTAATGAGATCTGCAAACTAACCTGCCATTTCAAGGTCCTTTATATTCATTAGCTTGTGAAAAGAATATGTTCCGTTTTTGAGTACATAGTGTTACACTGTCCTGAAAACTCATTTGTATTTAGTCCATGCTATTTATTAATGCTTTTTCTATAATTGGCATTTCGTATGTTACATACTAAATCTTACCGAAAACTTAGCATTACACCCAAATGCCATTTTTTTTAGGAAAATTGTTGACATTAGTTAACCTGAGAATCTAGGCAAATGTTTTCGTGCCTTTGAAAAAAAAAAAGTTTAAATTTAAATATGTTTAAATATATTATTTCTGTGGCATTAACTATTTGCATGGGATAAGAGGACAATGGGAAATATTTATGAAATATTTCTCTCAGTGTCCATGAAATCTGGATTTTTAATGGTAAAAAAACCAAAAAAAAATTCCAAAACAACAAAAAAACTCAACCCCCCCAAACAAAAAAAACCCCACCAAAACCCCAACTCAACACAAACCAAACAACAAAACCAAATATAGTATAAAACCAGTCACAATCCCTCCCCCACAAAAAAGTTACAGTGGGAAGAGTTTGTCAAGAGTATAATTTGTTTTCAAGAATAAATTCGGCCTTATTCTGGTTCCATCATTATTTCTCACAGAGTTTATCTCTATAGAGAATGAATTCGATGCCTCTGGTCAATGCAGCCTCCCTGGCAGATCTTCTGGGGAGAGTTCCAAACCTGCTGAAGTGAGTGGAGAAATCTCCGACTCACTGAGTCTGAATCGTGCCCATACACTCCTGTTGACAAGTGTTTTAAGATCTGACTGTGGGGACTTAAATCTGAAGCTGATAGTTTCAAAACTGTATTTAAATTTACTCTGCTAGTCCAGAGAAGGGGTTTATCCTTCACAGCTCTCTAAGGCTTTGCACTGATCAGGGACATGACACTGATCTGTGCCCAGGCCCTCACCCTCACCCTTTGCCTGGATGTCACATTCCCACAAGAACCTACCTGGCAATTAAAGCTCAGACCTGAACAAAGTCAGAGGGTTGTGCAGGAGAGAAGTGGCAGCAGGCTGGGACGTGGGGATGCCCCAATGCGTGGAACTAACTGCTATCAATAAAAAGGCCTTCTCCTGCCAGAGGACTGGTGTCTCTTCACTCAAGGGGATGGATTTTAACGTATTGCTGTAAATTAAATAACTCAGTAGCCTCATGTCTCGGATTGGAAAGCCGGGTGTCTGCCAGGGAAAAGCTGGAGCCTCCCTTGGAGTGGAGAATGTAAACCCCCTCCCTCTGAATTATAATTTTGAAATTAAGGGTCTTTCAGGCAAAGAGATGGGAATAGGAATAACAGTTCCTTACCAGGGAAATTAAAATGTAGTAGTACAAGAAAAAAAAAGCAAAAAAAAGAAAACGCTGACAGGGTCAGAACACGCCCTGACCCCCCGTTGCTCAGGGTGCTGGGAGCAGCCCAATCCAGCCCTCCTGCAGTGCCAGACGTGGCTCTGTTGGAGCAATGATCCCGTAGCAGGTGCAGTTTCCCTCTGAAGGCCCAGGGGTGCTGAGATGGGTCCGGTCTCCCTCTGGCAATCCCGTGCACACAGGCTGTGCTGGGTTCTGAATCTCAGCTTTTATCCAGGTGGGAATGTTTGGCTCCTCCCCCTGGGCGGAGCCTCTCCCCATGGATGATGTAATGTTCTCAGCCATGCCATGAGCCTCGATGGCCCATGAGCAGCAGAGATCCCTGGAGGGAGGGTGGGTCCTGGAAGAAAAAAAAACCTCCCTAACGGGTTTAAACAGATAATAATCAAATACATACTTTATATCTTGCATTGCAGCCCAAGACAGCTCAGCTGAACAGAATTTAGTCCATTGGCAATATTAAACAATATTTTTTGGCATGTAAGCGCCAGGCACTTATTAATATCTCCTTTAATTAGTTTTGTGTGTTTGGTTCTGCTTCAGCTTGCACTTTGCCAGGGGTTTTCTTTCTTCTTCCTTTACATTTCTACTCCATCTTAACACATGATTCTTCTCTGCTTTTCATTGTATCCCCTTGACACCCTAATCAGGCTGCCGGGCCAGTGTCTCAGCATCCTTTTAGCTGCACTCCAATGCTTTGCCCTGTGTCTGTCCCTGCGCTCTTCAGATGTTTTGCTTTGACTTTGTGTTGCACCGTCTTCAAGAAACCTGTTTGACTATGGGGAAAAAGGCATGCGATGAGGCATCAATAAAGGGACAAAGAGCAGGTACCCTGAGGAGGTAGAACATCAATAAAAAGGAAGGAATGAATGCCTCTGAGGAAGATAAAGCAGCATGATTCACAGCTCTGGAGAATGCTAGACAGGCATGAAATGTTTGTAAGGTAAATAATAGCCTGAGATCAAGAAAAAGCAAACAAAAGCAGATGAAGCACAGTATCAAACAAAATTTAAATAAATCATTAGAAGAAAAACCTGTTTCTTGAACCACAGGACACTAAACAGCATTTGATTTAAAATGTGTGTTTGAACTTCTCATGTGATTAGTTTTGCATTACCCTGCCATTTATTTCTTGGTGATATTGAGGCCAAAGGGGCTTGTGTCCTGGGCTGAACAAGATCTAAATAAGAGAACTTGTGCTGAGGTTAGTGAAAAAACTTTGATTTACTTCTGCGGAACCATCAACTTGTCTATCTTTAGATCTGGAAAGCAATTTTTACTTGACACCTGCTGTTTAATCTCACTTGCTCCCTCGCTTAATGTTGCAGCTGGCAAGCACAGGGACTGGAGCTGTGCCTAATGCCCTGCTGGGGGAACCCTTGACCCCTTTTGCAGGCAGGGCTGCCTTTGGATGGATGGATAAAATCTAGTCCAGGGCAAAAAAAGTTAGAGGAAACCTTGGTCATCTTTCCTCAGGCTTCATAAAGAGCAAACTTGAAGTAGCTCATATTGATGTACAGCTGGAAAAATAACAGCTCAATAGCTTTTGATCTTCTCAGTAGTATGTGGTGATTTTTTAAAAATAGAAGTATCTAGAGTAATTCTTTTGCCTTTGCTCTTCAGCTTACATCTGAAATGGGCAGTATTAAGTAGGCCAAAGCTCTTTACATAAGTCACATTAAAACAAGACTGTCCACCTCATATTACCTACAGGATGCTCCTCATTTGTATTATCAAAACATTCAGATGATTCCTTAGGTAACGACTGCGGGAATTGCTTTTTTGGTAGCAAATGCTTTACAAATATTGATAGTGTTTTACCCCTAGGGTTTAGCTGGCACATAATAGATGAGAACAAAAAAGCAAGTAAGAGGAAGAATGTACTAATGTTTATTCTACAAAGTCAAATAAGTGATTTAGTGATTGGTAAGACCCCTATAAATCACTGCAGACTGTGTTTTCAGCAGGATTCTGCAGATGAATCTGCTCTCCTGTTTAACATAGGCAGGCCTGCCCCGAGCTCTGGCCTGACATAAATCAGCTCTGCTCATTCCCTGACTGCTGTGAAATTCGAGTTCTGATTCTCAGATTGCCAGATCCCTTCCCTTAGGGGAGAAAGCTGAGTGCTGTGGAGAAGATATTCCAAAAAAGCAGCGCAGATCTGGTTTGTAAAACCCTTGCAGGAGAGAACAGATCTATCATCAGCCTTTCTCTGTGTTATACAGCATACTGGGGGCTGATGTCAGAAAAAAGGTGGTGTTAGGTCCTAGGGGAGTCATGGGCACATTTTATGAGGATCTTTATTAATTTAGTACATGATTAAAAAAAAAAAAAGACAAAAAAAAGAAAGCTTATATGTAGATAAGCAACTCTGCAACACTTGAAACAGAAGATACAAATTGCATTTTTATGACACAGCTTCTGTATTTTCATTTCTTTGTAGGTTTGTAAACCACAGTCTTTGTCCCAGCTAGGAGTGCCAGGAGGTAAAGGCCAGAAAGCTCAAGATGCCTTCTGATTAGTCAAATCAGTCTGGGTGAGAGTGCAGTGCTCTGTGACAGGCAATATTCTCTTGCATTAAATACCATTTTTGTAACCGTAACCAAGTATCTGTTTCTCAGTTTCTCTAACACTTGCTCGAGGTACATTACCCATATAATTAAGCATGATTAAATGATAATTGCAGTCTTTTTGCAAAGTAATTCCATGGCTGTTTATGCTTTGCAGAAAGTACATGGCATTTATTTTGCATGTGTCAAGGAAATCTCTAAATTACAAAGAAGTTGCTAAGGAATAATTGCCATAAGTTTTCAAAGGAATTACTAGGTAGCATATGCCCGAGACTGAATACAGTGCTACACAAATTTCTGTCAAGATGCAATTGTATTTTCAAAATAGCATTACTTTTGTATTATTTCTGAAAAAAGAGAAGTCATGGTAAATGGAAACATCTGTATTTGGTTATGGGTGATAAATTATTTAAGCAAGCTACCATGTTCTTTTATTTATAAAAACCCTTCCGTCAGTGCTACAGAAACCCCTTTTAACACCTAATTCTGGAGGCACAAAGGATACACCGAGGCTCCTTGGCTTTGATATTTTTTCTTTTGAGAAAGGATATTTCAGTAAGCAAAGGGTAAGAAGGTCTATACCTCACAAGTGCCACTTTGTATGGTAGAAAAAAAATCCTCATAAGCACTGGCTTTATCTGCATGAACTTCTTAGTCTGGATCCAGTTTGGATCTACTTGTGAAATAAATTTTCCCAGCTGCTGCAGTGGGACCTCCTGGCCCCTCTTGATGTGAGTGAGGCTGTATGCTGGTGCTTCCTAAAATCTCATTTCTTTCTGGAGGGCATTTCAAAGGAAAACATATTTCATTTGAATCTGAGGGAAACAATCACAAAGTAATCTTAGAAGCAGAATTTCTTTGAAATAGATTTGGATATTTATCATTGTGATTTATATTTTCTTTGGGATAATGGCATTTTTTTTTGGTAAAGGGATTGTTTGCGTCCTCTTTGGGAACACCATGCTCTCTGAAAGAAGTTTGTATTTAGAGACTACTTGTGCCTTATTTCACAAATATTTAAACGTAGGCTCAATTAGGCTGATAATTTATTTAAATTTTATTAATTGTAAATAGTTTTAGTCATAGGGCTGAGACCTGGGGTTGTTTGGGCTGGAGGTCTCAGTGTGGCGCTTCTCAATGTTGATATCCATTGATATTGATATCTATTAGATATCTATTTTTATTGTCTGTATTTATCTATAGTTGATATCTATTGCCTGGGGGCTGTGAGGAAGGAGGGCTCAGGTGGTGCCCACTGGCAGGACAAGAGGCAATGGGCACAGACTGAAACACATAAAATTCTTTGTGAATCTGAGAAAAGAATTCCTGTATTGGCAGGGAGGTCGAACACTGGAATGGGTTGGCAAGAGAGGCTCCAGTTCCGATCCTCACACCAAGCTGTGCTTTGGGGTGTCTTGTTGCAAAATCTTACTGGAAAATGGAACAGAACTCACAGGTTGGTGCCCTCCTTTTCTGCATATTTCTCTTCTGGTTGTTTTTACAATGAAGGAGGCTTATGATCTTTCTTCCCTCGTGCTTCTGTCTACTGAAATGACTTTTTCCTGTAAGATTTGTTTGCTTGGAAGGTATGTCTAAAAAACTTACAGAAACCAAAATAAGTAATAAACACAAAAAGACTCGGGCGGTGAGATATGCTGTGCATGTCCTGCCACAGACAAATGAAACATTGCCACTCAGGTGCCTAAATCAACTAATTAATCCATACTACATTAACTATGATGATGAAAAGCTAATCACAGCTTATTGGCCTATAAACAAGTGCAAGGGAATGAGAGAGATTTTTAAGGCTCGCTGGTGGCCCCAGTCCAACACACTCCAAAAATCTGCTGAAGGTACCAAGCAGTACTCACCTGAGTAGTGACTGCAGGTCAGAACAAATCCATTAATTTTGAGGGGCATTTTCAAAGGTAATGAAAAAATTGTCAGCGTTCTCTTGGTAACTAAAGGTTGTGTTAGTCTTCATGAAACATTTACAAGATTTTCACCAGTTTTGTCTTTGTGTGACATTTATGAGCTCCTCAGATGTTCATATAAGCCTGAATTTTATATACATATTTCATAGAAGAAAAATTACAGTATTGGACAATGCACATTTGTCTGGAATATTTACAAATTTCAGTCTCTGGTGAACTGCATGTTTATAGCTTTAGACAAGACTGACAGTGTTGTAGTGATTAAGAGAGATTTCTGTGTTGGTTTTGATTACCGTGGCAGCAAAGCATATCTGCAAGTGGCAGAGTCAGATGTATCTGAGCCAGAGCAGAAGGGATGTTAAATCTGGGATGCCCCTGTTGGTTTGCTTTTCCTTCTTTCTGTTTATCTCAGCAAATTATAGTCCTGCAGAGACTAGTTTGGATCTAAAGCTTAACCTACATTCCCTTAACATCTGTTCCTGAGGAGTAAAAACATATGAATTTGTACATGCTGATTCATTTTCAAAGGGAGACACTTCCCATGAAGAGCATTTCCACTGAAACATAATCCAAACACTCCCTAAAAGACAAAAATGAATAATATAAACCAGGCTGAGAAAAAAAAAAAAAGAAAAAGAAGTGGTGCAGGGATTTTCACAGTAATTTTTCTTTTGAAGCCAGTGCAGGTAAACAAACACAAAGGTAACCAACATAATGCATAAAACAGGAACAAAGGGAATTCTTGAAAATAAAACTCAAGTGGGAGAAGAAATGAAGTGGACAAGCGTAGGATTTGTCTTGTCACAGTCAAAAATAATAAACCAGGAAGGGAATAATGGCAAAATGCAAATTCTGAAAGTTAAAGCAACTGTGTAGGAAGAGAATATTGCCATGGTGGAAAGTAATCAGCCTAAGGGCATCAGAAAATCATCCTTGACTTAAATCAATTTCATAAATAATACTGACATACTTCATATAGGTCGTGACAAGACTAGATAGGTTTACAGAGAAGCAAATTTGACGAGGATAATAAAAGCATTATGACAAATTTTCATCCTGAGACAAGTTCAACTCCTGTGCTGCAGGGCATCAGAGCAATAACCCAGTGGTAGAGAATCCAGCCTAGGAACAAGATAGACACTATAATAAATGCAAAACTGGATATTCTGCACCATTATGGGTTATATCTTTGTTGTCACCATTTCTCAATGGCAAATATTTGTACTTTTGTTTGAATTTTTGTCCAGAATCTTCGTACACAGAGGAGATCATCTTACATCACTGGGGAGTTGGAGATTTGTTTTCTGGTTCAGCTGGGGTTGTGGCTTCTGCTTTTCAGAACTGCATTTTCCTTCACATCTGCTCTCTTTGTGTTTGAGATGCTGGTGGCTGGGAAGAGCTCTGTCCCCACGTCACAGCTGGAGAGAGACAGACAGCGTTCAAAGTTGCTTTCTTCCTTTGGAATGTGAAAGGAAAATGATCTCTCTGCCGAGTGGGAGGTGGAGAGCGGGCTGCAGAAGGGGTTGTGTTACTGCTGCTGCGGGGAGCACTTTGCTAAGAGCCTCCAGATGCAGGGGAGCGGGGCAGAGACCCCTCGAGTGCCGCACACTCCAGACGCTGGGATATTGTGCTGCTGTTTCCAGGGCATCCATTGATGCTGGCTACTTCTGAGTTTATTTCAGACTTAGCCTGGGAAGAAAGAAGGGATGGAGAGAACATCCATTTTTGTTAAAACGTTTGTTTTAACGTTTGGTTTTGTTTGCTATCCTGCTCTGACTCGATTGGTAATAACCTAATTTTCCCCAAATAAACCAGTTTTACCCACGGTGGTGATTGCTGAGTTATCTCTCCCTGTCCTTATCTCAACCCACGAGCCTTTAATTGTATTTGCTCTGTCCCCCTCCAGCTGAGGGGAGCAGGAGAGGCTCAGTGGGCACTGGGCATCCAGCCTTGGCCAACCCACTGGCTTTTTGTTAGTGGGAGAATGACCTCCTTGATTTCCTGAGGTGTCTTCCAACCAGAATTGTTCTGTGACTCTAAAACTGAAATCACTTTATGGAAAGGAAGTCTAAGTCTGTGAAAATTTAACTTATCTCTGTTTTTAAGTTCTGGGCCACAGGCTTGACTTCACTGGCTTTGAACCAATGTAACTGCTTTAGACATCTTGCAAAACCAGTGTCACAAAATGGACTGCCTGGCTTCTTTTCCAAACTTTCGGTTTGTCTCCAGGTCCCAGAAGATGCAGAACTAAAATGCACAGTTATGCACAATTGTACCTGTCCAGGCAGCCTGGGTCTGTGCAGACAGCTGGTTTTTCTGTTTTCTGGAGTATTTCAGTTTCTTAAGGGCAGTCGATGGTTCTGGCAATGTGTCTCACCTGCCCTGGATGCGGGCACAGACAGAATGGAAATGTTTGCTGTTAGCAGACATTATCTCAATTCAAGTGAATTTCTCCTTGGCTTCCTAGTGATTACCGGTCAATATTTTTATTGGCAAGTTACTTTATTTACTGTGTATGTATTTAATACTTCACCTTGCTTATGGAGGTATTTTTCAATGCCTTTTGATAAAGCTCAACTTTTTTCTTAAATATGTGTAATCTTCTTATACTCCCATTTCTATGATAAAATAGAAGTTTTATTGTGGAGCAGGGTTCTCGTTCTTCTACATAACCTTGAGCGAATCAGTGGGAGAGGTTCTTGCCTAGTAAAAGGAGAATATAATCCCTCTCTTCCTGAAGTAATTCAGGCTTTCTGGTGAACACCACATGAGAAAGAGGCGGTTTGTTATCAGAGTTCATGTGAAGGAAGAAGCCCCATCTGTGCCCTGTGCAGCACCAGGGCAGTCTGCTGCTGCCACTCATTTCTCCAGTCTGTAAATGTGCTTTTGTTGGCTGGACCTTTCTCAAATAAGAGTTACAAATACTGTAAATAGAACTGGAAACTCCTTCTTGAGCTCTTCCCTCACCATTCTGTTTTCTCTTTCCTTCATATTGCTTGAGCAAGTGCATGTCTTCTCTAGAAGACACAAAAGATAGAAGATTTTTCACTCTTTTGTAGACACAAAGCATACCCATGGAATTTGAAATTTTATTTTTCCATTGCCCCTTTCTTCCTTTAAAATGTACCGAGTAATTCCTTTTCTGTCCTTTTACTTTTGTCTAAGCAACATGAAGATCCTGATGTTGCACGCTAATTTATCCTGACATGTAGTTATTGCTGTAATATAATCCAGTGAAAGCTCAGATATTATACACATTTGTACCCAGTGGGATGCTATATTGGATGTCCAGTGAATTTATCCTGGTGGCTGCGAGTAGTGTAGTTCTTTGTCAAGCTTCTGTCTCCTTCAATAAAAAAAATAATGGGCATGAAGATTCCTTCATTGTCTGGGAACTTATTCCTGTTCATGGAACTGCTTTTTACAGTGAAATTAATGGAATATTAAAGGTTCCTTCAGCTTCATGGCGCATCAGTTGAATGAGCTAGCACATACTTATTAGGATCATCCTGATCTTTTACAAGCCATTTCATGCCTTAGTTCAAAGAAGTGAGGATGCCTTTTCCTTACAGGAAGTGAGAAAAAAATATTACAATTTTGCTGTGAGTTATTTTAAGGTCAGTTTGTGGAAAACTCAATGACCTGGCAGGTGCAGTTCCCAGCAGATGGCAGATAAAGTGACAAAGGCTGGAAGATCTGCTTTCAGGGTTCTGCTGGTGGTCCCGTTGTTTTGCAGATGGTTTGTGAAAAAACTGACAGCTTCACTTAGAACAACAGTATTAACCAAAGCTGCAGAGCTTTCTCTCAGAAATTTCTGCTTGTTTGGGTGCTAAATAATAACAAAACCTCAACCATTCTGTGCCCTTTCTCCCTCTCCACCAGGCTTTGTTATCTCTGCCGTGTCCCGGGTTGGTACCGCCTTGCTGAGCTCCCCAGGGGCTCTGCCTCTGGCTCCTGTGCTGGGCTTGCATCCTGAGACACGGACTGCTCTCTGCTGTCACATCTTGCTTTTACCTCTTATTCTCGTTGCTGAATTCCTCTCCCACATTTTAATGTTGTTTTTTTTTTTTTTTGCCACGACAGGTCTAACTCGGCAGAGGTGGGGAGAACTCATTTTCTGAGACCTCATTTTCTCCAGAGATATTGCCCCCTCCTCTCTTTCCACCACATGTCCAATATTACAAGTTACCCCATTAGGAGCAGTTATTGATTCCTTCCTGCTCAGTTATGTCAGATGCAATTGTGTTTACCCTCAGTTCCGTTACATTTTTCTTCTTTTTTGGAAACCCTTCCATTGGTTATGCCCATTCTTGTTGACTTTAAGGTTTTACCCTTTGTTAGAAAGGTGTTCTATCATAAATAACAGAGAAACTAAAATTTAATATTATAGAGAAGGCTGTCCTCCTAGGCAGCTAATTACACAGGTTCTCTAAAATCCAGTTCTTCCACCTCTCATTCTGCTTTCTTAGCAATGCCTCAGTCTTGCCAATGCCTTTCAGACCTTCTGCCTGTGCATCTATTTTACCATTTCCCCATTAAAAGTTAAAAAAGTAAAATTAAATCCTCTTTGTGCATATGTTAATTTTTATCCTTAAAGATAAGTTTTTTTTTTTTTACCAAGTAAGTTGACACAAATAGGCAAAACTTGTCTGGTTTTGGATAGAAATGTTGCTTTAACATGGAAGTTCTTTTTGGTTCTTTTTTATGCGGCTGAAAGTAGCTGTTTATTAACAAGAGTGATTTCTTGTAGCTAAAATAAATAGTCTGTTACTCTCTGGTCACCTCCCAAACCATAATATTTTCAAAATACATGGGCAGGCTCTGAGTTTTGGCAGCTCTTGCTACTTCCCCTTAATGGACTCTTAGATTGAAAGCTAAGCCAAGTAAATTTCCTCTCAGCTTAACTTTTCTTCTGGCAAATGCTTAATGTGTATGGTGTTTGCATTATAGCCATAAAGTCACAATATTCACTTAGGTTTCATGATTTATAGCAGAAGCTTATTTTTTATTTACTCAAAACAAAATTCCTCTACTGCAGAGAGAATAAAGGTGGAAATTCACCTACCTTCACCACCTTTCAGCTTGAGAGAAGTGACATCTGTGAGAACTCCATAGGAAGAGTTTTTGAGATGTGAATGAGACTGAGAAATGTAAATGAAGGGGGATGAAAAGCAGCTTAGATGAAATGTGGTGAAAGAAGAGAAAGTAAAAAATAAAAGCAAACCCAAATGTGATTGAGACTGGCGAAGAGGAACAAGGGAAGCCCATGAGAATTCATTCAAGATTAACTGCAGAAACTGTTAAAACGTGGAGTATGATAATAGAAAACTAAAGGCAAAGCCTTGATTTGGATAGATGGGTTTTTTTTTTCTTTAGCTCTGTAGATGTGAATTTGAAAGGGGTGTGAAATAGTAAAGAATTGCTGGTGAAAACATGAGGAGAATTTAAATGGAGAAACTAGCAATTGAAAATAACTCTTCTGGCAATAAGGGAAAAGTTGCTTGCAGTTCACTTCTCTGTGTTTGACAGGTCATGTTACCCAGGAGAAGCTTCTTGCTTTAGAGCGTCTGTGGGTGGAATCACGTGGCTTAGAATTTGCTGCTGTAATCTTCTCCTCATCCCTTCCTGTGGTAAGTTCTTGGATTTTCATGGAAATGGAATGAATTAATATTCCTTTATCAAAGTTATCCTTTCAATGTTGGAGAATTCAAGATAGGTTTTTAGAAAATGTAAACAAGGCAAGAAAAGCTCAACCAAAGTGTGACATTTATGCTGTAAAAACATTCTGTGTGAGAGGAAATGAAGAACAGGAGAGGAAAGGAAGATCTTGTGCTGCTCTCATGAGTCACTACTGGGGGGACTGAATAGTTAATAAAATATTGGTAAAGTTTACTGATATATTAACAAATATTATTGATATAGCAACAAAATACATTTTGATTTCCTTTGGGGGATAAAATTTCTGTACGAGTCTGACCTTTTTTTCACTGCTGTTACTTTTTCAGCTTTGTAGCAGCAAAACAAGAAGAAAATGGTTCGACAACATACATGAGATGTTGCATTAATATGTCAACATGGTGGGCATTTGAAATAGATAAATGAGGAATGTATTGCGTACAAATCACATTTCACCAAGGGGTTTGTGTTTAGATCTGACCTTGTCTGTCTTTGTTCCTTCAAACCCCAGAAGGGTTTGAGCAACGAGCACAAATGCTGCTGCTGCTGCTGTCTTGTTCCTGCTGCCGGAGATTTGTAGCTAATGGCCTGACTCATTAGAGCCCCCTCCTACAAGGATGGGCTCAGAAAGTCTGCAAAATAAAATAGACCGCCAAAGGCGACCCAGGTGTAAATACATCAAAATACTAAGTACCAAATTGCAGCTACAGTTTGTTTTACCCGCCTGCCTTTCTCTTTTCCCAAGGTCTCTTGAAGCTGATTTTGGAACATACTGAAGTAATTTGAGCTGAAATGCTTACAATCAAAGGATTTCTCTTATTTCTCTCTAATTGACATTGCTGTGGTAACAGCTTTATATTTATTAGGAAGCGAGCTCTGCTTTCCTAGGTCTTCATTCCCTCTCTTTTCTATTAAACAGAGGATATTTCATGTATCCTTAGCACAACCTTTCCCCTTGTTAGAAAGCCAGGCTTCAACTCCCACCTGTGTATGGATGTGTGTACAAGTAACCCATCAAGGCAACAAAAATTCTTGTAATTCCCATCGCCGTGGCCTGATATATTTACAGAACTGTTAGGAAAATGGAGTTTTTTGGTAACTAAAGGTGCACACTGATTTGAAAATTCTAGATCCTTCTTTTAGGATGATGTGCTTGGAAGTGGAAGGAGCAGGTACTTGTTAATTTATAATGCCTCTGACGGTTTTCTCTGTGGATCAGGCTCAGAATTGTCAGTCCGAGTCACAAATAGAAGGTGGAATAAAGCTGATTTGCCTACAGCGGACCTGTATGCATAAAGAGAGACTCCTGTGATCATTCAGGAGCTTAAAATTAGGTAAAGCATTAAACTAAATAAAAATTCTCAACACTGTGTGCTACCCATCATGAAATAAGAACCCGGGACCTCTTGCTGAGCAGCCTCTGCAGGAATCTGCTGAAAGGCACCACAGAGTACAACAACCACTAAAAAAGTCTCATTTTTCTTTTCTTCCAGATAAGGGGTTCTCCTTTAAACTCTTAAAGAAGCACAAGGAATTAAATTGCTGTTTTGCACCTGACATGCAGCCCCTCCTGTGTCTCTTGCAGCTAAGCTCAGGGGAAAAAAAAAAAAAAATCCAGGTTCCTCTCTAAAAGTGGCGTGGGTTTAAGTGCCAGTCTACCCTGGAACCTTTAGGAAGAGAGAGCTTGGTATTAAGAAAAAATGAAGTTTTGTTTGCTTGAATTAATTACGGGGAAATTTGATTAATTTTTATGCCTGCAAATATGCTGTGAGAGCTTGAGGGGTAGAAGATTCCTTGAAAAGTTCACAGAGCATTGATTAGCCTTTATACATTATGTAAAATTAATCTGAAAATCAGAGGGGAAGAAAGCATTAACCCCCCTCTCCCTGCCCCATTCACTAAACAAACTTAATTCAAAGAAGAGTTCAATTGCGTGAGGCATTTATTATAGGCAGGTTTTCTGACATGAATATGAAGAGAGAGATGGCAAAACTGAAAAAAACACCAAGTTGACAGTCAGTGAAACCAGGAGTGCAACGAAGAGCTGACATCAAGGGACACTCAGAGAAATTAAAATTGGTAAAAACCCCCCAGCCAACAAACCTTTAAGTGATAGCAATTATTGGTAGTCACTGGAATATTTAATCCAATGACATAATAAAATCTCCTTAATTTACAACCTGTAACATCTTAATAAACTCACTATAAGTTCAGATTGGTTAAAGCTTATAATTTATGTGCTAGGAAATCATGAGAAACATGGTGAGACCAATGGGTAAATATTTCCCAAAAAATATTTCTCTGGGGAAACCTTTCCACTTCAATATTGAAAGGAAAAGCAGCTTTTTTTTTTTTTTTTTTTTTAAATAACAGATAACATAACCCCAAATCTAAGTAGATAAGATTTCATGAGAGTTTACTGCAAAATATTGTCCCTTCTCAGAAATCAATGAAAACCTGTTCACATAACACTGTTAAAAAATGGCAATGTTGGGTCATTCTTTCTTCATTATTTTTATGAGGACAAGTAAATGAGAGAAGCGTCTTATTACCCACAAGAATAGTGTTTAAAGGAGCAAAATATCCATAATATCTCTATTTTTGATTGGATGGAGCACATGGTACTAAATGCTACAGAAGTGTGGGAAGGATGGTGCACCATTTACAAGTGCTCTGCAGTGGAATGAAAGGAATTGATAGATATATATATAAAGAATTTAGTTGATTTAACTGACTATTTCCCAAAGCTTGCAAATTGGGAGATTTTACATTGCAAACTCAAGAAGGGAGTCAGCAAAGCATTGTTCAGCCCTTAAGGATAATCTGTCCCATGAATCAGGAAGGCCCTTGAGCAGATAATATTGCCATTTTTCCTTTTGACAGCACCAAAGCAGCTTATGAATTTCCCTGACCATTCCCTTAATCCTTCCCTGAAATCATTAACTCTCTGTAACATCCCAGCATGGTGCCTTAAAACAGAATATGTAGAAAAATATATAAGCTCAACATCTTGACACAGGCTCAGGAAGGTAATTTTGATCCTGGTGGAGCTTTTTGAGGGAAGGGGTTTTTTTTGTTTGTGTGGTTTGTTTTTTTTTTGTAAATCCATTTGATTTTCTTGTGATGAAAACACTGCAAGTGAATGAAGCAGGATGGTATTGCCAAAGATTCCATATTGCCCGTCTTGCATTCTCAATAAATAGGTTCACAGAAGACTTAGGATGTGAGTAAATTGAGCCCCAAATATAGGTTAAAGCTCCCAATTGTTTGTGCAAGGTGTTTTTTATTATTTTTAATCAAAAAGATTTTCTTATGGTTGCATACATGGAAAATTCTCCTTCTAGATCTTCAGGCACTGAAGGGCAGAGGCACTTTGAACAGAAACCCACGCCAAATCCAGAGGCCACTGGACAACTGCCTCATTTACACCCACACAGAGTAAAGGAATCGGAAGGTGTGAATTACACTGTACTGAAATATCAGCGGTCTGGAAGGACAACTTCAGAACTTGATCTCAAATTCATCAGTGGCTTTTTGACTTTCAGTAAGAGCCACAAAGTGAAGGCTGCGCCACAGAACTTTATTCTGCAGCTGACGCATTCACTGAGCCCCACGAGCTGCTCCTTACGAGAAGAGAGGCGAGAAATGCGGCTGTGTTTTACCAGATTATCCCAATTAAGGATTTACAGTTAACTGGGAGCTGAATGAAGCGTCACAATAGAAATGATGGATGTAATTGTGACTAAAGACAGACAGAATGGGATTATCAGACTGTGTTCAAGCCAGAGCCCAAACCGGGTTGTGCCCAGCCCTGTGCCGTGCGAGCTGGATGATGGCAGCGTGGTTCTGTAACCCACAGCTGTCCTGGCTCAGCATGCCCTGGAAAAGCTGCCTTTTCTTTGGGCTGTACTTGGTATTGTTGAAAAAGACCTAAATCTGCGTTCCCTGCTTGGTAATTAAACAATATTTCTGCAACACTTTGCCTTAGCTTTAGCCCTGAGATTTTTTTTTTTTTTGCCAAATATCTGTGGGATTTAGCTGTATAAAATCCATTAGTATTGATAGTAATTGGGGGCTGTGTAGCTGGATCTCTTAATTATCTTTGACTTAATTTAAGCATAGAATCATAGAATATCCAGAGCTGGAGAGGACCTTACTCTCCCCTCTTCTGATGCAAATAATTACTTGGGAAGAAGAAGTAATAACGAATAGATAACAGCCTCTCTCTTCTGATGAGTGCAGCAGGTGGTAGTATATTGTCATAATGACCTGTTCACGTTTCATATTCATAAACAGATCTTTAAATTACCAAACAAAATTTCATAACATACAGGAAGGTTATCAACACCCACATTCAAATCATTAATTAGATAGGGCTTGCTTTTCTTTACCTCTCTTAGCAGCATTGTTGCAAGGAACATGCATCAAAAAGGAAAAAAAAAAAAGGAAACAAAAGGTATCAGCAAACAACATACAGTTACTATGGTTATCACAGTTTTAATGGAACGATTTGAAGGATATTTATCCTTGACATTTTGAACGTGAAGTTCAGTCAATTGTGCAAAAGGGAATATAAATGTATGCATTCACCCTGACTTGAAAGAATAATCTTCTGCTTCACTTTTTTTTTAAACTATGTATAGCCATGAATTCCAGTCTTGGGTTTTTTTACAGAATTTATTTAACTCATCCATGCCACTTTTCAAAATAAACATGAAATTGATCATCCAAAAAAGCTATTTTGTTGCCCGAGCTCGTATTGCTGATAACGACAAAGAAAGAAAGAAAGAAAGAAAGAATCCCCACAGAACCCTAGGGAAGACAATTTCTCTAGCTCTGCCTTTCATTTAATGCTTCTTTAAGAGGTATAAGTTTTACAAAATGGGTTGTTTTTTTTTTACTGGTGACAAATCATCTTGGAAGTTCACAACCACTTATCCAAACTGCTATTAAGCTTCCTTCAAAGCATCTGCAACCAAGAGCATCTGTATTTTATAAATGTTGTTTACAGACTCTTCTATGAGAGCTCCCTGTTGAAAAACACTTAATGCTGATCAGGCAGATGTTGCAGTATCAAATACTCCATCTATTTCAGAAGTCAAACTCAATTTCTGCAGACCTGGAGAGCCACTGCAGTCACTTCTTGTTCCTCCCTCCAGCCCAGCCTTGGTTGTGCTTTTGGGCTGAAGGTTGTCCTTGGTGTGCTGCAGGAGAAGGATTTGTTTTGTGTCCCTGCTGTGTGCAGAGCTGAGTGACGCTGAGTGTGAGCTCAGAGCTGCACCCTGGGCAGCACAGAACCTGAAATACAGGGAAGTTAAACTTAAGGCATCAAGAGGAGCGGGGCAATATTGGGAGTGAATTGAGCCAGGGAAGAAGGGAAGGTTGGGGGGGGGGGTGTATTAAGATTTGTTTTCATTTCTTATTACCCTACTGTGATTAGACCGGTAATAAATTTAATTAATTTTTTCCCAAGTTGATTCTCATGACAGTAGTTGGTGATTGCTCTCCCTGACCTTATCTCAACCCTTGAGCCTTTCCTCACAGTTTTCTCTTGCCTGTCCAGATGAGGATTGATAGAATGGCTTAGTCCAGTGACAGAATGCAGTCCAGCCAAGCTCAAGTCCCCACAGTGTGAGGATAAGAAAAACATGCCCAGCAGGAAGTGTTCCCTGTCTGTGCAAGCAGGATACTTCCAAGTTAATATGAACATTTCCTGTGTGTCAGTGGTGTGGTCAAGGAAAGAGTTTATAGCATTTAAATAGGTTGTGTCAAAGAATGTTCTCAATGGAATAACTGGGCCAGAGTGAGACAAAATTGGGAGACTTGACAAGTTTCAGTAGGACAATACCAGTTGGCCAGAAAAATGTCCCAAAATCTGTTACAGAAATTAGGATTTGGATGCCCAAGATATTTGACATTATTTTTATTTCATCTGATGTATGTGCAGTGACTTGGTATTGTACTTTGGGGTATTCATAGGTTATTAATAGATAATAATGTAATGAAATCTAAAAATATGAGCTGCTAAAAACCTGTACTGTCTCACAGTGGAAAATAGAGTAATTTTTCATGTATTCATCACTTGCATTGTCTACTAAAATTTAGGAGCAGACTGATAGGACTATGTGCTTTGCACTCTCAGAGCACACTAATGATACACAATCCCCCCTGAATTGGATCCTCCACGACGCAGTTTTCTTCACAGATAGAAAACTACTCAAGAGTATTTCGAGGGTAGTCCAATGGCAGAGTGGGGAGAAGAAGCCTGTTTTTTCTTGAAAATATGTATCAGCAAGATCTGCCTCACGTTCTAGTTTGTATTTTAATTCTTTCTTTTAAAATAACTATTTATTTGTGTAGTTCAGCCCAGGGGAGGTGTAGAAGAATGGAAGCAAAATCCAAAGGTTCTGTCTCACAGACACCCACTTTATACAAGTCCATTCAGAATTTAAAACCAGTTAAATTTTTCTCCACTGTCATGTCTGAAGACACTTCCAGACCTCATTCCTGTTAGAAACTGATTGCCAGCACACAGTTACTTGTGGTGAGTTCATTTGCCTTTTGTTCTGGTACAAAGATTGCCCTTAAGCTCAAATAGACCTTTTTCTCCTGACTCCCTTTCCTGTCACTTACACTTCAGTGAGTGATCACAGCTTCTCTCAAGGTTCATCACAAACCAGCGAGTTGCTTGTCATGCCTTTTTACAGAGCCTATATTTTTACTTTCAGTCCATGAAGGATAATTTAATTCCTTCTGTACCAAGCTCTCAAATACACGTGACTTTCTTCCCTGCCAGCACTTTGCAGTGGTCGGAGAGTAGATCTGGGGGAAAAACTAACGAGTGGGTTAATGACTGGACTTGTTTTTTCCCTTTAAATGTTGAAAGTCCCTTCTTAGCATAAACTAAAACCACCATTAGTTTACAAGGATGGGCTGGCTTCGTGTTTGCAACCTGTGGGCCCCTTCACAAAGGACTGAAAACCAAAGTTCTTGCAGAGCTTGCCACAAAATTCTTTTGCAGAAACTCATCCTCTGGCTCACAAATAGCAGTGCAAATGTGAAGGGTAGGACTTGGGAAGGAGAAGGGATCCCAGAAGCCCTGAAGAAAATGTGGAAGATATGCCCACAGTTAATTTAGTCTTTTTCTTATCTTTGGCATGCCTCAGGCACCATGGTGAGAGAAACTGGTGTGCTGCTATAAGAGAAATGAAATCCTGTGGGGTTTTGTTTTGTTTTGTTTTGTTGTTGTTGTTGTTTTTTTTTTTTCCAGTTACCTTGTATTCCTGTCTGCTGACCACGTGTAGGACTTTGTTTTGGTTAGCATCAGTGAGGTGTCTGAAGTTAGGTAAGCACTCATGTTTCTCCAAATAGATGTACCAGCAGAAGTGTTGGGGCTCTGTACAACTTCTGCTGCTTGAGGGTTGCTGTGAATTTGGCATATGCTGAAAATATTTAAAGTTCTTAGGTGTTTGACTGATTTAACCCCCAAAAAGAAAATCAAAAGCAATTGGTATCCTTCATAAAAATTTGTTGGATGGTTAAAAGTCTGTCATTAGCTTATTAATTATTATATCCAGTAATAGGTTCTGCTGGGGTGAAGGAGATGCAGCCGTGTGGTCTTCGTCTGCTTTGCTAAATGCTTCATTACTCCTCCCAGCTGGAGTTTTACTGTGCATGTGTTTGTTTCTGTACTGCATTATAAAAAGAATATGCTGCTGTGGAGTTATGGCAGCGAGTGGGCAGCACACACACTCTCTGTGTGAGTCATTTTTGTCCAGAGACAAAACGTGTGGACAACAGATTCAGACTGAATATATAATCTTCATTAACTTTTATTTGTAATAGATTATCCTCGTGGTTCGTTGCAACAGCAGAAGGTGCATACATCAGGCTGGCATAAACCAGCTCCAAAATGAGTATTGCATTCATCTGTGCTCACCTGTGGCACGTAACTCACGCCGTGTCTTGACAGGAGTGTAAAAATCCATGATTTCACCACCTGTGTGTAAGGACTGTCAGCGTGATGAAAGGGGCACAGATTCAGGCCTGAGAGTTGTTTTTCAAAAGCTTTTGGGAAGCAAAGGTTACAAGCAGATACTGAGTTTTTCAAGCAGAGCTGAAAAGGCTACATAAATGGGCTCCTGTCACTTCCCAGAAAACATAATGCGATCCTCACTAGTGTTTCTGTAAGACTAGCACTGCCTTTGTCCAAGGATGCTTGAATACTTTATGAAGTATGTCTCGTGGCAGTTAATGTGTAAATTCTACCCTGCCTCTGAAAATAAATGCTGATGGCCTTGATCTTCAATTACTGCAGAAGTTTCTTGAGTCAGAGAGACCTAAATAATGGTACTCAGTTTGTTTTTTTATTTTGTATACCCCTCGTAGAGCTCTCTCGCTTCTCTTTAGGGCTTCTCTTCATTCCTGAAGCTAAATTAATTATGCAACATCCTTCCGTAAGTCTGCAAAGATTTGAGAAGTCCCTAGCTTCCCCAGGTAGTAGTCCCTCCAGTTTCGGGTGGTCTTTGAGTGCGTTTCTCTTTCCAGAGGTGAAGGTCAGAGCCCAGATGCCCGTGTTGAGCCTGGTCTAGATGAGCCTGGCTCTGCTCAAGGGGGGCTGGTGCAAGCGAGTTGTGGCAGGGCGTGTGTTTGCAGCTGGAAAAGGGCTTTGCAAGGCTTCAGGGCTGGGTCCTGGATTTACCTGTTTCCGTGGGAGCTGGTGCAAGGGCCAGAACAGCACAAAACCTCAGGCCCGTGTTGCAAAGCAGAGGGGCTGCTGAACATCCTCCCAGCTGGAGCTTATGTGGGGCTTTTTCACTTGGTACGTGGTGCAGTAATTCAGCCCCAAGCCTGCAAATAAGTGCAAGCCTGCAGTTCCAATGACCTTAATTACATACATTAATTAGCTGTCCCTGGGGTTAGACAGAAGTACAAAAGGCTGTGCTGGCTTTGGTGGGGATGGAGCTAAGTTTTGGTACGGGGCGGTTTTGGGTTTGTGTTGAAAACAGTTTTATCTCCTGTTGATACAGGGATGTTTTATTTACTGCTGAGCAGTGCTTGCACAGAGGAAAAGCCTTTCTGCCTCTCACAGTGCACCACCCTCGAGGAGCCTGGGGGCACAAAAAGCTGAGAGGTGACAACAGCTGGGACAGCTGACCCCAGCTGACCAGAGGGATACCCTGTCGCCCTGATTTTTCGGCCTTTTTTGTCTCTCACAGTTTCATAGTTCTTAGGTTGTTTCTCACACACGGGTGTTATAAACAGAAGCAATGTTTTCCTTAATTCAAGGTAGTTTACATTCTTGTTTTAGAGCTATGGACAGCTGATGGACAGTTGTCCTGACCAACGGGATGGGGAGAGGTGTCAACCTTCTCCCCCAATCCCTAGCCTTTGTAGAAATACTATAAAATGGAGTCAGATCTTTTAATAAACCGTTCATGCCTTCTCACCAAAGTCAGTGTGTGTGTGTGTCTGTGTGTCGAACTATGACAATACCCCAGGCCATGCTCAGCACAGAGAGCTGGGGAAATAGAGGGAGGGTGGGTGAGAGTGATTGGGGTGCTGGCATTTGTCCTCCTGAGTCTCTCTTACACAGGAAGGAGCCCTACTGAACACCTGCCTGCCCATGGGAAATAATGAATTGATTGCTTGTTTTGCTTGGCTTGACTGAAAGGTGGTTTTTTTACCTATTAAACTGTCTTTATTTCAAATTTTCCTACTTTTACCCTTTCAATTCTCTCCCCCGTTTTGCTGGTGGGGGAGTGAGAGAATGGCTGTGTGGGGGCTGAGCTGCCATGATAAAATGATAAAATCCCAAATACCTCTGGATTAATGTGGTGGATTGACAGGTCACTGTGTCTGTTTGACGACTGACAGTAAATCTCACAGGCAGTTGACCCAACAGCCACAAATATATCAGATGAACAATCAAAGTAACAAATTTCACGTTTTGCAGTTGCTTAAGGCTGATAACTCAGCTGATAGTCACAGTGGAAATGGAAAAAGGAGAATATCTCTCTGGGTAGCGCTGCTGAGGAACACACCTGGTGCAGGTGAGCAGCTGCAGGGAGAGCTCCTGGCTGAGCTCTGGGGTGGGGAAAGGGCTGGAGCCCCCAGCTGCTGGCACTTGGCATCACGAAGGACGCCTGTGGTGCTGGCCACGTGAGTGACATTCACCCAGGGCAGGAGCAGAGGGCTCAGCAGGAGGAGCCAGAACTCCGTGGGAAGATGGATTATGACACTGGAACTCCCTTTGCAGGCAATCTTCCGGCCACAAAGTGGCTTTAATTCAGGCAAGGGTTTGTGTGCGGTCATCTCGTCTTTGTAGCTAATGCGGCTCCAAAGCATTTCAAGCTGGCCCTAAGGTATTTAAGTCTGGGCTAGGTCAAACACGGAGCAAAATGGGAACAACAAAAGAGGCAGAGCCCTCACAGGTTATATGTGTGACAATTGCATTGGTCAGTTCAGAAAAACAACTTTGTTTGTGAATAAAGGCGAAAAGGAGATGCAATATCGGAGCACAGCTGGCAGCACATCCATGTTTGTGTTGATGTCAGTGGGGTTTGGTGGAAGAGCCCGAGGATTCAGGTCCCTCCCTGGAGGCACCAGCTCGAGGTGGTTTTGTGTTACTGAGCCGTGAACAAATTGCTTTAAGGATGTCTGCACTCAGCTGTGGGAAACCCGAGGTGGAGCTGGCAAGGAAAACTTACAGCACTGACATTGATCTCAGTTATTTCTGGGACTTTTAGTACCGTGCTGCAGTGCTGGACTGAGTATCCTGAGCTCCAGGTTTAATTGGATCCAGGTTGGAAAAGACGCTATTTATTTAATATACATTTTTCAATCTATAAACGTTTCACCCAATAAATCATGAAAGGAGTCTAAGCTAAAAATAGTGCCGTTTACATTATTTCTGGTTTCTGTTTCTTACCTAGCAGGTGTGAGGTGCTGTGACTTTAAGGTTAGCAGTCAGTGCTGCTGATGTGAAAGGATCCTTTGTATCAAAGGGCCAACTCTTATACCAGCCCTGATTTGAGTATCATGCTTGGTATAATTATATGTATCAGAAAATCAGTGTAGCTAATATTTTGCCTTCTATTTAAAAGAAGTATTTTTTGTGAAATACAAATGACACCTAGGCTATTCTAGACATAAACGAGTTTTGCTGGAGCACCCACAAAGGACGACATTCGCTCTCAGATCCGTGGTTCCCCCATGGCTCATTGTATGTGGACATTAATGCTAATAAAGGCCACAGTGGCTGCTCTAGATAAGACACCCTCTGTGGGGGCACTCCCCTCCTACAGAGGGTATGGTCCTCATCCTGGGAACTCCACCATTTCGGTGACTTTTTATCTGACTCCAGCACAGATGTGGCAAAACAAATCGTAATTTCTCAGAAGCAAGAATTTCTGTGGTGATCATAACAAACAGGCTGGAAAGATGTGCCTTCTCTTTCAGTCGAGTTCTTAGATGAAAAGAGTTTCAGAAATCCTAGGAAATGGAATACCCACTTAAAAGTTTTTATAACTTTTTTTATATACGTATAAAACTTCTGAATTGGCATCCACAAGGCCTCTATTTTATTTCAGTCTTTTTGTGAAACCACACAAAATTTCCTATTAAAGTGGAATCAAAGCTTGATTTTTATTCTATATCATATCCACACTAGGTAAACTGACACAGCAAGTGCTTGTGAATTTAAAAGCTTGACAAAAAATATCACTAGCATGTCATTTGGCTTCTCCCTGAGTGCATCTTGCTAGAAGCAGACGGAGAGGAGACAGAAGAGAAAAAGAAGCTTGAGGCTTCCTGAGGAAATGCAGCCTTGAGTTTGGTATAGGTTGTTGTAAATATTATATTAGAAGTATTAGGGTCTCTAAGAGTAGACTTGAATGCTGGAAGCCCTAAGCTTGAAATAAAGGCAGAAGATGTGAAACAGTTTGGTATATGAATAATTTGTACTGCAGAGTCCAAGAAAGAGATGGCAATGTGTGATGCCCTCAGTCATTCTCCAGTGCACTCATTTATTCTCGTTGCTGCGAGGAAGCCGGGGTGGAAGTCAGCAGATAATACAGTGCAGGATGCACAGACAAGGAGCCCTGCAGCTGCAGAGGATTCCAAATGCCACTGCAATGTCTTGGCTGTGCTGCCTGCGCTGCAGCATCGCTTTCCATCAGCAGCGCTGAGATCAGACTTCAAAAAAAATACTTGTGCAGAGAGCTGAGATTTAACTTTCTTCCTCTTAGGGAGACGGAGGGTGCAGGAAGCCTGTGACCCTTTTGTTAAAGGAGGAACTCCCTCAATCACTCCTCAATGTGACTTTGCATTCCTCTCTTCCTGGGCCAGGAATGGATTTGAGGCTGCTCCCTCATGGACAGGCTGTCAGCATCCTTGAGGGACCCCCAAAGCAGCAGAGAAATGTGGGCACCAAGCAGTGGCTGGGCCATCCTCCTGATTTTCATATTTCCTAAGTTACTAGAAAAGAATCTGCAGTTAAGCTCAGAGGCTTCGACAGGATGGTCTAACCCAAACCAGCACCTTGGTTACGGAAGATTTTCTCAAAACTGTAAGAAGTAGGAAAATTGTGCAAGTTTTCTTCCCTTGGAGGAGAATCTCTCCTGATAGTTGATGAAGAGAATTTTCCTTTAAGGTGAAAATGAACTACATGGGGAAACAAGCTCACAGAACTTAAAGGAAAACATATTACTCATTCTTTCTAATTTTCTGCAGTAACCTGGCTGCTTTTATTAAAAGTTTCTGAAACCATAATTCATCATAGGCTGGCTTATGTTGCTAGCCTTGGTAGAGTGAACCTGTTTTTTCTAGGAGTGTGATTAATAATTTTACTTCTTCCTATTTATGTAGCATGAGGTCAATCAATTCCTTAGTTTTGTCCTCTAAGTTCATACCATATTGTATTAAAGATGTAAATTTGCAATCACTTATAATCCTTACATTCTAAATCGCTGGTATAATATGTGTTTGGGCTCTTGTTCAAATGAAATCACTTGCAAAACCCGGAAATATTTTAATAATTTAAAATTAGCTAGTCCTGCAGTTGTTAAAAATTATGATCACATCGAATTTGGGCACCTTATGAAAAATGCAACAGCACGGCAATTGTACTTTGTGTCCTGGTGGCTGACCTTGCTTTGCTGGCGCTTTGTTGAACACAAATTAATTTTGCCTGTAGGTAGTAAAAGTTCAGAGATGCAACAGGTGGAAATCTGGGCTGTTCTGTGGGAAGGATGCGAGAGCAGAAGGGAGTTCTGTGCACAGCAACAGCAGCTGCCGTTCTCTAACGCGTGCTTGGGGAATTCCAGCACTGTTCCCAATTTGCCAATTTCTGTCTTGTCAATTTGTTTTGGTCATCTCTTTACCCCCTCATTTGGCACTTCCATGGAAGTTTTGGCCAAATCCCACCAGAATCCAGCAGCCTCTTCTCAAATATCAGAACTCCCTTTGCAGGCAATCTTCCGGCCACAAAGTGGCTTTAATTCAGGCAAGGGTTTGTGTGCGGTCATCTCGTCTTTGTAGCTAATGCGGCTCCAAAGCATTTCAAGCTGGCCCTAAGGTATTTAAGTCTGGGCTAGGTCAAACACGGAGCAAAATGGGAACAACAAAAGAGGCAGAGCCCTCACAGGTTATATGTGTGACAATTGCATTGGTCAGTTCAGAAAAACAACTTTGTTTGTGAATAAAGGCGAAAAGGAGATGCAATGTCAGAGCACAGCTGGCAGCACATCCGTGTTTGTAATGAACATGCCAGGGTAGTTTGGTGATAGGATTTTCACTCTGCCTTTTTTTTCAAAACAAGGAAAGGAAAAAACTGTGCATAAATTATTTTTTATTTTATTTATGAAAGATGCTCTTGATGTAAATTGCAGTAGCTTTGGTGATCTCTGTCTCTCATCAGCATCACCACAGTGTACAATGTAATGATATTTTTAAGGCTCAGTCATTTTTTCTATTTTTTCTTGCCACAATAAGGTCCATATCACCTCCTCCTGCCCACAGTCTGAACATCTCAGTGGCTGAATGAATAGGAAAATTGGAGTTATTAGTCATGGAAAAATAAAACCACCTGTAGTCCTTGCTTGAAGAAGCAATTACAATAATCTATTTCTATTGTCATAGTTTTGCTGGAAACATGAAAACAAATGGGGCTACTTGAAACTGAATAATGTTCTCAGTAATTTATGGCGACAGTTATTGTTATTACAAAGCCAATGCAGGGTAAGAAAAAATATATCAGCTAGAGATGGAATTGGTGCTTGGCAAATAATTTATACAATATGAAAGTGACAGTTTTCACTGGCTTTGATCACCACAAATGTTTTTCCCCACATTCTATTTTTCTCCTAAGGACCGTAGAAATCTCAAATTAACTATGTTGTTTACGCCACTGAAGATAATTTTGTGTATGTGTGATATGTGTCCAGATATACATGCAGCCATATGTTGAAAGCCCCAGTAATTCAACAGATTATTATCTTTAATCAGTAAATCATCCCAGTGTTTTGCAGGGTTGTGCAGCCTGAATATATTTTCAACACAGTGTTTGTTTGTGTTAAACTCCAGAATCCGTTTCAGGAAGATTAAAATTGAAAAAGTGAGCTACACATTTCTCTGAATGCAGCCTCACTGTGGAATGTACTTCAAAAATAATTTTCCCAACTTGGCATGTATTCAAATGCTTTACTTGCTTGTTTTGCGTCACACTGCTTAGAATAATGGTTTCTAAAAGTAAATTCTTACTTTTTTTAAAGGAGTACTATACTTCTACATCTAAAGGGATGTTAAGAGCAAGATTTGCTTAAAAAATCCATCCAAACCTAACAGATATTGCAAGCCGCATCCCTTGGTATTTCTATTAGAAGTGTGATGTTTTCAACTTTTTTTTTTAATGCAAAACAATTTGAAAACATTGGTCCTCAGGTGGCATTTGTGTTTCTGACAACACATGATTTGCTGCTTTCCCTTCTTGCTCAAATACAGTTTATGATGTTATGGTGAGCCATTTTCAGAACTGAAAATCCGATGGCTGCTTGTCCTTGAAGCCAGATGTGACGTTTCAGACAAGTTAAAGGCAAGACAAAAATGACTGCACTGTTTTCATGGCTTCTGCAAAAGGATACTCAACCATTCAAAATCATTTGCATATTTTTTGGCCAGAAGACTGAGGATGTGGAGGAGCTGGATTAGTGTAATAAACCATGGTGCTCCAAGTTCACACTCAACAGTAAATTGTTTTGTAAAAAATGAAGTGCAGTAAAAGAATGTTCGAGAGAAACGTGTTTCAAGAGATCCTGCTTCAGAGTCTTTAGAAGAGATGAAAGGACTCTGCTGTCTGTGCTTTAAGGAGGAGAAGTGTGTTTATTAACACTGAACAGAGCTCTGGGGCTGGGAGTGGACCTGGCTGCTCCTTGTGTCCACGCCTGCTGCTCAGTCAACAGAAATGCAGAGTTTGAACCATTCTGCTTTTCCTAGAGGCTCTGGCAGAGGTGGTGGTGCTTGTGAGCCCCGGTGTTTGCTTGAGCCTTGCTGAGGCTGCAGCAGTGCAGAGCGATGCCTCAGACCCTGCAAGGAGAGAAAAGGGGTCCCTGCAGGTGGCTGAGGCTCTTTCAGAGTCCTGCATACTGCCCGTCCATGAGGGTAGGATGGCACTCATCCCCTCCCAAACCTTGCCACGGTGTTTCAGCTGCTCTAGGCCTGCTCCTGGACGTGTGGCAGCAGGGAAAGAGCCAGCTGATGCCTGAATCTGGCCCCAGCGTGGTCTCACAGCCGTGCCATGGGCCGTGCAGATGCTGCTGTGCCCGATTCCAGTATTGTTTTATAAGAGTCCTTAAAAAGAGAAGAGAATAGCTGTGGAAGAGTGAAATATTCTTTCTCAAAATTGCACAAAATTACTGAAAGGAAACATGCTGCCCCTGCAGTTTTGCTGTTCTGTCATTAAATTCAGCTTATTGCTTCCACATCGCATCGCTGGGAAATCAGATCCCACATTTGGTAAAGAACAAGCCACGGGCTGTAACAGCCCAGGGAGGAGACACTAAGAGCAGTTCTCTCAATAGGCAATTTTCTTTCATATGTGTTGCATCTACAGAGGCTTTCATTAACAAAACCCATTTCCTTATGGTTTCACAGCCATCTCTGATATTTTTAGTGCTGAGTGGTTGGTAAAAGGTCCATAAAGGCTATTTTAGGCTCCTGAAGCTTGCAGTACTGTGCATCTGATGTTTGTGAGGTAATGGCTCCAGCAAAGCATTCTAACATATCTGAAGATTTCTCCGTTGGGTTTTGACTGTTTTTATAATATGGTAACTAAGCAATAATGTCTGTAATCCCTGGACATTGCTCCTTCAGCAGTGTGTTACAGCACGGAACATAACTGAGAGGAGTTGTGGGCCAATGCATGAGACACTGAAGAAAATAGGCACATGAAAAGATTTAGTGAAAGGCAATTCCTAATGCTCTCTAACACGTGGGCAAAATATAAAAGTGCCCAAGCTGCATTTTCTCATTCCTGATTTAATAGGTTAATTCCATTTTGTTTGCTAACAAATGGGATTGGATATTCAAAACACCAGCAGCAGTTTTGACAACTATTAATTTTGGGGCTCTGAAATAAAATTGCAAAGGATCTAAGAATCATGACTTGAGGATATATGTATCTTTTCTGATTTGCTTTTACATGAACATTTATTACTAACAACCAAACATTTACTTTTAAATTAGTCTTACAAGGAATTTTACAGGGTATTTGCTGTGGGAAGGTGTCATTACTACATTGACTGCAGTGTCAGCTGTTTAATTCCATGACGGAAGTTGCTTAATTTTGTTTCCATTTGGTTTCTATAGAGGGCTTTGCCTTACACTAAGTGCACCTTGGCTCGTGTAAGCATAAAGTCGGGAAAATGAGTATTACATTTATTTGGTGTATTTATTAATTCTCTTTAAGTGCCTTTCCATCAGCTCATACCTAATAAAGGCAATGAAGTTGGTTTAGGTGGGCAATAGCATTCCGTTCAAAGCGCTGACAATTCAGATTCAAATCTTAATTTTAAGAAACTTGCTGCATAGTGATCACTTGAACATGAGTTTGGTGCCTCGTTGAGTTCATTTAATGTAGATGCACACTATTTGTGATTTTCTAAACTCATATATCATTGCTTTTTCTTGTCTGAAGACAGTGCAGCCCTTCTTTCCTCACCGCGATGTCTCAAGTTGAACAGAGCAGGCTCTTGTGCAAGCAGATAGAAAACTCTGAGATTTTTGTTGTTGCAGCTGGAGCTTTTTGTTTCCCTGGTCAAATATTTTTGCAGGGCAGATGTAACAATCAGCCTCTTGCTGCTTGGTTACCAGCACAGCCAGCCCTGCAGGCCTCTAATCAGACAGACAGGTTATAATATAATTCTGCATTTATGGACCTTGTGTCACCAGGCTTGTTTTATGCTGTAAATGAGGAGCTGCTCCTTCTTGGCTTTGCTGGTGCTGTGGGTCCCAAAGCTTTCTCTTTTATTTAGCCACTAATATATGCAAATTTAACAGACCCAGAGGAATTATGATATAATCCTTGTGGGTCCTTCCTTCTCCTAGGGAATAAATAATCTCCTGAAGGTTCACACTAAATAAACAAAAATGGCACAGATTGCAAATTGCTGAGCAGGCACAAATCCTGTTGGATCAGTTTGTTAAACACTGTGTGCCTGAAGTTGTGAAAAAAATTAATATTGGAGCATTAATGGAAAAAATTCAGTTGTTCTGATGTTATGAAGTGTTTCATCCCTGAAACCTGAGTGGAATTTGGAAATATCCCATCTTTGGAGAATGCAACTGCGTGGATTTAAATATGTAAAAATAAGATGTTGGGATAAGCATGAAACTTTGAAAAAGGTGCCTTAGATGAAAATTCTAAGACGTTACTCATGCATTTATGAGTTTGATCACATAAAGAAAGTTGTGCCCCTCTTTTCAGAACTGTAAAGACACAAAACCTGCCGGTTTGGGAGGCACCACAGCACACATCCCTTCCTCCTCAAGCCATTTGCTTGGATACAGAATATGGAGTAAGCTATTAGTAAGAGCATTGGAAAGCCCCAGAAAAACACCACTTTTATTTTCTGACCCTCATTGCTGTGGATATGGAAGGCCCAGCCAGCCTACTGCCAGAAACTACTAGAATTACTCAGACCTTAGAAACTCTAACTGAAAGCTTGTCTTGGAAAACCAACTCTTCTGCTTTTTTTAAAAATAAATTATGAGCTTATTTGTTTATTTATTCACAGTGTTACCTCTTTTTAACAGCATAATAGCTACTAGGAGTGACTTTGATCTTAGTTATCTGATTGCAAGATTTACTTTTTTTTTTGTACTGATAATTCACCACAGTTACAAGAAAATTAGACTCTACTTAGTAAGAAATTATTCAACTGTAATGAAAGTGAAATGTTAGCTAGCTTTGATGAACTCCTACTGCATATTGCATGTTGTTTTGCTTCATAAATAAATCCTTTTGCATTCATAGCTGTAAGTGAAAATTTCTGAAATACATATTCAGATAATTAACAATTAAAGATTTCCTTTTTCCTTTCTTCTCCTTAACAAAACTTTAAACAAGAAGCCCTTGGCAAAAAGAGAGAAACACCAGTGCTCTAAGGCTGTAAAAACTCATGAACTTTCAGTTTTATCTGCTATGAAAGAAAAACAAGTCAAGATAAGGATTAAGTAAAGGACTTGGTCCAAATCCCATTGAGGTCCCTACAAACACCTTTACAGACAGCAGTGGATTTGAATCAAATCTCTGCACATCTGCATTAAAGTTTTAGGCTTCATCCTGTCAGCATGGTGTTCCCATGTATTCCGAACAAAATCTGCACTGGCACTGAAATGACCTCCAAAGCTATTCTGTTTTCATAAATCTGTTTTTTACTCAGGATAATTCTATGGCCTTCAAAAAGATGGGTATTGGGTGCAGGCACAAATTTTGTGGCAGATCATTCCACTCTGGAATTCCCTCAAACCAACTTTGTTTCATAATCTTCTCACAGTCTCATATATGAGTTTTACTTTGGGCTTAAATATGAGTTTTTGCATATATTTGCTCTAAGGTCTGTATATGACCATGTGATTTTACCATAATTTTTTCCTTCTTTTGGTTCTTCCTTGAAAAATTGCACATTGGATACAAGATTCCTGTAGAATTTGTAGGAATTCCTGCATCCTGCAATATGCAGGATTATTCTAGATTATTTATATATATAATATA